>CAMYPC010000002.1:15000-20000 GCA_947284805.1 Coleophora flavipennella | reverse complement strand
GTGGGTGGGAGGGGGTGTGGGGATGAAAGGGGGCGGATGGTTTTGTTGACGTCTTTATTATTTTTGAAAAAGGGGGGGGGGGGGGTCAGGGGGGGGGGGGGGGGGGGGGGGGTAATGTGGGGATGGGGATGCTGGGTGGAGGGAGGTTCACACGTCGGACATATACACGCTGTACTTGCAAGAAATTTTCGTTCGATTCGTACAAAGTATGGACTTGCTTTTTGATCTTTCGATGTCGGCTCTTCCCATCACTCAGAGCGAGTTCGTGTATTGAAAACAATGTCATTAGGTTAGGTTAGGTTAGGTTAGGTTAGGTTAGGTTAGGTTAGGTTAGGTTAGGTTAGGTTAGGTTAGGCACACCGCATCGAGCTGTTTGTAGGCTGAATCTCCGAAAACGCTCCCATTAGATTAGATTGAGTTCGTGTATTAAAAACAATATCATTGAAGGCACACCGCATCGAGCTGTTTGTAGGCTGTATCTCCGAAAACGCTCCCATTAGATTAGATTGAGTTCGTGTATTAAAAACAATGTCATTGAAGGCACACTGCAATTTCATTGAATGTACTCGACGCTGTTGCAAACGAACCAACAAAGTTTAGCAACGCTCCCTGCAGAGGGAGTTCGTGTATTAAATTATATGGACCGTGGCAAACAAACGATTAAAAAGTTTTTAGCAACGCTAAAACTGGTTCGCGTTGCGGTGAAGGGTGAATGGGGAAGTGGGTGGGAGGGGGTGTGGGGATGAAAGGGGGCGGATGGTTTTGTTGACGTCTTTATTATTTTTGAAAAAGGGGGGGGGGGGGTCAGGGGGGGCGTGGGGGGGGGGGGGTAATGTGGGGATTGGGTGCTGGGTGGAGGGAGGTTCACACGTCGGACATATACTCGCTGTACTTGCAAGAAATTTTCGTTCGATTTGTACAAAGTATGGTGCGGGCTTGCCAAAGACGTCCCCGGTATATGTATGGTAGCGAAGGCATCGTCTGCTATGAGAGTGTGCATACACGAAATGTGTTTAGCGTTGTTGTGCTGGGTTTTGACCGTTCTCTACGAACGGATCACTACTCTTGTGCTTTCAGCGCGGATATCGCGTTTTAAGTGTTTTGCGCTCTTTTTCATTAGTGATTTTCGCTTGTAGCTCTCCAAAAAAACATACATCTATCTGTTGTGTCGACCGATTTACCGACGTCCATGTCGCTCCGCGGTGTCCGTTTCGATTATCGTATAATCGTGCGTCGGGCGTGCACCGTGTTCGGCAGTGTGTCGTTTGAAAGGTAAATATGTGAACGGTCGTTTAAAGCTAAAGCGCGTTGAGGCATGTACGACGTTACATTACGTTCTTGCGTTCAACGCGTAGCAAATACGCTCGCCAGTCTCCTCCATTGCGGAGCGGCGGTGTGTCGAATCCGTGTGATGTGTGAAAATCTCTCAAACACCGGGCGTAATCGTCTGTGTACAAACGAATGTCTGTTAAAAGATTATTAACAAACGTGAAATGATCGCTTGTCAACGTACAAAGCTAAGGCGCTCGGAGCATCCGTGAATAACGGTGTTTTGCCGCCGCCGTCCATGGTGCCGCGTCGACGGTAGAACGTTTGCGCGGTTCACCATTTGTGACGGTTCATACAATGAACGGGGAGGGCGTTAAGCTCGACTCGAACGAACGGCACGCCCCAACTCGAGGTTTCAACGCCTAGATTTTGGGGGGTAACACGTGCTCGTCGGAGTGCACATCGCTGTGTTGTGCGCGTCTCCGGACGACGCTACATACGTGATAGCTCCCTGGTTGATCCTGCCAGTAGTTATATGCTTGTCTCAAAGATTAAGCCATGCATGTCTCAGTGCAAGCCGTATTAAGGCGATACCGCGAATGGCTCAATATATCAGTTTTGGTTCCTTAGATCTTACTCAGTTACTTGGATAACTGTGGTAATTCTAGAGCTAATACATGCAATCAGAACTCTGACCAGTGATGGGATGAGTGCTTTTATTAGATCAAAACCAATCGGCGGAGGGCCTCGCGTCCGAAGTCGTTAATTTTGATGAATCTGGATAACTTTTGCCGATCGCATGGTCCAGTACCGGCGACGCATCTTTCAAATGTCTGCCTTATCAACTTTCGATGGTAGTTTCTGCGACTACCATGGTTGTCACGGGTAACGGGGAATCAGGGTTCGATTCCGGAGAGGGAGCCTGAGAAACGGCTACCACATCCAAGGAAGGCAGCAGGCGCGCAAATTACCCACTCCCGGCACGGGGAGGTAGTGACGAAAAATAACGATACGGGACTCTTACGAGGCCTCGTAATCGGAATGAGTACACTTTAAATATTTTAACGAGGAACAATTGGAGGGTAAGTCTGGTGCCAGCAGCCGCGGTAATTCCAGCTCCAATAGCGTATACTAAAATTGTTGCGGTTAAAAAGCTCGTAGTTGCATTTGTGCACCGCGCTGTCGGTGCGCCGCATCCGCGGCGATACTGACACGTCTGCGGAGCATATCGTCGGTGAGCCGGGGGTAAAACGCCGGTTCAATATCAAAATCCTATCGCGGTGCTCTTTATTGAGTGTCGAGATGGGCCGACAATTTTACTTTGAACAAATTAGAGTGCTCAAAGCGGGCTCAAAATGCTGCTCGAATACTTAGTGCATGGAATAATAGAATATGATCTCGGTTCTATTTTGTTGGTTTTCAGAACTCCGAGGTAATGATTAATAGGAACAACTGGGGGCATTCGTATTGCGACGTTAGAGGTGAAATTCTTGGATCGTCGCAAGACGAACATCAGCGAAAGCATTTGCCAAAGGTGTTTTCATCAATCAAGAACGAAAGTTAGAGGTTCGAAGGCGATTAGATACCGCCCTAGTTCTAACCGTAAATATGTCATCTAGCGATCCGCCGACGTTACTACAATGGCTCGGCGGGCAGCTTCCGGGAAACCAAAGATTTTGGACTCCGGGGGGAGTATGGTTGCAAAGCTGAAACTTAAAGGAATTGACGGAAGGGCACCACCAGGAGTGGAGCCTGCGGCTTAATTTGACTCAACACGGGAAATCTCACCAGGCCCGGACACCGGAAGGATTGACAGATTAACAGCTCTTTCTTGATTCGGTGGGTGGTGGTGCATGGCCGTTCTTAGTTGGTGGAGCGATTTGTCTGGTTAATTCCGGTAACGAACGAGACTCTAGCCTGCTAAATAGGCGTCGTCATTTAGGTGTGCGCGGCGCAAGTCGCGCAACTCACTGGCGACGTATTAAAATTCTTCTTAGAGGGACCGGCGGCTTCGAGCCGCACGAGATTGAGCAATAACAGGTCTGTGATGCCCTTAGATGTCCTGGGCCGCACGCGCGCTACACTGAAGGAATCAGCATGTTCTCCCTGGCCTAGAGGCCCGGGCAACCCGCTGAAACTCCTTCGTGCTGGGGATTGGGGTTTGCAATTATCCCCCATAAACGAGGAATTCCTAGTAAGCGCGAGTCATAAGCTCGCGTTGATTACGTCCCTGCCCTTTGTACACACCGCCCGTCGCTACTACCGATTGAATGATTTAGTGAGGTCTTCGGACCGACACGCGGTGGCTTCACGGCCGTCGGCGTTGTTGGGAAGTTGACCAAACTTGATCATTTAGAGGAAGTAAAAGTCGTAACAAGGTTTCCGTAGGGGAACCTGCGGAAGGATCATTAACGTACTGCTGCGCGCGCGCGTTTGTCGTGTGCTCGCGGTGTATGATTAAACAATCCAGACAATAAATGTTTTAGGTGTTGACATTTAAAAAAAAAACCAACACTACCCCGAATCGGACGGGACACACGTACGAGACATAAAATATATTATAAGAGCGTGTGTGTGTACGGCGGTCGTGCGCTGGACCACCATCGTTATAATAATAATATTATTATGATCGTCGTTGTCGTTGTGAAACGAATGATACGGGCGTCGCGTCAGGCCGAACGTAGACTGGTGAGAATCCGCGCCACGAGTTTGTGCCGACGTGTTCGTAAACTTTTAAACTAGCGGTTTAGAGTGGACGCCGCCGCGAGGTGGCGTTTTATTCTAAAACATATGAAATTCTTCAAATTATTCAATCGTTAAAGTGACACGCATAAACAAAACCATTACCCTGGACGGTGGATCACTTGGCTCGCGGGTCGATGAAGAACGCAGTTAACTGCGCGTCATAGTGTGAACTGCAGGACACATTTGAACATCGACATTTCGAACGCACATTGCGGTCCGTGGAGACACATCCAGGACCACTCCTGTCTGAGGGCCGGCTGTATAAAAACAAATGCCACACTGCGCACGTCTCACGACGAGCGCACGTGACGGTTCCAAAATTTATTGACTTAAAATTTTGGTCCGTTCAAATATGTACAAAAACATGCGTGACGTGTATTATTATGTCACGTCGTGTCGTGTCGTTTCCGTGTCGTCGTCGTAGTCGTTGGACCGCTACACACGCGCGCAATTTGCTTTGCTTTGCGTTGCGTTGCGCGGTTAGACGACGGCGGCGGACGCGCGCTACGACGACTCTTCGGGCTGTAGCTGGCGCCGCCGCGCGCTAGCGACTCTGGGAGAGCGTCGATTACACGCGCGCGACCGTTTAGAGCGCCTTCAAAAAGCCTCTTACGACGCTGGAACACGCGCACGCACACGACTCACGATCATAATAACACGTTTCGCCAGTAGGCGGACTCGACGTCCGAAGAGCGCGTCGACGCCGCCGCTTCGACACTTCGGTGTGTCGTCGTGGTTGCGTCGTAGCGCTGACGGATATCGTGTCTGCCTCAATTTTTATCGTTGGCCTCAGATCAGGGAGGATCACCCGCCGAATTTAAGCATATTAGTAAGCGGAGGAAAAGAAACTAACCAGGATTTCCTTAGTAGCGGCGAGCGAACAGGAAAGAGCCCAGCACTGAATCCCGCGGTTGTCACGGCCGCGGGAGATGTGGTGTTCGGGAGGTTCCGCTTTCTCGTTGTCGCATCTCCTGTCCAAGTTCGTC
>CAMYPC010000002.1:5000-10000 GCA_947284805.1 Coleophora flavipennella | reverse complement strand
ACAAAGTCCTCTCCCAAGGATTTCCACGACGACCGGTCCTCCGCATCCATAGGCTTCTCGCGACCTTAACCATCTAGTATCGGTATCTATTAGTACTTATTTTTTTAGGTATAATTTTGTTGCAAGACTATAATATATTCTTATGTCTGTGGTACACCAATATCCAGAATTCAAGCAAAACCCTTGGACGCGTTGAACCGCTATGAAGCTTTAGGTGCCTACCTCTTTTCTTAATACGTAGCATAAGGACGTGAATACAAAAAAATATTTGTTGTTGGTATATTATTGTGGATGCCAATTTAAATAAAATTAGGTATTTAGAGAACCGGCCAAGTGCGAGTCGGACCAGCACTCTACAAAACTAAATTAATGATAACGATACCTATTCACTATAGACATCAACGCGAGCGACAAAAAATCCTTTTTTTGTCATTCAGTTTGGACTTTTTTAAATATTTGTTGTGTTAGTTCAGTATTAGTAGGTACCAATAATCACATCAAGTTTCACTCTTATAACTATGTATGTATTGCCGTTTTTACTATAGAGCTAAATCAAAAATACTTCTAGACCTATAAAAAACTAATTTTTTTGTATGAAGGGAGAGCCCTCCACTTATATTTTTTTTAGTATTTTTTTTTGTAGCGGCATCGAGCTGGTTGTAGGCTAAATCTGCGAAAACGCTCCCAGCAGAGTGAGTTCGTTTATTTAAAACAATATCATTGAAGGCACACTCAGTTTATCGATCCTTTAGTTTAAAGAGTTTCTAGCAAGAGGTACCGGAAAAGTTACCACAGGGATAACTGACTGACTTGCTTTTTGATCTTTCGATGTAGGCTCTTCCCATCACTCAGAGCGAGTTCGTGTATTGAAAACAATATCATTGAAGGCACACCGCATCGAGCTGTTTGTAGGCTGTAGTATCTGCGAAAACGATCCCAGCAGAGTGAGTTCGTGTATTAAAAACAATGTACTCGGCGCTGCTGTTGCAAACGAACTAACAAAGTTTAGCAACGCTCCCTGCAGAGGGAGTTCGTGTATTAAATTATATGGACCGTGGCAAACAAACGATTAAAAAGTTTTTAGCAAGTTCGTGTATTAAAAACAATATTATCATTGAAGGCACACCGCATCGAGCTGTTTGTAGGCTGTAGTATCTGCGAAAACGATCCCAGCAGAGTGAGTTCGTGTATTAAAAACAATGTACTCGGCGCTGCTGTTGCAAACGAACTAACAAAGTTATATGGACCGTGGCAAACAAACGATTAAAAAGTTTTTAGCAACGCTAAAACTGGCTCGTGTTGCGGTGAAGGGTGAATGGGGAAGTGGGTGGGAGGGGGTGTGGGGATGAAAGGGGGCGGATGGTTTTGTTGACGTCTTTATTATTTTTGAAAAAGGGGGGGGGGGGGGGTCAGGGGGGGGGGGGGGGTAATGTGGGGATGGGGATGCTGGGTGGAGGGAGGTTCACACGTCGGACATATACACGCTGTACTTGCAAGAAATTTTCGTTCGATTCGTACAAAGTATGGACTTGCTTTTTGATCTTTCGATGTCGGCTCTTCCCATCACTCAGAGCGAGTTCGTGTATTGAAAACAATGTCATTAGGTTAGGTTAGGTTAGGTTAGGTTAGGTTAGGTTAGGTTAGGTTAGGTTAGGTTAGGTTAGGTTAGGTTAGGTTAGGTTAGGTTAGGCACACCGCATCGAGCTGTTTGTAGGCTGAATCTCCGAAAACGCTCCCATTAGATTAGATTGAGTTCGTGTATTAAAAACAATATCATTGAAGGCACACCGCATCGAGCTGTTTGTAGGCTGTATCTCCGAAAACGCTCCCATTAGATTAGATTGAGTTCGTGTATTAAAAACAATGTCATTGAAGGCACACTGCAATTTCATTGAATGTACTCGACGCTGTTGCAAACGAACCAACAAAGTTTAGCAACGCTCCCTGCAGAGGGAGTTCGTGTATTAAATTATATGGACCGTGGCAAACAAACGATTAAAAAGTTTTTAGCAACGCTAAAACTGGTTCGCGTTGCGGTGAAGGGTGAATGGGGAAGTGGGTGGGAGGGGGTGTGGGGATGAAAGGGGGCGGATGGTTTTGTTGACGTCTTTATTATTTTTGAAAAAGGGGGGGGGGGGGGTCAGGGGGGGCGTGGGGGGGGGGGGGGTAATGTGGGGATTGGGTGCTGGGTGGAGGGAGGTTCACACGTCGGACATATACTCGCTGTACTTGCAAGAAATTTTCGTTCGATTTGTACAAAGTATGGTGCGGGCTTGCCAAAGACGTCCCCGGTATATGTATGGTAGCGAAGGCATCGTCTGCTATGAGAGTGTGCATACACGTAATGTGTTTAGCGTTGTTGTGCTGGGTTTTGACCGTTCTCTACGAACGGATCACTACTCTTGTGCTTTCAGCGCGGATATCGCGTTTTAAGTGTTTTGCGCTCTTTTTCATTAGTGATTTTCGCTTGTAGCTCTCCAAAAAAACATACATCTATCTGTTGTGTCGACCGATTTACCGACGTCCATGTCGCTCCGCGGTGTCCGTTTCGATTATCGTATAATCGTGCGTCGGGCGTGCACCGTGTTCGGCAGTGTGTCGTTTGAAAGGTAAATATGTGAACGGTCGTTTAAAGCTAAAGCGCGTTGAGGCATGTACGACGTTACATTACGTTCTTGCGTTCAACGCGTAGCAAATACGCTCGCCAGTCTCCTCCATTGCGGAGCGGCGGTGTGTCGAATCCGTGTGATGTGTGAAAATCTCTCAAACACCGGGCGTAATCGTCTGTGTACAAACGAATGTCTGTTAAAAGATTATTAACAAACGTGAAATGATCGCTTGTCAACGTACAAAGCTAAGGCGCTCGGAGCATCCGTGAATAACGGTGTTTTGCCGCCGCCGTCCATGGTGCCGCGTCGACGGTAGAACGTTTGCGCGGTTCACCATTTGTGACGGTTCATACAATGAACGGGGAGGGCGTTAAGCTCGACTCGAACGAACGGCACGCCCCAACTCGAGGTTTCAACGCCTAGATTTTGGGGGGTAACACGTGCTCGTCGGAGTGCACATCGCTGTGTTGTGCGCGTCTCCGGACGACGCTACATACGTGATAGCTCCCTGGTTGATCCTGCCAGTAGTTATATGCTTGTCTCAAAGATTAAGCCATGCATGTCTCAGTGCAAGCCGTATTAAGGCGATAAGGCGATACCGCGAATGGCTCAATATATCAGTTTTGGTTCCTTAGATCTTACTCAGTTACTTGGATAACTGTGGTAATTCTAGAGCTAATACATGCAATCAGAACTCTGACCAGTGATGGGATGAGTGCTTTTATTAGATCAAAACCAATCGGCGGAGGGCCTCGCGTCCGAAGTCGTTAATTTTGATGAATCTGGATAACTTTTGCCGATCGCATGGTCCAGTACCGGCGACGCATCTTTCAAATGTCTGCCTTATCAACTTTCGATGGTAGTTTCTGCGACTACCATGGTTGTCACGGGTAACGGGGAATCAGGGTTCGATTCCGGAGAGGGAGCCTGAGAAACGGCTACCACATCCAAGGAAGGCAGCAGGCGCGCAAATTACCCACTCCCGGCACGGGGAGGTAGTGACGAAAAATAACGATACGGGACTCTTACGAGGCCTCGTAATCGGAATGAGTACACTTTAAATATTTTAACGAGGAACAATTGGAGGGTAAGTCTGGTGCCAGCAGCCGCGGTAATTCCAGCTCCAATAGCGTATACTAAAATTGTTGCGGTTAAAAAGCTCGTAGTTGCATTTGTGCACCGCGCTGTCGGTGCGCCGCATCCGCGGCGATACTGACACGTCTGCGGAGCATATCGTCGGTGAGCCGGGGGTAAAACGCCGGTTCAATATCAAAATCCTATCGCGGTGCTCTTTATTGAGTGTCGAGATGGGCCGACAATTTTACTTTGAACAAATTAGAGTGCTCAAAGCGGGCTCAAAATGCTGCTCGAATACTTAGTGCATGGAATAATAGAATATGATCTCGGTTCTATTTTGTTGGTTTTCAGAACTCCGAGGTAATGATTAATAGGAACAACTGGGGGCATTCGTATTGCGACGTTAGAGGTGAAATTCTTGGATCGTCGCAAGACGAACATCAGCGAAAGCATTTGCCAAAGGTGTTTTCATCAATCAAGAACGAAAGTTAGAGGTTCGAAGGCGATTAGATACCGCCCTAGTTCTAACCGTAAATATGTCATCTAGCGATCCGCCGACGTTACTACAATGGCTCGGCGGGCAGCTTCCGGGAAACCAAAGATTTTGGACTCCGGGGGGAGTATGGTTGCAAAGCTGAAACTTAAAGGAATTGACGGAAGGGCACCACCAGGAGTGGAGCCTGCGGCTTAATTTGACTCAACACGGGAAATCTCACCAGGCCCGGACACCGGAAGGATTGACAGATTAACAGCTCTTTCTTGATTCGGTGGGTGGTGGTGCATGGCCGTTCTTAGTTGGTGGAGCGATTTGTCTGGTTAATTCCGGTAACGAACGAGACTCTAGCCTGCTAAATAGGCGTCGTCATTTAGGTGTGCGCGGCGCAAGTCGCGCAACTCACTGGCGACGTATTAAAATTCTTCTTAGAGGGACCGGCGGCTTCGAGCCGCACGAGATTGAGCAATAACAGGTCTGTGATGCCCTTAGATGTCCTGGGCCGCACGCGCGCTACACTGAAGGAATCAGCATGTTCTCCCTGGCCTAGAGGCCCGGGCAACCCGCTGAAACTCCTTCGTGCTGGGGATTGGGGTTTGCAATTATCCCCCATAAACGAGGAATTCCTAGTAAGCGCGAGTCATAAGCTCGCGTTGATTACGTCCCTGCCCTTTGTACACACCGCCCGTCGCTACTACCGATTGAATGATTTAGTGAGGTCTTCGGACCGACACGCGGTGGCTTCACGGCCGTCGGCGTTGTTGGGAAGTTGACCAAACTTGATCATTTAGAGGAAGTAAAAGTCGTAACAAGGTTTCCGT
>CAMYPC010000001.1:1097726-1518377 GCA_947284805.1 Coleophora flavipennella | reverse complement strand
TGTCGATTCTGGCAAACACATACTAAAACTAAACTAATCCTAAAATTTCTTAAAATTAAGTTTAGGAAGTTCATTTTGCTATTCTGGTTTCACCACTCTACTATATTTAGACCGTAATTTGACACGTCTAAAATGATTTAAATTGAATAGGTTTTGTGTTGCCATTTTTAAGAAACCAAAAACAAATGATCGAATGAAATCGTGTTTATTTTTTTTTCAGTCTCTTAACGTCTCACGGGGACAAAAGCCCTTCCGAGACAATCCCCATTTATTTAATCTATATTCGTTTTTTGATTTGTAATGCTAGTGCCAGTACATTACACATCTTCTCTGAAGTTCTTGACAGCATTTGCAGCATAAAATCGTGACCATACAAAACAAATTGCAATTTTCGGGATAAAATCTTTTTGACAATCAACCAGTGATGATTATACTCTTTGTTTCTATTTGGTTATACTCTATGTCTTCCTGACAGGAAGTTCCTGTTGGATGGAAAATTTTGATAACGAGTTGGCCCAGAGACGCAGGACGATGCAGAATATGGAGATTCGTGAAAGGACCAACAAAAAACAATAGGAGCTGCTAGTAGAGCGGCTCCATGCAAGCTCACAACCAACATATTGAGGCGCTGGATGCCACGGAAGAGACAAGCCGTTGTAGGCAAGATGCCGGCAAATGTGAACGAAGCTTGGCTCACGCTGTATACTGAACGCAACTTGGTTGAATTTTTTGTGCTAGAAATGGGTGGGTCAGTTTGACATTAGAACCATATATATGCAGGAGCTCCGCATATGTCACAGAGAGCCTTTACCTAATGAGAAACACACAGCATCCCAAACCCACAACTTTAATCGCGCAGTAATTTTACACAAGAAGTAACACAGATTAGGTGGTTGCCAAAATCCTTGTTCTGTGAGCCTTGCGACTAGCTGTGTTTTTTAAAATTCTACAATTGGTAAGCCCTTGGTAAGTGACAAATGATGCTTGAAGACGGAAGCAAGCTTAGTTATTTGGAGACAAGACAGATAAGATGGTGGTAGCCTAACCATGCGGGCTTAAAAAAATACCTAAATGAACTACACTTGTACATTAAGACTCCACCAGAAATCTACCCCGCAACCTCTTGCGAGTGGACTAAACCACTTTGCTGTGGAGGTGGTTAAAAAGGCTGTAGCAAAGGCAGTCGTTTTTTTAATTGAATTGCTTTGTTTTGAATATCAAAACAAAACAACATAAATTGAAACAATGTTTTAATAATGGACTTGTAATACATATTTTAAAAATTTTCAGGAAGTTAATAAGAATTCTGCGGTGGCGGTACTTTAGGAGAATTTAGTAGGGAAAATAAATAGATGTAACAGGGGTATTGATGGGCCACTTTGCCACTAACGCTCACCTCTAAAAATTTGGCCTGACAAATGACCCGACCTGCAGGGCCTGTGGTGAAGATACAGAATTAATGGAACACTTACTGTGTCATTGCGATGTCCTGGCTAGCAAGCATATTATGTACCTCCTAGGTGATGGCTACCCAAAACAAGCACCTTCCAATCAGTGGAATTGCTGCAGTACATCTTTGAGTAGGTTGAGGTGCAAAGGTTATAGGGGTAGACACAAAATAGATGTGGATGCAGTTGCACAATAGAGGAGTGACGGCATGTAAGTGAATCTGTAATGTTTTGTAAGGATTTCCATGACGATCAGTCCTGCGCTGCCCGCATCCATCGGCTTCCCGCGATCTTCACCAGGTCGTCGGTTGACCGCGTGGGAGACTGCCTACACTACGATTTCCGGTGCGCGGTCGCTACTCGAGAACTTTAATGCCCCAACGGACATGTGTTCTACAAGCTATGTGCCCTGCCTTCCCTGAGCCTGTGTAAGATATCAACCGCAACATTTTAACTAATATTACAAATAACTCCATCTGTTACCTGGCTTACCCATAAATCAATGGCATTGAGATAGTAGTCTGTGTAGGTTGTCTTTTTTATTACACTAATTATTATTAAAATGTAATGGGCGAGCAGCTAAATAGCTAAAATGCCTGTATCTGTGTTGGTATATTAAAAATAGAAAATGTCTCATTTCTATGGAAAAATTCACAAAAGGCTACAATTGCACAGGGCATACAACTATTATTCTTATATATAAAATTCTCGTGTCACAATGTTCGTTCCCATACTCCTCCGAAACAGCTTGACCGATTCTCATGAAATTTTGTTGAGCATATTGAGTAGGTCTGAGAATCGGGAATCGGCCAACATCTATTTTATTTTAGGGTAGGGTAGGGTACTGTAGTGTAGTGTATTGTATGTAGGGTAGGGTAGGGTAGGGTAGTGTAGGGTAGTGTAGTGTAGGGTAGTGTAGTGTATGTAGGTTAGGGTAGTGTAGGGTAGGGTAGGGTAGGGTAGGGCAGTGTAATGTAATGTAAGGTGGTACGTAGTTCGCCGGGACAGCTAGTATTTTTATAAATATTTGAACTGCATATTCTAGAAAGCATATGTGTCTATTATTAAGGGGACATACTTTGATGTTCAGTTTACTATTTAATCTAGGCTGTTTATAATATTAAGTTTTCTCAACAGATTTGGGATGTTTGGGTGACTGAAGTGAAAAACAAGGCCTGGAAAGTGAGGGCACACATGGCAGCAACTGGTGGAGTGGGGAGCACCAATAACAGGCTTGTAAAAATGCAGCTAATTTGGCAAACGAACTTTACTCATGGGGTGTATGATACGAGCGGGAATATTTTTTCTTGTAAATGTGATTTAATAATAAATATTTGATTGTTTGTTAAAAATTGTTGTAAATGTGGTTTTAATGTAAAAAATTATATGAATTTTAATATGCAGAGTTTTTATTATTTAAAATTATTTCTTATATTTATTTTCTCTAATATTATGGGCATCAGCGAGAAAGCCAGCAGGCACTGCTTCTACTCCTATATTAGCGTCGTCGTTGTCGTCATCTTCATCATCGTCTGTAATAAAGAAAAAAATAATTATAGATCACTCTTGCTTTCCTGTCTTAGAGGATTTTTAACTACAAAATTTTGGGGGCTTAAAGAGTTATTCCACCACCAAAAGCTCAGCTCTTAAATACAACAAAGGATGTGAGAGTTGCTGCAGGAGGTGAGGGCTAGTGGTCTGCTAGCTACAGGTGAGGGATGATGGGCTGCGACACGAGGTGAGGTCAAATGATCTCTTAATTATGCAAGAAAAAAATATATTGTTGCGAGCGAAGGTCATATGAGGACAATAAACTTGCAAACTATTAGAAAGTTGGAATTAATTTCAATTATCTTTATTACTTTTGGCATAATCTGTTTGTAAACTGTGAATCGCACTTCAAAAATACTGCAATTCATCACATCTGCTTATTGGGAACAAAAAAAATGCCATGTGGTCCCTATGTCACGAGTATAGCTAAGGGTTAGGCTTTGTGGCTGGTGAGTGCACAGTAGGGAGGGTTGGGGTACACATAACCGGGCTGCCATACGGGGAGAGCCTCGGTCGACAGTATAATCATCAAACCTAACATACCCATTTTTGGATTTCGTATGCCAGCCCGGTTATGAACACCCCAACCATAGGGAGTGCTACGATACCCGTGTCGGGGTCACACTATCTGTATAAAAATTGACATAACAGCAACTCCTTTTCCTACTTATTCCATGGTTTCAGTGTATTGTGATTTAAGCGATGGGCAAGTTCATTACCTACAATACTTTTGAATTACCTGATAGCACATCAGAGAAATAATTGTAGAGGACACAACTTGCTTTTATAATTTTAGAGGCAGTCGGTGGTTCGAAATAGAGGGTGCGATTCTTGTGCAGACACCTAAATTTGTTTTTAAGGCGTCCATACCACATCTCAACAATATTTCTGGTGTTGGTATGGCAGTCGTTGTACCTCACTTTGGCTTTACTTTCTGGGCTTGATACTGTTGTTGTTGTTGTTAGGGGCGGGCTGGTTTCCGCAACCAGGCGACGACTGCACCCATTTTGCGTGTTTGGCCGGCATCACTGCCAGCCCAGCTCCTCCAAGAAGCCCAGTGGCCCCCGAAGATTGCTGACGATTTCCTGAAGCGACCTCGGCTCACCGAGGTGCAGGACCCTGTACTGTGCTAGCTCCTTGAATCCAGTAGGATGTGGGCAGCAGTCTCCTCAGCCTCCATGCACGCTCTGCATAGTGGGCTGTCGGTGATACCTAGAGCGAATAGGTGTTTATTGAAATGGCCATGTACAGTAATAGCGGCTGTTACCTTGTGGAGCTGAGCTCTCCCAAGCCTCAGGAGCTTCTTAGATGAGTCAGGGTTAGTTGTCGGCAGGGCCAACCTCGCTTGCCTGCTGGTTTCCAAACCGGACCAGTACAAATTGTGTTCATTGCCTCAGGGTGGACCGCAGCCAGCCAGATGGGAGGGGTATTATAGGTTTCGGTCCCACGGCCATATTATTATGCTCTGACCCTCTCCTGGCAAGCTCGTCCGCCGCATCGTGGCCGCACGAGTTGCTGTGCCCTTTAATCCATTGCAGAGTTACGCCGCCGTGGTTACATACCTCTGTAACTTTTTGTTGGCACTCCTGTATAAGCCCCGATGTAGTCATGTTGCTCTGCAGGGCCTGTAGTACAGCTCTACTGTCAGACAGGATGCGGATGGGGTAATCACACACTTCCCTTGCCGCAATCGCTTTTTAACCGCCTCCGTAGCTCAGAGGCAAAGTTCACTGACTTTACACAGGAGGTCGCGGGTTCGATTCCCGGCGGGGTCAATTGTAAGACTCGGTTTGGTTGGTGGTAGGGTATTTTCTAAGCCCGCCTGGCCAGCTACCACCATCTTATCTAAGTCTTGCCGCCAAACATCAGTGTTAACAACATTGATGTGTTCTCCATTGCATTGGGGAATCTTGGTAAGCCCGCTTCCATCTTCGGCATCATCGTCACTTACCATCAGGTGAGATGATGCCAAGGGCTTCCCAATTGTAAATTAAAAAAAAAAAAGCTGCCCTCATGATGGCCATACACTCAGCCTGAAAGCCCGTGTTATGTGCACCAAGGGGGTTGGCTCTCCTGATGTTCAGATCCTCGGAGAAAGCCTGGTGCCAGAGCCTGTTTTGGAGCCATCGATGAATACTCGAAGCTCTTTCAGGTTCTGGCCCTCCCAGGGCTCTTCATAAAGTTGCACCATGTATTTTTTATCAAAAACATACCGTTCGGGGATTCTACCATTAGTAGCTGCGAACAAAGGCTCCTCTGCGATGATATCGTACAGGAGCTCAGTGTGCATTAGTGCTCCAAAGGGATAGCAGTTTTAGACGGGCTGCCACCTTGCTGCTTCCTGTTGGATAAACAGGTGCAGAGGCGGCAGGTCCAGAAGGGTCTGGAGGGCTGCAGTGGGAGTTGTCCGCATGCAGCCCGTCACAGCCATGCCTGCCATTCTTTGGAAGCGTTGTAGTTTACTCACGACCTTAGATAGCTTAGTTCGTGGCCACCAGACTACCGCTCCGTAGCTTACCATTGAACGTATCACCGCTGTGTAGAGCCATAGCATAATCTTTGGTGTAAGACCCCATTTCCTACCTACCATTTTACGGTACTGCCACAGGGCAATAGTTGCTTTGTATATTTTCTTGATGAGATGGCAACTCCAGTTTAGTTTACTGTCAATGTAACACCTAGGTACTTGACCTCCGTTGACAGGTGAAGTTCTGTTTTGAAAAGTTTAGGTAGTAGGTAGTTACCTAAGTTTCATTTATTGGTGAACAAAACTAGTTCAAGTTTTCTTCAGGTTCACAGATAGTTTGTACTCGGTGCACTCGGATACTGGTGTAAGCCATGGTTGGAGAGGGTACCCCTTGTCGCCTGTAATAACAAAGCATATTTGATTAAATATATAAATGTTTGTAATATATTTTTTTTAAATGTGGAAGTTCCAGCACATATATATGTGGATTAGGTACTTACGCTGCCTTTGCCATGTTTTTCCTCTGTGGTAGCAGGGAATTTTATGTATTGGTGAGCCAGCTCGCTGACAGTTGTGTAGAAACATTATTTACACATCGGCTTACTGATGGTGGGCCCAGATCAATTAAGCTGTTTTCCCCTACATGGGCTTCAAAGCTTCCCTGGGAATAAAAATTCAAAGCAGCAAACACCTGTTGAAAGATTAATCTCTCTTAATACAGAGACCATTTCAAAAAAGTTCAGTCATCCCCTGGGACTATCAACTACCTTGATATGCTTCGGGTTTTGGCCTTCATCTAACTCCGAGGCAGCATCTTTCGGGCGGGAGCCTAAACAATATGCGAAACTTTGTTTCTGTGAGGTCAAACGCATTTCTTAGTAGGTACAAGCAGTCTTTGGTTTCTGAAAAAGTACAAGATCAATTGAAGTAAATAGGACAAGAAGGACCACTGTATACATCCATATAACAAGCTAATTGATCTCTTTTACCTTTACGTAGCATCTGCAACACCAGCCAACACCATTTAATCATCCATTTTTTCTTCAAAAAGAATCCGATATACAGTTTTTTAACACTTCAAATCACAGAATCCAATAGACTTACTTTAAATTTTAGGTTAAGCGTCAAGTTTTACGTGCCGTCTAAACTAAACTAATTTTACCTAATTTTAAGTGAGAAACGTCAAAACTTTGACCGCCAGAATAGAATAAACTGCCTAAATCTAGACGGCACGTAAAACTTGACGCTTAACCTAAAATTTAAAGTAAGTCTATTGGATTCTGTGATTTGAAGTGTTAAAAAACTGTATATCGGATTCTTTTTGAAGAAAAAATGGATGATTAAATGGTGTTGGCTGGTGTTGCAGATGCTACGTAAAGGTAAAAGAGATCAATTAGCTTGTTATATGGATGTATACAGTGGTCCTTCTTGTCCTATTTACTTCAATTGATCTTGTACTTTTTCAGAAACCAAAGACTGCTTGTACCTACTAAGAAATGCGTTTGACCTCACAGAAACAAAGTTTCGCATATTGTTTAGGCTCCCGCCCGAAAGATGCTGCCTCGGAGTTAGATGAAGGCCAAAACCCGAAGCATATCAAGGTAGTTGATAGTCCCAGGGGATGACTGAACTTTTTTGAAATGGTCTCTGTATTAAGAGAGATTAATCTTTCAACAGGTGTTTGCTGCTTTGAATTTTTATTCCCAGGGAAGCTTTGAAGCCCATGTAGGGGAAAACAGCTTAATTGATCTGGGCCCACCATCGGTAAGCCGATGTGTAAATAATGTTTCTACACAACTGTCAGCGAGCTGGCTCACCAATACATAAAATTCCCTGCTACCACAGAGGAAAAACATGGCAAAGGCAGCGTAAGTACCTAATCCACATATATATGTGCTGGAACTTCCACATTTAAAAAAAAAATATTACAAACATTTATATATTTAATCAAATATGCTTTGTTATTACAGGCGACAAGGGGTACCCTCTCCAACCATGGCTTACACCAGTATCCGAGTGCACCGAGTACAAACTATCTGTGAACCTGAAGAAAACTTGAACTAGTTTTGTTCACCAATAAATGAAACTTAGGTAACTACCTACTACCTAAACTTTTCAAAACAGAACTTCACCTGTCAACGGAGGTCAAGTACCTAGGTGTTACATTGACAGTAAACTAAACTGGAGTTGCCATCTCATCAAGAAAATAGACAAAGCAACTATTGCCCTGTGGCAGTACCGTAAAATGGTAGGTAGGAAATGGGGTCTTACACCAAAGATTATGCTATGGCTCTACACAGCGGTGATACGTTCAATGGTAAGCTACGGAGCGGTAGTCTGGTGGCCACGAACTAAGCTATCTAAGGTCGTGAGTAAACTACAACGCTTCCAAAGAATGGCAGGCATGGCTGTGACGGGCTGCATGCGGACAACTCCCACTGCAGCCCTCCAGACCCTTCTGGACCTGCCGCCTCTGCACCTGTTTATCCAACAGGAAGCAGCAAGGTGGCAGCCCGTCTAAAACTGCTATCCCTTTGGAGCACTAATGCACACTGAGCTCCTGTACGATATCATCGCAGAGGAGCCTTTGTTCGCAGCTACTAATGGTAGAATCCCCGAACGGTATGTTTTTGATAAAAAATACATGGTGCAACTTTATGAAGAGCCCTGGGAGGGCCAGAACCTGAAAGAGCTTCGAGTATTCACCGATGGCTCCAAAACAGGCTCTGGCACCAGGCTTTCTCCGAGGATCTGAACATCAGGAGAGCCAACCCCCTTGGTGCACATAACACGGGCTTTCAGGCTGAGTGTATGGCCATCATGAGGGCAGCTTTTTTTTTTTTATTTACAATTGGGAAGCCCTTGGCATCATCTCACCTGATGGTAAGTGACGATGATGCCGAAGATGGAAGCGGGCTTACCAAGATTCCCCAATGCAATGGAGAATACATCAATGTTGTTAACACTGATGTTTGGCGGCAAGACTTAGATAAGATGGTGGTAGCTGGCCAGGCGGGCTTAGAAAATACCCTACCACCAACCAAACCGAGTCTTACAATTGACCCCGCCGGGAATCGAACCCGCGACCTCCTGTGTAAAGTCAGTGAACTTTGCCTCTGAGCTACGGAGGCGGTTAAAAAGCGATTGCGGCAAGGGAAGTGTGTGATTACCCCATCCGCATCCTGTCTGACAGTAGAGCTGTACTACAGGCCCTGCAGAGCAACATGACTACATCGGGGCTTATACAGGAGTGCCAACAAAAAGTTACAGAGGTATGTAACCACGGCGGCGTAACTCTGCAATGGATTAAAGGGCACAGCAACTCGTGCGGCCACGATGCGGCGGACGAGCTTGCCAGGAGAGGGTCAGAGCATAATAATATGGCCGTGGGACCGAAACCTATAATACCCCTCCCATCTGGCTGGCTGCGGTCCACCCTGATGCAATGAACACAATTTGTACTGGTCCGGTTTGGAAACCAGCAGGCAAGCGAGGTTGGCCCTGCCGACAACTAACCCTGACTCATCTAAGAAGCTCCTGAGGCTTGGGAGAGCTCAGCTCCACAAGGTAACAGCCGCTATTACTGTACATGGCCATTTCAATAAACACCTATTCGCTCTAGGTATCACCGACAGCCCACTATGCAGAGCGTGCATGGAGGCTGAGGAGACTGCTGCCCACATCCTACTGGATTCAAGGAGCTAGCACAGTACAGGGTCCTGCACCTCGGTGAGCCGAGGTCGCTTCAGGAAATCGTCAGCAATCTTCGGGGGCCACTGGGCTTCTTGGAGGAGCTGGGCTGGCAGTGATGCCGGCCAAACACGCAAAATGGGCGCAGTCGTCGCCTGGTTGCGGAAACCAGCCCGCCCCTAACAACAACAACAACAGTATCAAGCCCAGAAAGTAAAGCCAAAGTGAGGTACAACGACTGCCATACCAACACCAGAAATATTGTTGAGATGTGGTATGGACGCCTTAAAAACAAATTTAGGTGTCTGCACAAGAATCGCACCCTCTATTTCGAACCACCGACTGCCTCTAAAATTATAAAAGCAAGTTGTGTCCTCTACAATTATTTCTCTGATGTGCTATCAGGTAATTCAAAAGTATTGTAGGTAATGAATTTGCCCATCGCTTAAATCAGAATACACTGAAACCATGGAATAAGTAGGAAAAGGAGTTGCTGTTATGTCAATTTTTATACAGATAGTGTGACCCCGACACGGGTATCGTAGCACTCCCTATGGTTGGGGTGTTCATAACCGGGCTGGCATACGAAATCCAAAAATGGGTATGTTAGGTTTGATGATTATACTGTCGACCGAGGCTCTCCCCGTATGGCAGCCCGGTTATGTGTACCCCAACCCTCCCTACTGTGCACTCACCAGCCACAAAGCCTAACCCTTAGCTATACTCGTGACATAGGGACCACATGGCATTTTTTTTGTTCCCAATAAGCAGATGTGATGAATTGCAGTATTTTTGAAGTGCGATTCACAGTTTACAAACAGATTATGCCAAAAGTAATAAAGATAATTGAAATTAATTCCAACTTTCTAATAGTTTGCAAGTTTATTGTCCTCATATGACCTTCGCTCGCAACAATATATTTTTTTCTTGCATAATTAAGAGATCATTTGACCTCACCTCGTGTCGCAGCCCATCATCCCTCACCTGTAGCTAGCAGACCACTAGCCCTCACCTCCTGCAGCAACTCTCACATCCTTTGTTGTATTTAGGAGCTGAGCTTTTGGCGGTGGAATAACTCTTTAAGCCCCCAAAATTTTGTAGTTAAAAATTCTCTAAGACAGGAAAGCAAGAGTGATCTATAATTATTTTTTTCTTTATTACAGACGATGATGAAGATGACGACAACGACGACGCTAATATAGGAGTAGAAGCAGTGCCTGCTGGCTTTCTCGCTGATGCCCATAATATTAGAGAAAGTATAATAAGAAATTATTTTAAATAATAAAAACTCTGCATATTAAAATTCATATAATTTTTTACATTAAAACCACATTTACAACAATTTTTAACAAACAATCAAATATTTATTATTAAATCACATTTACAAGAAAAAATATTCCCGCTCGTATCATACACCCCATGAGTAAAGTTTGTTTGCCAAATTAGCTGCATTTTTACAAGCCTGTTATTGGTGCTCCCCACTCCACCAGTTGCTGCCATGTGTGCCCTCACTTTCCAGGCCTTGTTTTTCACTTCAGTCACCCAAACATCCCAAATCTGTTGAGAAAACTTAATATTATAAACAGCCTAGATTAAATAGTAAACTGAACATCAAAGTATGTCCCCTTAATAATAGACACATATGCTTTCTAGAATATGCAGTTCAAATATTTATAAAAATACTAGCTGTCCCGGCGAACTACGTACCACCTTACATTACATTACACTGCCCTACCCTACCCTACACTACCCTAACCTACACTACCCTACCCTACATACACTACACTACCCTACACTACCCTACACTACACTACACTACCCTACACTACCCTACCCTACCCTACCCTACATACAATACACTACACTACACTACCCTACCCTACCCTAAAATAAAATAGATGTTGGCCGATTCCCGATTCTCAGACCTACTCAATATGCTCAACAAAATTTCATGAGAATCGGTCAAGCCGTTTCGGAGGAGTACGGGAACGAACATTGTGACACGAGAATTTTATATATAAGAATAATAGTTGTATGCCCTGTGCAATTGTAGCCTTTTGTGAATTTTTCCATAGAAATGAGACATTTTCTATTTTTAATATACCAACACAGATACAGGCATTTCAGCTATTTAGCTGCTCGCCCATTACATTTTAATAATAATTAGTGTAATAAAAAAGACAACCTACACAGACTACTATCTCAATGCCATTGATTTATGGGTAAGCCAGGTAACAGATGGAGTTATTTGTAATATTAGTTAAAATGTTGCGGTTGATATCTTACACAGGCTCAGGGAAGGCAGGGCACATAGCTCGTAGAACACATGTCCGTTGGGGCATTAAAGTTCTCGAGTAGCGACCGCGCACCAAATCGTAGTGTAGGCAGTCTCCCACGCGGTCAACCGACGACCTGGTGAAGATCGCGGGAAGCCGATGGATGCGGGCAGCGCAGGACTGATCGTCATGGAAATCCTTACAAAACATTACAGATTCACTTACATGCCGTCACTCCTCTATTGTGCAACTGCATCCACATCTATTTTGTGTCTACCCCTATAACCTTTGCACCTCAACCTACTCAAAGATGTACTGCAGCAATTCCACTGATTGGAAGGTGCTTGTTTTGGGTAGCCATCACCTAGGAGGTACATAATATGCTTGCTAGCCAGGACATCGCAATGACACAGTAAGTGTTCCATTAATTCTGTATCTTCACCACAGGCCCTGCAGGTCGGGTCATTTGTCAGGCCAAATTTTTAGAGGTGAGCGTTAGTGGCAAAGTGGCCCATCAATACCCCTGTTACATCTATTTATTTTCCCTACTAAATTCTCCTAAAGTACCGCCACCGCAGAATTCTTATTAACTTCCTGAAAATTTTTAAAATATGTATTACAAGTCCATTATTAAAACATTGTTTCAATTTATGTTGTTTTGTTTTGATATTCAAAACAAAGCAATTCAATTAAAAAAACGACTGCCTTTGCTACAGCCTTTTTAACCACCTCCACAGCAAAGTGGTTTAGTCCACTCGCAAGAGGTTGCGGGGTAGATTTCTGGTGGAGTCTTAATGTACAAGTGTAGTTCATTTAGGTATTTTTTTAAGCCCGCATGGTTAGGCTACCACCATCTTATCTGTCTTGTCTCCAAATAACTAAGCTTGCTTCCGTCTTCAAGCATCATTTGTCACTTACCAAGGGCTTACCAATTGTAGAATTTTAAAAAACACAGCTAGTCGCAAGGCTCACAGAACAAGGATTTTGGCAACCATCTAATCTGTGTTACTTCTTGTGTAAAATTACTGCGCGATTAGTTGTGGGTTTGGGATGCTGTGTGTTTCTCATTAGGTAAAGGCTCTCTGTGACACATGCGGAGCTCCTGCATATATATGGTTCTAATGTCAAACTGACCCACCCATTTCTAGCACAAAAAATTCAACCAAGTTGCGTTCAGTACACAACGTGAGCCAAGCTTCGTTCACATTTGCTGGCATCTTGCCTACAACGGCTTGTCTCTTCCGTGGCATCCAGCGCCTCAATATGTTGGTTGTGAGCTTGCATGGAGCCGCTCTACTAGCAGCTCCTATTGTTTTTTGTTGGTCCTTTCACGAATCTCCATATTCTGCATCGTCCTGCGTCTCTGGGCCAACTCCTTATCAAAATTTTCCATCCAACAGGAACTTCCTGTCAGGAAGACATAGAGCATAACCAAATAGAAACAAAGAGTATAATCATCACTGGTTGATTGTCAAAAAGATTTTATCCCGAAAATTGCAATTTGTTTTCTATGGTCACGATTTTATGCTGCAAATGCTGTCAAGAACTTCAGAGAAGATGTGTAATGTACTGGCACTAGCATTACAAATCAAAAAACGAATATAGATTAAATAAATGGGGATTGTCTCGGAAGGGCTTTTGTCCCCGTGAGACGTTAAGAGACTGAAAAAAAAATAAACACGATTTCATTCGATCATTTGTTTTTGGTTTCTTAAAAATGGCAACACAAAACCTATTCAATTTAAATCATTTTAGACGTGTCAAATTACGGTCTAAATATAGTAGAGTGGTGAAACCAGAATAGCAAAATGAACTTCCTAAACTTAATTTTAAGAAATTTTAGGATTAGTTTAATTTTAGTATGTGTTTGCCAGAATCGACACCAATATATCACCACTTGATTTTAATTAAACCTCACATGTTCACGTAGGTACGCGCATACGCAACTTGAACGAAACGAACGAAGCCGAAAGTAAGCCAGGCGAACGCCATTTTTTGTGTTGCTAGTGCATAAAAACAAAAAAGCACCGACCGACTACCGCATACCGGACGCGTCGGGGCGGAAGATTTAGATTTTTCTACTGTACCATTCTAAATTAATAAGCGATCATAAGATTTAAAGAACAGTCGCATACGACCACGGCTATCCTTTGAACATCACTATGGTTAAGTATTTATTAAATATAGGTACATTAGAATATATTACGTGTAAGTTATTTATTTAATGCCTACTAATATTAAAAATGCGAAAGTTACTGTCTGTCTGTCTTTTACGCTTCCAAGACTCAAACACTGAACCGATTTTGATAAAATTTGGTATGGAGATAGTTTAAGACCCAGGGAATGACCTTATAGTGCAGAGGCCAGTTAAACAAAAGTCGTCTCCTTTTTGAATTTCGTTTTACACCTGTGGAATTGAGAACAACAGGTTCGAAAGTATTATAGGTAGTTTCTGAGTAATATCAAAAAAGTTTGAAGTAAATAGTGGTAGATATTTTTAAGATTTCTTCGAAAAGTAGACGATACATATTAAATATTTTGTACATAACAATTTCAGATGATAATATTTACGTGTTTCATACTTTTTAGATAATGATTTTTCAGTAGTCGGGTTTTAGTTTTTGAACTTATTTTTTACTAGCTGTTGCCAGCAACTTCGTCTGCGTGGAATTCAGTTTTATTACGCAATTCTATAATGACAGTTTACCATGTAATTTTAGCAGGCGTATTTAGAATTGTCTACGATAACTTGTTTTCTCGACATCCTTTATCGATATTATATTATGTTTATCCAAGCTACCTGTGAAAACGCCATGAAAATCCGTTTAGATGCATCGAAGATTAACTTGAACAGACGGACAGACAAAATTTTCAAAAATTGTTCATTTGTGTTGTCATGTTATTCTTCTTTTATCGCCCTTTCTCAATTATTGATAAATATATTCAAAGTATAGACACGCGGATTCTACGTTCTGTTTTATAATAAGTATAGATTTAAATTATGTTGAGGTTATAATTTCGTGATACAGTATTTGCAGAGCCACTTAATTTTTTTTTAGTTAAGATTTTATTAATTTCCATGAACATAAGTACAATGTCTACGATAACTTGTACTTGAAGTTAAAAGTTTTTCTTTGTAGTAGTTAGTTTATTTTGTAATGATTTTACAATGCACTTCTAGTTTTGGTAAGAGTTAGTAGCAAACTTAAAAATAATGATTAGTTATTTATTATATAAAATAGTAACGAGGTCGCACGATGTGCTGCCTCAACGGTAGCATGGGTACATACTTTTTTGGTTTGAGTTTGAATTTACACGGACGATCAAAATGCTTCTAACGATATCTCTTTTGTCAAATTATGATAAAAGTAGTAGTAGTTAAAAGTAGTTTAGAAGTTATGAGGGATTATAAATACATACCGGTCAAAATCATAACCCTCGTTTTGCTTCGCCGTAGTAATTATATATCCTTTTTACCCAAAGGATAATTTTTTTTTATTATATCATAAAAGCCTAAATTGTGAAAAACACCTTTAGTACTGGCAACACAACACGGCTGCAGCGGAAACTCTTTTCCCACTTCCTTTACATCAAAAACCGTTGTCTGTTTACTTTGTTTACTATTTTATTGAAAAAGTAACTAAATTAACGTACAGAAGCTCAAATAAAATGGTAATATTAAAATATAACCAAGTTCATTTTGTTAAACATAGGCCAACGTTGTACCTACGTAACAAATAATTCGTAATTTGACTAACCGAG
Organism: Coleophora flavipennella; assembly: GCA_947284805.1. Lineage (NCBI taxonomy): Eukaryota > Metazoa > Arthropoda > Insecta > Lepidoptera > Coleophoridae > Coleophora > Coleophora flavipennella. The sequence goes on along the minus strand of CAMYPC010000001.1, from coordinate 1,503,183 downwards.
AGGAGTTGTAGGACCAACGTCAGCTAACTACAAGTCTACAATGCAAATGGACCATTGCAGGACTAACTTTGACTGCTGTGACTCTTTTTGTAAAACTTTATGAAACAACTTTATATTTTGTAGCAGTTTTTCTAAACAACTGATTGACATTTATTTGTTGATTGTCTAGTGGTTAGGCCAACGTTATACCTGCGAAGCAATTTTCTTGTTGATTGGCCAACGATAAAGGTAGTAGGCCCACTGTTAGAAGTTTGTGGGTAATATAACGTAAAAATTACGCCGTTGGCCCTCCGATGGAACTTTGTCGGCAGTAACACTACCACCTCCCTACCTTTTCCCTACCGTTGGCCACGATACCCCAACGGAAAATGCTACTAGGGTACTTACTATTTGTACTAAAATTAAATATATACAAATAAACTTACACGTTTTGTAGGGAAAGAAGATGCTCTTTAAGTTTGATTTTGAAAGAGTTAACAGAGGGGCAGTCGCGAATGTTGGCGGGTAATTTATTCCAGAGGTTCGCAGCTTCAACAGTGAACGAGTTGTAGAAGAATTTGGTATTGCAGCGGGGAACTACTAGAGTTTTGGTGACGCATAAACGTCTGGGTGGGGAAGGCACGGGTAGTAGGTGGAAACGGGAACGGAGATATTCAGGACAGGAAGGATTTTTAAGGATTTTGTACATGAGTGTGAGGATATGTAGATTACGACGCTGAAGAACAGGGAGCCATTTAAGCCGAGCGCGATATTCAGAAATATGGTCGAACTTTCGCAAGCCGAACACAAACCGAATGGCGAGATTTTGTAAGCGCTCGAGCTTATTATGGAGCTCCTCAGTGGCGTCCAAATAACATACATCCGCATAATCGAGCAGCGGTAACAGAAGAGTTTGGGCGAGCATAATTTTTGTTTTATGAGGCAAAAAGAACTGGAGTCGCTTAAGGGAGTGGTAAGAAAAATGCATACGCCTGCTAACGTCATTGATGTGAGAGGACCACGACAGGTTGGAGTCCATGATAAGACCCAAATTCCGGGTCTTCTCAGTGAACGGTATCGCAACGCCATCGTAGCATATTGAGGGTAAGCACTGATCCAAGCCACCCCTCAAGCGACTGCTACCGATAATGATAGACTGCGATTTGGAAGGGTTAATCACGAGACCGAAAGATTTAGCCCATTTCTGTACCGCTGCTAGATCAGCATTGATGGAGTTGATGGCGACTGAGGCCTCGGAAACAGGGAAGTGGGCATAGATCTGCAGATCATCGGCATAAAGATGAAACTGGCAAGTGAGCACTTTAGTGATCTGGTTGATAAATATCGAAAAAAGAAGAGGCGATAGAACTCCACCCTGAGGTACACCAGCTGATAGCTCACACCAATCCGACAGCGATTCGTCTGTTTTTACGCATTGGCGCCGTCCTCGGAGGTAGGAATCAAACCAGGGAATAATTAAGTCAGGAATATGGGATGATTTGAGGATACCTAGGAGAATATCAAAGTCTACCGAGTTAAATGCATTGCTGAAATCAAGTAGAGTTACCAACGTAAGTTTTTTATTATCCATTGCGTAACGGATGTCATCAGTGACGTTCAGCAATGCACTAACCGTACTATGATGGGGACGAAAACCGGACTGAAAAGTGCTGAGAAGGTCATTCCTACAAAGATATTTGTAAAGCTGGTGGTGCACACAACCTTCTAGCACCTTGGATAGGATGGGAAGAATGGAGATAGGACGATACTGGGAAAACGAACTGGGGTTGGGTTTTTTAGGAAGAGGGATAACATGAGCCAGCTTCCACGCACTTGGAAATGTATTCGAGGATAAAGATATGTTCATGATGTGAGTAATAACCGGGACTACACTGTCCAAGATTGGAAGCAGCATTTCACGGCTCAAACTATCACTACCCACTGCCCTCGTCGAGATCGCTGCAATACTTCGCCTAACATCAACCTCGAACAAATCGGTAAACACGAATGGGTCACAGTCAGGCAGAGGCAAGTCGGCCAGGGAGCGTAGAGATGCAGATTTGATAGGCTCATCTAGTGTGACTGGGGGAGTCGAAAAATGACGGTTGAGGTCATCCAGGTTCAGTGCGCCACATTGTCTATCAGAGCTCCCGCCCACTCCTAGTGTCTCTAAGAAGCGCCATGTTTGTGCCGGGGAGATGTTTTGTAAACTGCTGTGAATGTAGCGACGTTTAGCATCTCTGCACATCCGATTACAACTATTGCGAATCTTCTTGTATGCGACAAAATTTTGATTAGTAGGGTCCTTTTTATGTTTCACTTTGGCCCTGTCGCGTTTAGCCATTATACGCTTAAGATCTGGAGTGAGCCAAGGTGCAGGAAAATGCTTCACACGGACAGGTCGCAGAGGGGCGTGAATATCAAATAGTTCATGAAGCATGGTATTTAAAATGTCTACTTTATTGTCAACGGAAACGGCTGCATACAAGGACGACCAGTCTAGATTTGCTGCGTCTTCCTTTAGTCGGTCCACGTCCATATCTCGGAAATTCCGACGAAGGACGACCTTACCTTTGCGCTTGGGAGGCCGCACTTTATAAGAAAGATGGATTAGATCGTGGTACGAAAATGGAGCGGTCAGCTGTCCATGTGATGCAACCAAACTGTCCTTGGAAACAATCGCTAAGTCAATTAGAGATGGCCTGGAATTTGGGTAATGGTGTGTAGCATAAGACGGGAGTATTTTCAGGTCAAGGCCTGAAACCACTTCCTGCAGGCTGCGACACCTGCAATCGTTTTTCAACTGACAGGTATTCAAGTCACCCATCAGTATGACATGATCATAATCAGCACGGTGAGCTGCCAAAATGGTTTCCAGAGAGTTAAAATAGTTTATTTTATCGCTAGGACAATAAAGTACACCAAGAAGTAATTGAAAAGGTTTGACCTTTTTGTTCTAGTTTTTATGCAGTGGAATGTAAGTAAAATAAAGTTTCTGAGTAAATTACTTTTTATTATTGCAACAGTGCACAGACATTTTTTAAAGCAAGAATCAAAGGAACTGAAATTATAAGCATAGTGTATTTTTATAGAGTATGACAGTAGAGCGGGGCCATAGACATATAACTTTTTAATTGTTAAAGGTACGTTCCTCAACACCCTCTCCTAATTTTCCAAATTATACATAAAAAAAAATAATTGTAAGTCTTGATCTATGACAGTCATTAAGTACCATCTATACATTAAATAATCTTTGACAAAACATTTGTACCTTCTATATAACTTAATCATTGACAAAACATTTGTACCTTCTATGTAACTTAATCATTGACCAAACATTTGTACCTTCTATGAAACTTAATCATTGACAAAACATTTGTACCTTCCATGAAACTTAATCATTGACAAAAATTAAATATGTTGTTTATTACTAGCCCCAATGATCAACAACAATTCAGTGTTATAATAAAATTGTTTTTATGATTTTTACAAAGAATAATTTTCTACATAAAAAAAAATGATTACACAAATACCTACACAATTACAATTAAATTATCCTGTCCTATATAAGATATTTCTTATGTTTATTAAATTTAATTTTATCCAATGCTTTAGTTAGAATATCAGCTATTTGACATTCAGTAGGACAGTATTCAATGCTGAACTCATTATTAGAATACAACTCATGAATATAATGAAATCGCACATCAATGTGCTTAGACCTTTTGTTAAAAATGCCTGTTTTAATTAATTGAATTGCACTCTGATTGTCAATTTTGAATATTATCTGAATTTTAGTATTGAGATCCAGTAGCAGTGATTTTAGGAACATTGCTTCTTTACAACATTCAGCCGCTGAAATAAATTCTGCCTCCGTAGAGGATAAGGCAACAATTGGTTGTCTTCTAGAGCACCAAGAAACTGGTCCTTCTCCGAACATAACTACATAGCCTGTTGTACTTCGCCTGGTCTGCAAGTCTCCTGCGTAATCTGAATCACAATAAACATTCATGTTTATTTCTGCATTTTTTACATCAAATGTCATTCTGGTGTAGTTTTTAGACGATGCTAAGGCTAGCAACGCTTTAATTGCAGATTGAGATGCAACTGGGCCCATAACCTGAAAAGGTTTGACCTTTTTGTTCTAGTTTTTATGCAGTGGAATGTAAGTAAAATAAAGTTTCTGAGTAAATTACTTTTTATTATTGCAACAGTGCACAGACATTTTTTAAAGCAAGAATCAAAGGAACTGAAATTATAAGCATAGTGTATTTTTATAGAGTATGACAGTAGAGCGGGGCCATAGACATATAACTTTTTAATTGTTAAAGGTACGTTCCTCAACAGTAATTTCGTGTGATGCACTGTGATTTCCACAAGGAGATGTTCAAGAGATGCAACATAAGGCAATCCGCTTGAGGACTGACTCACAATAGCACTTGGGATGTCAGCACGAAGATAAATACACACACCACCACCCCCACAGCCAGTTCTGTCATTGCGCAGTATTTTGTAACCCGGAAGTGCACAGAGCGTCGACGGCAAGGAAGGTTTCAACCAAGATTCAGAGACGAGTATCACATCGGTACACTGGTTACCGAAAGTAACGATTAGATCCGTGTAATGGCCGACCAGACTCTGGGCATTGATATGCACAAGCTTTAGGCATTTCTTATCGAGCGCTGTTTGAAGCTGGACACCAAGTGGAGCGGTACCCGTAGTATCAGAGGTGAAAGACACATCACTGAGAGCACTTTCATAATCATCAGAAGAAGAGCAAGAAAGAAAATCATCAAATATGTTACTAAGAGGCATAGAAATTGTTGGTAGCCGTACACCACCATATTTATACAGGCAACACAGGTGAATTGAATGAATAGGATGTTGCGAATCTGTTGTTCGTTCTCTTGGTTCACTCACTCTTCCGTTCTCCTCTAATGGCCGTTCAAAAGAAATGTCTGTCCACCAATATTTTAATTATAAATTAATTGTAAAATATTTAAGTAATCTCTTTTCCAATACGGTGTATTATCTTGAAGGATAATATTAAACAGCTACGTATTTGGCAGCAGCCTGTGTATTTATTTCATGTCATACGAAGAAGTCGATCCACGCGTCCGTTTCCTCGCAACATTTTCAACAGGTTAAGAGGCCCCAGCGCCAACTAAACGGAACCTAAGCACAGATTGCAAACTTAACCAAAGACAGGTAAATACACGTTTTATACATTTCATTAAGTTGGCATTTGTTTCTACACATAATGTCGCTGCCGGACAATACGGACCCGCTGCGTGCTGCTGCCAACAACGTGTCGCTGCCGCTGGTACCTATGCAGGCCGCACCCGTAGCATCGATGACCATGGGAATCGATAAATTGGAAGGCGTCACTAACTACGTCTCATGGAAATTCCAAATGCGTATGCTCCTGACATTAGAAGGTTTATGGAACTGCGTTACAGGTGATGAAACAGACACTGCTCGTGGACAAAGGGCGCTTGCGCGCATTATGCTAAAGAAGCTTGGGACAATTTGGCCAACATTTTCGAAGACAAAGGATTGTATCGAAGAGTGTTACTGCTAAGACAGCTTCATAGCATTAAGTAAAATGACTACTCCAGTATGAGTGACTACATAGAAGCCATCACAACTCTAGTCCAACAATTGGCTGACATAAACAGAATTATTGAAGACTCTGAGGTGGCCGAGCTACTACTAAGCGGCCTCCCCTCACAATATGATGCACTGGTCTCTAATCTCGAAACAGTATGCATCACAGGATCGCTATCAAGCGAGCTTGTTCGCACTAGATTGCTGCAAGAAGAATATCGTAAGGAAAGTTCTGATGCGGGCTGCAACAAAGCCTTCGTATCCACATCCACCAGACAGAAGAAAGCTGTCACATGTAATTACTGCAAGAAGCAAGGACATATGAAGGCACGATGCTTCAAGCTCAAGAAGGATAAGAAGAAGTTAGAGGCAGACACCCCTTCATCGTACATTGCTTCCGCCTTCATAGCCAAAAGTGAAGATTGGATAGTGGACTCCGGGTGCACAGCCCACATGTGCAATCAAAAAGAATGGTTTATGAACTTTTCAGACAATCCGTGCAAAGATGTTGTGATAGCAAATAGTGAGCGTTTAAAATGTGAAGGCTCAGGCAAAATTTGTATTAGGACTAGTGATAATATGGTAAGAGTTTTGAAAAATGTTCTTTATGTACCAAAATTGACAGCTAATCTTTTATCTGTGAGTAGACTTGTTGAGAAAGGTTTTATTGTTCACTTTAATTCGAATGGCTGTTATATTTTTGACAGTAGTTGTAAGATCTTTGGCAACCCCATTTTATTTGCTCCCCTTGATAAGGCAATGTTTTCTTTGACTGGTAATGTATGTAGGCAAGGTAGAAATTCGTCGGATGTGCACTCTTTGCTTCTGTGTGAAGAAAGACAGAAGTCACCGAGTGCTAAGGTTGCTGCCTCATCAGTGCCAATAAATATTTGGCACCAACGTTTGGGACACTTGAGTATATCAGGTATGTGTAGGCTAAGGGATGGTGGTGCAACTGGTATTATGTTTCAGGATGAAAATGCACAGGCCTTGAAGGAATGTGTCGCTTGCCTTGAAGGGAAGATGGCTGCAAAGTCTTTCCCAGTTGGTGAATCGAAGCGTGCCAGCTGTCCACTTGAACTGATCCACTCCGATGTCTGTGGACCCATGCAAGAGAGCAGCTTTGGAGGGGCGAAATACCTTGTGACGTTTACGGATGATCACACCAGGAAGACTTTAGGATACCTGCTTCGTGAGAAAGCAGAGGTAATGTCATGCTTTATTCATTTTAAAAATTTGGTGGAGAAGCAATTAGGGTTGTCAATTAAGATATTACGCTCTGATAATGGAGGAGAATATTGTAGTGGTAAATTTGCAGCATTTTTAAGAAAGGAAGGTATCATTCACCAAACTACTGTGCCCTACTGTGCACAACAAAATGGCGTTGCTGAACGTCTCAACAGGACTTTGATGGAGAAGGCGAGATGCATGATGCGGGGAGCTGGCCTCTGCAATCAGTATTGGGGTGAGGCTGTAATCACCGCCATATACTTGAAAAACAGAAGTCCCACTAGGACTCTAGCAGGGCAAACTCCAGAGGAAGTGTGGACCGGGTCAAAACCAGACCTTCGTCACCTTCATGTTTTTGGGTGCATTGCATGTTCACTTGTACCAGATCAAAAGCGTCAAAAGTTGGATGCAAAATGTAGGGAGTATGTTTTTGTAGGTTATGGTGAGACTACCAAGGGCTATAGGTTAATAGACCCATTAAATCCTAAGAAAGCTGTAATTTCGAGAAATGTTGCATTTATTGAAAATAAATTTTATAAGAACATACAAAATAATTTATTAAATAATAATGAATTTATTTCTCATGAATTGACCACTACTAGTAATAATTTGAATAATAATAATAATGGATTATGTAATGCAATGAAATGTGATAATCAATTGAATATTTTATTAAATAATATTGAACCGAATTCTAGTCAAAATAGTTCTAGTTGCTCTCATCAAAACACTTTACTGAATTCTTGCCCCAGTGTTGAGCCGAATGTCAGTAGTGATAATATAATAAATTCTAGTAAAAATAACAGTATTATTAGTGATATTAATGGTGATTCTTCTGTATCTTCAGATACCCAAAACGAGTATTACTGCACAGGCAGTGAGTTCGAGTCGAGCTCCGCTGCGTCACCGGTGCGGGTCTCGCACGCTGAGTGTGTGATGCCCTCGCACATGGCTGCAGCTGGAGGGGAAGATGTTCCTGATTCGCCATCCGCCGCCAGTGCTCGTCCTACGCGTAGTACGCGTTGTAAGATGCCGTTGAGGTATGCTGATTATGAGACTGATTTTTCCATGCTGGCCCAGGGCCCATTGTGTGGAGAACCCCTCACGTATGGAGAAGCCACCAATTGTCCTGATAGTCCAGAATGGCAGGCTGCCATGCAGAGTGAATATGATTCACTCATTGCAAACCAGGTATGGAAACTGGTCAACAGACCACCCCAGGAAAATGTTGTCAAATGCAAGTGGGTCTACAAAAGAAAACATGATGCTACTGGTAAATTTGACAAATATAAAGCGCGTTTAGTTGCCAGGGGTTTTACGCAAGTGCCTGGAGTTGACTATGAAGATACTTTCTCACCTGTAGTCCGCCATTCCACCATGAGAATTTTATTTTCTCTTGCTAACGAACTAGATTTAAATATCGACCATCTCGATGTAACAACTGCTTTTCTCAATGGCGACTTACAGGAGACTATCTACATGGAGCAGCCTCCTGGATTTAGTAAAGGGGAAAAAGATAAAGTTTGTTTACTCCTTAAAGGTATATATGGCCTTAAGCAGGCCAGTAGAATATGGAATTCATTCTTTATTGTCCAATAGTGGCTATACTCAATGTAAATCTGAACCTTGTGTATATGTGAAGCGGTCTAGTAGTGATTTAACTATAATCGCTTTGTATGTGGACGATTTTTATACATTTTACAGCTCCAGTAAAAATGAGTTATTGCCACTGTTGGAGAGTAATTTTAATGTCAAAAACTTAGGCTCATTACAGAGCTGTTTGGGCATGAGAATGATTAGAGATAGGTCTAAGGGAATTTTAAAACTTGACCAATCAGAATATGTTAAGAATTTGCTTAATCGTTTCGGTATGGAAAATTGTAAACCAGTGTCCACTCCTATGCCTATAAACAGTAAACTTTTAAAAGCAGATAGCAGTAAGTTATGTGATGAGTCTTATAATTTTAGACAGCTGATGGGTTGCCTTATGTACTTGTCTGTATGTACACGGCCTGATATCTCATATGCCTGTAGTCAGCTGAGCCAATTTAACAATTGTTTTGATATTACTCATTGGCAGGCCGCTAAGCGGATTTTGCGTTATTTAGCTGGGACAATTAACTACTCTTTATGTTTTTATAAAAGTAGTCAATTTTATATTACAGCATTTACTGACGCCGACTGGGCCAATGACCCCACTGATAGGAGGTCCTATACAGGATATGTCATTAAGCTAGGTAACAACACAATTAATTGGGAGTCACGAAAACAACGCTGCATCGCGCTATCCAGTACGGAAGCGGAATATCTTGCTATAGGGGATGTTTGTAAGGACATATGTTTTCTCAAAAACTTTTTGTCTGAGGTTGTACCTAGGGACTTAAAGGTTACTGTATTTAATGACAATCAGAGTGCGCAAAGGTTGTTAGAAGTAAAGGAATACTGTCATAAGCGCACAAAGCACATAGATCTTAGATATCACTATGTAAAAGATCTAGTTAAGAATAATTTAATTACAATAAGATATATGCCAACTAGTGATATGTTAGCAGATGTTCTGACAAAACCTTTGAGTTCCCTCAAGCATACCGAGTTCATACATAAGATGAACATAATGTGATGTTGTTTTTATTGCATAACTGACTGTATTATAGGCATGTAAATGTTATGTGTATTTGTGTTGTTAATTTTTGCATTGTGGTGGACAAGACTAATGTTGTATAGAATTTCAGACTTGTTTTGTTAGTCTTGTTGTAAACCAGTGTTGTACGGAGGGGAAGTGTTGTTTATAGTAGCCGTACACCACCATATTTATACAGGCAACACAGGTGAATTGAATGAATAGGATGTTGCGAATCTGTTGTTCGTTCTCTTGGTTCACTCACTCTTCCGTTCTCCTCTAATGGCCGTTCAAAAGAAATGTCTGTCCACCAATATTTTAATTATAAATTAATTGTAAAATATTTAAGTAATCTCTTTTCCAATACGGTGTATTATCTTGAAGGATAATATTAAACAGCTACGTATTTGGCAGCAGCCTGTGTATTTATTTCATGTCATACGAAGAAGTCGATCCACGCGTCCGTTTCCTCGCAACATTTTCAACAGAAATATAATAAAATAATATAAAATATAATTTATCTATAATAAAATAATAATATATAAATATTTAGTAATAAAATAATAAACTAAATAAAATAAATCAGAAAAATAAGATCTATTGTACTAGAGCAAAACAAACCAGTAATAGTCCAACACAACACCGGCACTGCTGACTGAAAGAAATCAGGAACGGCTTAATGACTAGAGGCCAGAGCTATAAAATATTATATAAAAAAAAAATCGGAAAAAAAATAAAAACTGCTAAAACCTGCTAAAACGCTAGCAAGAGTGTCACTGTCGGGAGGCTCTAACGCGCGTCAAATTTTGTGCACCAGAAAACACGCGACAAAAAACGTGCGACGGATAACCGACAACAAATCTGTTTTCAGTTCCTTGTCGCGTGTTTTCTGTTGCACATTATATGACGCGTTTTACTGAAGCGCTTGTGTAATTGAAGACAAATTTCATGCACTCAAAAACGCGCGACACATAATATGCAACGCAAAACGCGCAACAAATATTTGACACCAATTTTCGTGCGCTGCTGGAATACGCAACAAATTTTGTGCACCGCGTAATCCACGACAAAGTCATTGACCTGTATAGAGAGGAGACTTTTGTAGTCGGTTCAAGTTGCTGTCGAACTAAGAATCGATAATAGCTGTGAGTGGAATCGATTTCCAATCGATCCAAGCGCGCACAAATGCTGGCTGTTTTGGAATTGGATAGGAGAGGGGGAAGAAAGGCGTATTTGTTTAACTCATCTGCAGGATAAGAGACCACAAAAAATGGGCGAGGAGACGAGTATGAAAAATACTGAACGACAGACAAGACCGATAAATCGGCATTTGGTTGGTTTGCAATCGCGTATACTCTACTCTATAATCGGAATTCGGAATCTGTCTGTAGGTATAGTCAAGGACAAGGCTTCATAAAGGTACCATTTGCACTGCACCTGATCACAATACAAAATAATGTACCTAATTAGAACAGCAGTTCTCTACAATGAAGCGGAGCAAATCGTTATATCTATCCAGTATGAAGATTATAGGTAGGTGCCAATTACATACCTACCTTTGTCCCTTTAGTGTAAGCAGTTTTCCACTACTCCTGCAGGCCCAAGACAGATGGGCGCATGGACGAAGAGGACTGTTAAATAGTTCCTAGCTGTGGTCCATTTTTCTTAACTTCCTTCACAGGCACTGGGCTGAAATGTTGGGTTATTTCACATATTGTTTTGCCGGAATTCTATACATTTTCTGCCCTAGACATGCCATAGAATTTCTAAAGTTTCTTTAGAATACCTGCAATATACAGATTGCTGGTAAAATACCAATAAAAAAGTAGTATATTATTTTGTAGTGGGTATCTCACATATTCAGCAGAACAAAAAGACTGTCCATGTGCAAGTCAGACTCTCGCACTGAGGGATCTGTACCATCACCATTCGACTCCTTAACGTGAGTATGACTAAAGCAAAAACAAAAAATTATGGCCAAGTCCGAGATGGACTCACGTGGAGAAGGGGTATGTACCATTCTGTTTTCTATAAGAACATTAAAGGTAAGACCGCACTAGGCGGAACTGCACCGCAGCGGAACGGAGCAACACAACTTAGTCAGTTGGTCAACTTAGTGCGTGTTGTCTTATATACCTATATATAATTTCATTTATAGAATATTTTGACACATTGTTTGTTCCACTGCAGTGCAGCCTAGTGCAGTCTTACCTTTAGTCTAAAGATTCTCATTTTGGTTTCTTTTAAACTATAAGAGAGGCCTTACATTCCCTATTCTTTATTCAAACTTTTGCCCTTAGTTTCCAAGACAATAGGGGGAATGTGAATTTTTAAAATTATACACTTAAAATTTTAAAAAAATATGAGGAGCCCCTTCAATTGATATGTCATACCATTTATTTGGTTATTTAAACTTTTATTTTTTCAAACAAACTGACAACATGATCAAACATCATTTATCAAATTTCATTTAGGTTTTCCTGTTATCTTTATGTGAGGATTTATATATTATTGTATTTTTGGCTTAGTAGTTTTTGGGACAAGTGGAGAGTGATCAATTTTCTCACATTTTCCTCAATATCTTATGAACTGTAAAATATATTTTAAATTTCATGAAAGATTTTATTTGTAATTGTCACCATGAGCACTTTAATTTGATATGTTTTATTGTTAATGATGATGTCCCTCAACAATCTCTGACTGATGCTCGATTTAAGCACTTGTCCCACCACTGAGGAGAAGCAACTATTGACTATTTTCTCTCTCAAGAAACATACAAAAGATGTAGATCCTGTGTCAATAAAAGAGATACATATATTAGTAGTTAATCTCTAACTGTTCACACTGCTGGCGATAACTCTGTTTATGGGAGAGACAACAACTATTTAAGGATGCTCAATTGGCAGTCAGAAGCACTCTCCAAGAGACCAACAAGTGGTCATTCTACTCTACAGTGTGGATCTGAGCAAGTAATTGCCAGTCGCACTCACATATACTTGCAATAAAGCCCATTAACAAAACTCTATACTTGTTTCTTGCTGCTCACTTACTCATATCAAGTTATCTACTTGCTTCTTGTTCATTGTCGGCAGTGGGACAAGTGCCTTAGTATAGAACAACGGAGCCGAGGCACATAAATTGTTTGCCATCACGCAAATAGTCAGTGAATAATCATAGTACACCTGGTTATGGCCTACTGCAATTATTCGCAGACTGATTTTTGTACCACTAAATATGCTGATGTAGTATTATTTCTACCTATTCTTTACTCCATTTCAGGTAGATGTTAACATCCAATTGCTTTCTTAGCTTGGCTGTACAGGCGGAGTGCAATCCCTTCATCAACTATTCAAAAGCCAGGAGTCATTAACAACAAAATTATTGTGCAGTTTGCAGCTCAATTTTGCAATTAAACAATAAGCACAATTTAGTTTAGATGACACTATGATAAACAGATTTTTAGTTTAGATAAACTAAGGCAGTTGAAATAGGTCTCTAATTAGCCTGTAAGGTGGCAATGAACATATGACTCACTCACACCTACCGAGAAATCAGCCCTGTTGAGTGCCTGTGCTACTACTGAATTATCCACCACTGCAAGCCTAATGTATACCCAAGAAGGATGGAGGAATAACCACCAGGCCGGGAAGAGAAGTGAAACCAAGAAGACTTAAGTGTTAGTGCAAAGACTTTCCCTAATTTGTACTGGCTAAAAAGGATGTACTACATATTAACTGTTTCAATTTTAACCTTTTATGTTCCTTCTATGTAAGTTTACTAGTTCACATATACTCATGTTCTTACTAGATTTGTGTAATTACATTAGCAAATAAATAAGACACACTTGTAGATTCAAATTCTTTATTTTAGTTTAAGTACAAACCTATGAATTTTCATATTTCACTACTTGCAAACATTCAAATGCACTTAAAATATAGATGTGCACAGCCAGAAAAACTTTCTTTTATCCTAGGACATCTTGATTGTGATTTAATTCGTGAAAATCCTAGTAAATTCGCTTAGCTTGAGTCTTCTTTGCATTCGGTATTTATTTTGTTATATTTGTAGAAAACAACTTTTGATTTCACATTTATAATATTATGTAAGGATATCGTCTCTACCAAATACGCAAGGTCTCTTTTTTCTCTTTTGTCTGTGGTAGACAGACTAAATAGGGCGAAGTAGCTATTCCTACGGGGCACAGATAATTTTTACCCATAAAAATTATTTTTTTTTGTTGCTCTGGGTACAAAATATATCAATTTTTTCACCAATTTCGGTGGTTTTTTTGTGAATCGGTAACTTCCAACTCTACAATATTTTTTCCTGAATGTTGGCTGTTTTGTCAATTTTAGACAACTAAGAAACAAACAAAAGTCAACCCTAATGACGTTTGTTGTGGCTATTCTCACGGGTTGCTATGGGTTACCAGACAGAGTATCGTGACGTCATCACACCGGCCAGCTAGCCAGACGGAGTTGATTTTAAGCTTCACAAAACATAAATGTGAAAGGGAGCCAAGTTCGATATCAACAAATTACGACTGAATGGGTAGGTTTGGTACCAAGTTCTATAGTGGTTCTTAAATCATCTTTAAATAGAAATATTAATTTTAGACCTCCAAATAATAAGGAATGTACAGCGGTTTTTAGTTGCTTAAAAAAATGTGTTCTGTGCTACTACATGGTGTAACTTGGCAAGTTTTCACTGTCCAATTTTATTTTACACACAGAACATAACATATTTTTCTAACCAACTGAAAACCGTTGTACATTCTCTATTATTTGGAGAAGTCTAAAATTAATATCCATAGCCATTATTCAGGAGCCACTATAAAACTTGGTACCTAGTCATTAAGAACGCTGTGTTTTTTTATATCAAACTTGGCTCCATTTCACATTTATATTTTGTTGGTAGGTATATCATTATTTTTTGTAAAATATTAATACAAATTTCCTATCGTTATTCAAGTAATACACATACATATAAGATATTTTTGGTGGTACCGAACCCTCGGTGCGCAAGCCCAGAGTTTTTTGAACAATGCCAGTTTTTTGAATTTTTACTCAATGCGCCCAATTAACCTATTTCAATTCCAAACCTCAAATTAAAAAGTCACCTGGAAGTGGTCTATATCATTATTCCCATGTGTTCTGCACCACCACTGTACGGAAAACAAATTTCGTGATTCCGACTCGCACTTGGCTGGTTTCTCTTTTTTCTTTGTATACGCCTATTAACCTACCAAAATGCCATGCTAGTATCTAAGTCACCTGGAAATGGTCTATAATGTGGTCGGTAATGGAAAGAACCCTAATTACGCATTTTTTTTGTTTACGCCTAATGTAATAACTTACCTCGATGCCAATTTCAAGTTTCTAAGTTACGTGGAACTCGTGGAAGTGGTCTATAATTTTGATACGTCAGTCAGTCAGTGAGTGAGTTATAAAAATAGTGATTTTCGGACGTCATTAACTCAAAAATGGTAAAAGATGTATTTATGAAAATTGGGATTTAAGGTGATAGCGTGGGTCTTACTAGACACGCGAAATCGTAAGTGTGTAAGTCAAACAGATTTTAAGTTACTGGTATGTAGGTCAAAAGTTGCCCGAAATGGTTTGTGTAATAAAACTCACGGCCGGTGTCGCCTTGTTCTTTTCGAACTTGGCGGACACACTGCCGTGTGTCTCGATATTATTAGTTTTGATTAAACTTAGTGATTTCTATACTCTTTGGTTTCTTTAGTGGCCCAGACGCTAAGATAATATAATAAAAACAGAATACAACTGTTTTACTTTACTACAACTAATTACTAATAATTTCACAACTTAGCGGACCTACCCAGACACGCCTATCTGTCTGTGGTGTCGTGGCAATAGCAAACAAACAGCTTTGGGCGCATCAAATTAATAAATTAAGGTAATTAATTATCAGATTGCTGCAAGCAAGTGTAAGTAGTAAAATTCTCTTAAACTTTGCTGCTTGCAGTAAAGTACTTACTGTAAGCAGCAATTTTCTCATTTGTCTGTGTTTAAGTTTCAACTACATGGTCCTAATGGGCCAGTGATAACTCGAGCCTAAACCATCCTTTATGTATGACAGACGACTTGATAAATTAGTAGTTTAGAACGCTCTGTCATGTAAAATCTTAACTGAGAAAACAGTTAAGATTTTACATGAAATTTCTCTTCCATTTCAGGTATACTGTCGATAGGATTAAGGAAGAGGAACTATGCAACCTGGAAATCAGTTGCATAACGGAGTACTGTAGAAGGAGTTCAAGGTTTGAGGGTGGGATGCTACTGGGGTCACAGTAACCATCGTACCACCATGGGAATAGGATGCAATGATTCCACTTAGACATGAACACTCGCCTGAACCCCGCAGGCGTCCCACCCAACAACAATAATATTTATAGTGTGACTGCAAGTTGGACCTGGAATTGGTGTTGGTACAGTAACGGCAGAATGAAATGATTGTGAGTGGACAAGAACAAGCAACAATATTGTACATTAGAGTGGAACTGTTATTTTCAGAACAGAATTCTAACCAAACGAGGAACTGGAAGTCAATGTGAGCCACTTCATCTGCCCACAGAGTACTAGGACCTAATAGGTTTTGCCGAACCAGTACCTAAAAATCCATCATTTTCTGTTAAATTTAAAAGCTCAAACTGATGGTGCCTTAATTTCAAACTGCATGAAGATCTGTAACATGTATTTCCAACCAATGAAATGAGATGCTCCTCTTTTAGGGGCGTAGATCCAAGTATATATTCCTTGTATTCTTTTACCATTATCAACTAGCAATCTTTGTGAATACTACTTGGAGATGTAGCATAGGCAGGCCTCCCACTCAGTTGACCGACGACCTGGTGAAGGCCACTGGAAGCCTCTGGATGGGGGCAGCGCAGGACCGGTCATTGTGGAAATCCTTGGGGGAGGCCTTTGTCCAGCAGTGGACATCTTTCGGCTGATACAATCTTTGTGAATACCAAGTATATATTCCTTGTATTCTTTTACCATTATCAACTACCTACCTATCTTTGTGAAAGTGGTATTACAATGCTGTTGGGAATAAAAACGAAACAAAGAAAGGGACTACAAATGTTGAAAATGATCTCCGTTGTGCACTGAGAAGCCAAGGAATCACTTATGTACTGTATGTTTTACTTTTGTTAATTGATTACTTACGAGTGCTTGTCATTTGAATAAAAATGGCCATTTTTATTTTTTCATTTGTTTATTACTTATTTTGACACCCCATTTCGGCTCCTCTTGCAAAGTAAATTATTGAGGGCATATGGGCATAGTATTTTAGCAGAGAGGTGGGTGAGCCGCATAGGGTATAAGGTTGATCCCTGTATCCCTGATCTTGACGAAGAAAATTATTAACCTATGTGTAAGTATAAAGTTGTGTGCATACAACTTTACCACAACCACCACCATGGCGTATTGGTTAAACATATAGAAGATAAATGCGAAAATGTGTTTGTTTGTTACCTTTTCACGCTTCAACACCTAAACCAACCGCCTCCGTGGCGTAATGGTTAGTCCATTCGCTTTAAACCAGGAGGTCGCGGGTTCGATTCCCGGTGGGGTCATCTTGTAACTCGGTTTGGTTGGTGGTAGGGCATTTTCTAAGCCCGCCTGGCTAGCTACCACCATCTTATCTAAGTCTTGCCGCCAAACATCAGTGTTAACAACATTGATGTGTTTCGGCTTGAAGATATGATATCCAGTTCTCCATTGCGTTGGGCCAGTATAATAAAGAGTACTGCGTTGGGGAATCTAGGTAAGCCTGCTTCCATCTTCGGCATCATCGTCACTTACCATCAGGTGAGATGATGCCAAGGGCTTACCAATTGTGAATAAAAAAAAGTGAAGTCAGTGATTCAACACGGACCTACTTTTGTCCCTTTGTTCATAATGGAATTGTAAAAGTAAGTGCTAAGTATTAAACTTTTAAGGACATGTCAAGTTTTCCGCCCTT
Source organism: Coleophora flavipennella (assembly GCA_947284805.1). Classification (NCBI taxonomy): domain Eukaryota; kingdom Metazoa; phylum Arthropoda; class Insecta; order Lepidoptera; family Coleophoridae; genus Coleophora; species Coleophora flavipennella. The sequence continues at coordinate 1,485,755 of CAMYPC010000001.1, read as the reverse complement.
AAGTCAGCCCCGCATGCTTTCCCCGCCTTGATACTCCCACATTCCCATCGGATCCCGGAGGTTTGTTGATCAAAATTGTTGGCGGGGGCTACGCTTATTATAAATCTTTCGGAACGAAGTTGGAGGGTTCGGTCATCTTTAGTCTCATATAATACACTCCAAAGATGACATAAACTGCATTGTTTCCAGATGATTTTATTTAAAGGAAGTAAGGGGTAACGTACTTCCTTCTCGTAGGGACCTCCTCCCCAGCCTCCCCCTAAACTCAATTTTTTTTCAAAATAAACAATTTAGTGTATGTCATCTTTGGTGGTGTGTATTATATGAGACTAAAGATGACCTAACCCACTAACTTCGGTCCGAATGTCTATGCTTTCTTCTTTTCTGCTCGTTATTAAAATGGACAAGCGTTTCCTTGTCGATTGGCACAATAAATTAGTTCAAAAGGAAAAAGAGTCTTTTAACTTTCTCTATCATTCATGTCATATACAGTGTGTCCCTTGATAAAGTGCACATACGAAAAACCGTCGAAGTAGATCGAAAATTATCGACAAAAAAAATATTTAAAAAAATTAAAATTAATTTGTTTAATTTTTATTGATTTTTTTTGTTTCATTTTTTAATGACGACCCCCGGAAAGTGAAAATTTACATATCTTTTGAACAAAAAGGTGTATTCATTTGAAATAAACGCGGTAGTACTTACTTAGTAATGTATAGACTATGCATGGAAAGTCATAACGATATGATTAAAATAGCCATGTGCTTATAAGTAAGCATTTAATCACAAAAAAATTATATTTTTATGCTATTTTTTATTTTATTTTAGATTTTTTTTAAATAATAGCCTCTTTACCATACTTTTTTATTATTTTTAATTAAACCTCATCGTATTCCCTCCCTAACAACAAAAATTGTAACACCCTATCCCAAACACAACTTTTACTATGAGCTGCTAAAGCAAGGCATTGTGTAGGGTCTGGTCGTTATTGTTCATGAATCACTCAGGTAGCGAAACCCTTTGTGCAATGAATGTTGTACCTGTATCGCGCGGGTAATGCGGTGGTGACAGGCGGGGAAGGCAATGCGGGGTTAACGGGCGGGGTAAGCCTGCCCGGCCCGCACAAACAAACTAGTTCAGTTGGCAGACATAGCCTTAATTACAAGAAGGCATATGTATGTCCAGATGGATGGTTGTCCCGCCCACTATGCCTCAGCTGTGAGAAATTATCTTAACGAAACTTATCCCAATACAATAGGTGGGTTGACCGACAGTGACCAGTTGGATGGCCTGCGCGCTCGCCAGACATGACACCCTTAGATTACTTTTTATGGGGTGTCATGAAGCAACGTGTATACCGTACAACGGTAAACACAGAGGCCGAACTTGCCGATAGAATAATGGAAACTTCAAACGAAATAAAAAGCGACCCAGACATGATTCGTAGGGCTACCCGGCAAATAGCATTCCATGCAACAATGTGTCTTCAACAGCGAGGTGGTCATTTTGAACACTTAATACATTAAAAAACACTAAACTTTATCTTAGATAAGGACAAATTGTATTGACAAGCATTTGATTTTGATTTTATGGCGCTTGGTGTAAATAATAAACATTCAACATTCAAATTTGTTTCATTTTTGTTTATGCGTTGACCCAACAAACTTTGGTACAATCACGTTAATGACGCTTCCACAGTCACTTGAATTAATCATAGTAAAAGTTGTGTTTGGGATAGGGTGTTACAATTTTTGTTGTAAGGGAGGGAATACGATGAGGTTTAATTAAAAATAATAAAAAAGTATGGTAAAGAGGCTATTATTTTAAGAAAATCTAAAATAAAATAAAAAATAGCATAAAAATATCATTTTTTTTGTGATTAAATGCTTATTTATAAGCACATGGCTATTTTCATCATATCGTTATGACTTTCCATGCATAGTCTATACATTACTAAGTACTACCGCGTTTATTTCAAATCAATACACCTTTTTGTTCAAAAGATATGTAAATTTTCACTTTCCGGGGGTCGTCATTTAAAAATAAAACAAAAAAATCAATAAAAAATAAACAAATTAATTTTATTTTTTTTTAATATTTTTTTTGTCGATAATTTTCGATCTACTTCGACGACTTTTCGTATGTGCACTTTATCGAGGGACACACTGTATATTCATAAATATCTCGGTACATATAACCATCGAAGTAATAATGCACCACAACACAGTAGCAAAGTACTTACATATATTAGTACTGACGTAACAGTAGGCAGGGCAATAGATTAATGCCCGCCGATTAAGGGTGGAGTGCGGATAAACACTAGGAAACGTAGAGAGGTGCACGCGCAACAGGGGGTGGGGAAGGGAGCGAGCCTCACTTCGCGGGGCTCTTGACAGTATAATCATTCAAACCTAACTGAAACTAATATTGCTCTCAAGTCGGACCTGCATGCTTTTCCCGCCGTGATACTCCTACATCCCCTTCGGATCCCGAAGGTTTTTTGGGGATCGAAACGGATAGCGAGGGCTACTAATTGACTCTAACCAAACCTTGCACCTAACGTAACCTCGACCCTGATCTTGGTATTGAAATTACCTTGACAGATTATCTGCCAATATTTCAATTTGTTACCCCCACGTTTTCTTGTAGCGGACCCTTCATTAAAAATCTTTCGGAACGAAATTGGTGAGTTAGGTCATCTTTAGTCTCATATAATACACTACCAAAGATGACGTATACACTGCATTGTTTCCAGATTTTGAAAAAATATTTTTCAAAAAGTATTGGGTTTCGGGGGGAGGACGTTGAGAGGGGTTAGGGGGAGAGTAAACCAGATGTAAACTAAGAAGGGGAAGTACGCTATTTCCCTCCCTTAGTTAAATTGAATTTTGAAAATATTCTATATGGTCATCTTTGACAAGAAATCTGGTACGGCTATAGATTAATGCCCTGGAATTTAGGGGGGTAGGATCCGGGAGAGTTGGATAAACCTCTCCCATGGGAGAAGGGTGAGAGCGTGAATGATCCCCATTTAGAGAAAATGAATTTTCAAAATTTTAACTATAAGGTAATCTTTGACCAGAACTTCGTTATTACCTACCGAAATCTTAATCATTGCCTTCGTGATCCGAGGGGGACGTGGAAGTTCTAGAGCTGGGAAAATATAGGGGTTCCTTTGCTCAGGGTGGATTGCGGAAAACACAGGTTTCGACATACTGATCTTTCTAAATTTATAGGTTATGCTACTTTTCATCTACTTTTAAGCGATTTAAGAATGCGACTGCTCCGGGACTGCGGGAATGGCAGCTCCTTTGCCCTTGCGTAATAAAGAGCAGGTACTCAGGCGAACCGTAGTGGCTGAGGCTGGTCGCCGAAAGCGGGGCTGCCCTCCCTCCGCGCCCCCAATTTAAAAAAAAAAACACTAGAGAACTTAAGGAAGTGGACTCGTCCTACCTAACCAGCCAGAGTCCTACATTTTGACTTTTAGGTCAACAATGGAGGGGGGGAGGCTCTTGATAGTATCATCAATCAAATCTGACAGAATCTAATATCGCTCGCTTCGCACGCTCAAGTTTTTTTTTCCCAATTTCAAGTCGAACTCTCAAGCTTTCCCCGCCCTAATACTCCCACATCCCCCTTGGATCGCAAAGGTTTGTTGGGGCTCGAAACGGTTAGATGGGGCTTCGCCTTCGGAATGAGTCATTTAACCCTCACTGAACTCTGAATCTAACCTAACCTTGACCCTGACCTTGACCATGAAATGACCTTGACGCAGTTTACACAGTTTTTGTGATAATGATTTTTGAAATTTTATAGGATATATGCTACTTTTCAACCAATTAGCGATTTAGGAATGCGACTGCTCTGGCGCTGCAGGAATGGCAGCCCCTTCGCCCATGCGTAATAAACCTCAGGTCGAATCGTAGCAGCTGAGGCTGGTCGTCGAAGGTGGGGACTCCGCGCCAACAGATAAAAAAAAAGACTAGGGATCGTAGATGAACGTGTGCTAAGCAGCGAGAGCTATAAAATATAAATTTATACTTTCGTAACTGGTAGATCTGCGATCTACGCTGCCTTAGCCGAGCACGGCTTTGACGCGGGGCACGGAAAGGCCATCCGGGCGCGCGCAGGACGCCCTGGATGCCTCTTTTACGTGAGATCCGGCGGACCTCCAACATTGCTGCCCTCTACACCATCACGGAGCTCCTGCACATGCCGGGCGTCACCATCGATGCCTGGCGTGGCAAGCGAGGACCCGCGCAGTGCCACCGATGTCAAGGATTTCGTCACTCCTCCCACGGCTGCCACCACCCGCTGGCCTGCGTCCGATGCGGTGACTCTCACGCTGCCAAGGACTGCCCACGGCCGCGGGAGGACCTAGCGACCTGCGCCAACTGCGCGGGTCCGCACCCTGCCAATCACGTCTCGTGCCCGGTGTTCCACAGGGAGCTCCGGAACATGGGGGCCCGGGACAGTCGCCCGGATAATCACCACCCCTCGCCCTGAAGTGCCCGCCGCCGCCACCGCTGAGCGCGCCGCATAGCAGCGCCCGCCGTGCTGAGCGGCTCGGCCGCCGCAGACGCTCCCAGCCGAAAAAAGTGACGTAACCGCCGGAGGAGGAAGAGGCCCCTAGCCCCCGCTTCCGCCGCCCCCACTGCCGCCAACACCACCGCCGCCGTGCCCTCCCAGAGCGACTTCCTGCAAGCTCTGGGAGTACTCCAGCAGTTACTCGCCCCAGCCGGGGCTGGAGCGGCTGCCAAGGCCCCTGCGCCCACCCAAGGACCCGCTCATCGTGTTGCGCTAAGGAGGCCTCGCCTCGGGAACCTTTCCCCGTAGCCCCTTTCGGGGGCAACGAGAAGAAAACCACGGTAGATCTGCCACAGGAGGGGTGGTATATTTAATTATGTATACGTGTAATAAATCTTTCAATAGTTAGTGGGTAAGGTTATCTTTAATACTATATGTATAATATACTACCATACTACCAAAGATGACCTATACTCTATACTGTTACCAGATTTATTAAATATAATTTTCAAAAAGTATTGTTTAGGGGGAGTGCGGTAAGGGGAGAGTGCATTACCTCGCTCCCATAATAGATAAAATTAATTTTGAAAATATTCTATGTGGTCATCTTTGACAAGAAATCTAGTACGGCATTAGCTTAATGCCCTTAAATGGGGGGGGGAGCGGGAGAATCCGGGAGAGTGGTATAAACCCCTCTCTAGAAGGGGGGAGTGTGAATCCTCCCCAGTGAATTAGAGAAATTGAATTTTCCAATTTAACCTGTAAGGTCATCTTTGATTAGAAATTCTCTTTACCTACCAAAATCTAATCATACTATCGGGATTCGAGGGGGATGTGGAAGTACTAGAGTTGGGGGACTCCTTCGTTTAGGGTAGATTGCGAAAACGCAGTTTACGTAGTTTTAGTTATTGGTTTTTAAAAATTTATAGGTAAGTAGCTTTTTCCCGCGGCTCCGCCCGCGTGGACATCGTTTTTATGACTGTCTTTAAGGGTGATTAGTAAAATATGTCGTTTCCCACCTACTCCACCATCTCTGTGCAAAAAATCACAACAATCGAGTATTTTTTTAGTTCCCTCCGGAACTGCATCAGATTATGCTATTTTCCCGGTATAAAAAGTAGCCTATGTCCTTCCCCGCCCGTGACACAGGCTACCTGCATGCCAAATTTCATAAAGATTGGTCAAGGCGTTGAAGCGTGAAAAGGTAACAAACAAACACATTTTCACATTTATAATATCAGTAAGGATGCTACTTTTTAGAATGCAAATGCGGCAATGGCAGCTCCTTTGCCCTTGCATAACAAAGCGCATGTAGTAAAACCCGGGCGAATCGTAGATGAATGTCCTTAAAGTTCCGGTTTTTCCAGCTCTAGTGACAAGTATACCAACATTAAAACAACTGTTTGTAGAGTGTTTACATTCTTTTTGCAAGAGTGTTTACATTCGCTTTGTCAGAGTGTTTACATTGATTTTGCGCCGTACGAATAGGCCCCGCCTAAATAGGGTTCTGCTACACAGATCTACTAATTTCTGCTACCTACAAAGTACTCTGTGGCGAATATAATACAAAGATTGTGAATTTTTCTTGGCCATGGAAACGAGTCCTTCAGCCGAATTCGTAAATAATTTTAACTTTCTTCATTTGTTTTTGGATTTGTAATGCTAGTGCCGGGGCATTACAAATCTTCTCTGAAGTTCTTGACAGCATTTGCAGCAGCTTAATTCACCCGGTTGCAGTAGGGCGTCTATAAAACTGCACCCAGTGCAAATTGTGTTTTTACGTCCTTTTTCATTTTATTTTCTTGTTCTTCACATTGCTCACGTGCACCAGACGATTTTCTCTAAAACGCACCACTTTTTGAAGTAAATTCTAGCAGAAAACAATGCAAATACAATCCCACCTGACCATGTTTTCTTTGCTCCGACCGGTCTGGGTCCGGAGTCTGTTAAAAGACTTCCAAACCGGCCATGGCAAGTCATGTCCAGGGGGAAGGCTTTCTGATATCGGGACGAAGGGTTTTGGTAAGCTTACTTTGTCCTGCCAAAGGTTACACCTCGCTTTCTTGGGTTCTACCAAGAAGTTTATAGGTAAAACTGGAGGCCACACTCTAAATACCTAATTGATGCAAAGAAATATGCCCTTGAATTGTCTCTTTACCGCTCCGTCTCTTTTCAATTTGCGGGTGTGAGCAAGAGCTTCACCTATACACGTCTTGTTCATACCTCCTAATTAGAAAGAGACGGAGCGGTAACGAGAAACTTCAAGGCCATATTTCTTTGTTTCAAGTAGGTATTTAGAGTGTGGCCTCCAGATTTACCTATAAACTTCTTGGGTTCTACTAATAAAAGATAGACACACTTTATAAAACTATTTCGGCTTTTCAGCCGTTGTTGCACTGGGTTGTGGCTATGCATAGGGTGCCGTGTGTCAGTATCCATCTTGCCCTGTAAACAATACTAAATTGAATTTGTTATTTTTAAGAAAGACACAACTTCGCGGCAGATCAGCGGCCCAGAAGAACTGTAAGTAAAGCTGCCTTGTCCTGCTGGAGATATTAGCCAAGTATAGACAGCGGTAAAAATGGAAAGGCCACTTCCCTTAACTCTGTGAGGTAGACAGGAACGGACGCTGGCCCGCTGGCCTCGATGACTCGGTAACCGAAGGTGTGTAGCTGTACCCCAGCAAGGTTGGGTTGGGATGCTTGAGTAATCAGGGGAACCGTGAAACCCTTAAAAGCAATTTATTACCATGATTACTCGACCACACGCCGGACACTTCATACAAACGAGCGAGAAATGATATACATATACACAACTGACGTATCTATAGGCATCAATGCAGGTAGGGTTGAATCACACCGGCGGCATTCGTCACGAAATGTTGTAACAATCAGCTTGGTACTTGGTAGGTAGGTATGTAACTTACATGAATAAAATTGTTTTTTAAACATAGCTATAGGTACGCATGCAGCTGAATCGCCCGCTAGTAATAGTTCAATGATCCCCGCACGGTAAATCCGTTTATTCCCGCGCAAAATAAAAAAAAACACGTAAGTCAACGTAACCTAGAGAGCATTGTCTTCGAGGTACCGACCGTTGATAATAATTATCAAGGATAATGTGATAAACTTTAAAAATAAAGAATTAGTCAAATCACGTAAACTTTGACGTGAACCCGGAAAGCAATGATCTCGTGTTACCGACCGTAGATAGAATGGACCGAGTCTTACAAAGTTGAATCCGCCGGGAATCAAACACGCGACTTCCTGTTGTGAAGCGAATGGACTAACCATTACGCCACGGACGCGGTTAAAAACAAAGGTAAGTTCATTCGCTTACATTACATACATTTAATTAAAGACCAAGTTAGAAAGACGTGGACTGATGAACTCCGACCAGCGCCTTTTCAGCTCCGAAACCCCGAGAGCCTTCAGCTCGAGTTGCACAATCGCTTCGAATGCCTAGAATACTGCGAGAATGAGGACGATTTTAATGACTGATTTGTGGAAACGGTCGGGTCTAAGATTTTTAAAACTCTCTGTTCAAACAGAAACAAAAAATCACGGTCTTCACCAGCAACCTCATGGAAGAAAGACGCAGATTCGTATTACAGTCCTCTGAAGATGCTATCAGTATCGGAAACTAAACAGGCAGATCTCTAGGTTCCTGACTCGCGATTTGCGCCAACATAATACAAATTGTATTAAAGAGGCGATTGCGAACGACAGAGGCTCAAAAGTGTTCGCTTGAGATCTGTCTGTTGAACCAAGCTGAAGACTGAGGATGGCAGGATCATATCGTATAAGACTGAGTTGCGGGAAGAAATTGAGAAGTTCTACGGACAATTGTACAAAACCTCACGTCTGCCTGTCAGCGATCTGGCTGGCAGATTAGAATGGCTCTAAAACAGCTCAAGAACAACAAAGCTGTCAATGATGACGGAATTGCGGCTGAACTTCTGGAAGCAGTGGATCATCGATACTTAAAGCTCTTCAAAGGTTATAATTTAATTCCGTTATTCCCGAGGGACAAACGCTTAGGCACGGAAGTGTGGTCGTACTTTTTTTCAAAAAAGGTGACAACACCCTGCTGAAGAACAACAGACTCATCTCACTTCTGAGCCATGTCTACAAGCTGTTTTCGAGAGTCATTACAAATCGCACGCAGGTTTGACGACTTCCAGCCTCCTGAAAAGGCTTTAGTACCATAGACCACAGTGAAGCGGCAGAATGTACAGAAGACTGAAGAGTACAATCAGCCACTATGCTTGGCGTTTGTGGACTATGAGAAAGCCTTTGATTCAGTCGAAACATGGGCTGTGCTACACAGTCTCTCCAGCGGTGGCAAATTGACTATAGATACATCGAGGTGTTGAAGTGTCTGTTTAAAAAAGCCACCATGTCGGTTCGTCTCCAGGACCCGAACTCTAAACCTATCCATTTGCAGCGAGGGGTAAGACAGAGAGTCTTTATATTTCCGAAACTGTTCACCGCCGCCCTGGAAGATGTTTTCAAGCTTCTGAACTTGGGGGATTCGGCATCAACGGCAAGTACATAACCCACCTCCGATTCACTGAAGATCTCGTGGTCATGGCCGAGACTATTGAAAACTTAAGCATAATGCTTGATGGCCTCAGTAAAGTCTCGTGGGTCTTAAAATGAACAAGGAAAAGATGTTAAATGTCCGTGTCGTACCCACCCCTTGCACCAGGAGATAGTTGAAGAGGAAAGATTGAAAGTACGAAGAACAGCAAGAAGCACATCGAAGTTGGCAGAATGGAAAGCATTGCTCAAGTCAAGAAGGACAAGGTGAAACGCAAAGTATCGATTCAAGCCGATCTTCTTTCTTGCGTTTCATAATTAAATTCTCTTTTGATCTTGTTCGTCTATGAAAATATAATTTGAAAATGATTGCGAGCTTTTGACAAGAGTGAAACAATTGATGACTGATGACCGTCGAAATAGGTGTTTCGATGAAAATATTTCAAAGTTCTGTGATTTTTCTTTGTGTTTTCAAGACCTCCTATATTTAACAGGGGTAAGTGATTTATGCTTAGAGACAGCTATCCATTTTTATTTGTTGCCGTTGCGAAGTAAATTTTTATTTATGTTCGTAGGGTCTTCCACCCGGCCCGAACAAATCAGTATTACCCTGGATTACTGCTAGTCTACCACCGGCGTTTGTTTCGCCACTCTGCAACTGCCTGCCGCTTACCCAAAGGGAAGTGGAACTTTTGTTTCTAACTAATTTTAAGGCCCATTGAAGTTGGTTGTCACTGGTGACCAAACACTACTACTGGTGATCAAGCATTACGACCTGCCGCGCCATTTTGTTATCACTGGTGACCAAGCACTGCTACTGCCCGGCAAGGTTCTGCTGTCTTCCTCCAAGCGCAGCTGCTGGCCTGCGTGGTCTCCTGTTTCCGTTTACTATGACAATTTTGCGTTTAGTTTAAAATTATTAAGAGTATTGTACACCCAAAGTTTTTCCTACAACTTTGGGGGGTAATTTCGACACCTAATAAATTAACTCCATTTGTGTTTTTAGGAATTTATTCGATTTTATTTGTTTATTTTTTATTTTATTTTATTTATTTTATTTTTATTATTATTATTTTTTTTTTAGGGACGATCGATCGTTACCTAACCTTTTTTTGTATTTTAAAATTATGTAATGTGTTGTTTTTTATATTTAGTCTATTTCAACGGTCATCCACTTGTTTACGTCTTTACCCAATTTTTTCTAATCTTATAAAATAAAAGTATTCTATATTACCCCAAAATTTATTTTCTTTCCGAAATTCATATTTAGACAGCGAGTTAAAATTCTACGTATAATGTGGCAAAAGCAATACAGCTCTGTTATATTATTTAACCCATTTTAATTAAATTATGCTGCACCGGAAAACGTAGCGTAGGCAGACCTCCCACGCGGTGGACCGATGACCTGGTGAAGGTCGCGGGAAGCCGATGGATGCGGGCAGCGCAGGACCGGTCGTCGTGGAAATCCTTGGGGGAGGCCTTTGTCCAGCAGTGGACGATTTGCGGCTGATATGATGATGCTGCAAAGGATAGTAAGCAGTTTATTTTCCGTGCCAAGGCGGATATCATCAGTGACTTTCAGTAATGCTGTAGTAGTACTGTGTCCAGGTCTAAACCCCGATTAAAAAGGTGAGAGAAGACAATTCTGGGATAGATGATTGGATATTTGCTTGTGGACGATGTGCTCCAGGACTTTGGAAAGAAAAGGTAAAATGGAAATCGGACGAAATTGAGAAGGTAGAGTAGGATTTGAAGTTTTGGGCAAAGGAATGACATACGCCATTTTCCAGGACGAGGAAAAGGATTGAGAGAAGAGGGAGTAGTTGAAAATGTGAGTAAGAATAAGCAACACCTCAGGAAGGACTAGGGTGATCATGCGGGACGATAAATTATCGTTTCCCATAGAATTAGAAGAGATGGAAAGGATGTGCTTCTTGACGTCATCATCGGATACAGGGGATGAAGTTAAGACACGACAAGAAGGAAGAGCAAGTAGAGAGAGGGACCTAATTGTGTCATACTCAGTGGCATCACTAAGCACAACGGGATGAAAAGGAAAAAAAATAGACAGTTTAGATCTACAGCGGCATCATGTTAGACACCTGGTGTGTTACCAATATCCAAGGTTTTAAGAAAACGCCACACTTGAGCTGGAGGATAGTCCGAGGTGGATTCGTGAATGTGTCGTCTTTTGGCATCTCTACACAGCCGACTGCAGCGATTCCTTAGTGATTTCTTAGCGTTGGACGTTTCTTAAACCGTCTTTTTGCTTTGTCACGTTTAGCCATGAGGTCTTTTAAACATTGACTGAGCCTTGGTGCCGGTGGATGTCTTATTTTAACTCTTTTATAAGGAACATGTTGGTCAAAGAGTTTAATAAGTGCAGAGTTAAAGTAATTAACCATGCAATCGATCGAATCAGCTTCAAGAAGTGGCACCCAGTCAACGTTGCCAGCATCGAGACTATTCGAGACGCAAAGCCTCAAAATCAATACCATTAAAACTACGTAAAAAAAAGAAACTTGGCCTTACGTTTGGGAGGGTGAACTTTCAGACACAGAAAAATAAGATCATGATAGGAAAAGCCAGAAGTTATTTGACTATGCGTTCCAACACCGTCAGGAGAGGAAACAATAGCAAGATCTAGAAGTGATGGAGTACTATTTGGAGAGTATTGAGTAGCAGAAAGTGGAAGACAGGTAATATTAATAGCAGATATCAGAGAAAGTAATTTAGAAGAACGACTGTAATTTTTTATGAAACATGTGTTAAATAAAATCACCAAGAAGTATTGTATGGTCGAAATAAGGACAGTGGAAGCTAAGAAGGCTTTCAAGTGAATCGAAGTAGTTAATATGACAGGATCGACTGTAGAAGACGGCAAGCAGTATCTTTTTAAAATTAAGAGTTACAAGATAAATAGCTACACCGCCACCGCCCTTGCCCGTCCTGTCATTACGATAGAGCTTGTAACCGGGAAGAGCAACTAATTTTGAGGGAATAGAAGGCTTTAGAAAAGTTTCTGATATTAATATGGCATCAAAAGAAGAGTTACTAAAAGTAGCCAAGAGATCGGAGTAGTGGCCAGGAACACTCTTGGCATTTACAACTTTAGATCTTTTAAATAAAATAGATGAATCTCTTGAAGTGAACTGCCATGCTCTTAACGCACCAGAACAGTGTCGTGGTGTCCTAGAAAATTATTTAATTAAAATTTTAAATTTGAACATTAGAAGTCTGCAACGCAACTTTGATAATTTTCTCGTGATTCTAGAGAGACTGAAAATAGACTTTGACGTGATAGTATTGACAGAATGCTGGATAAATGATACATCAACCATCTATCAGATCGACGGATTCACATCTTTCAGTACAACCAAAATTATAAATAAGGCAAGCGGAGTGGTCGTCTATGCTAAATCTTCCTTATCACCACACTTCACGGAAATTTATATCTCTGATGCAAACTGTATTTTGTTGAAGTCTCAGATTATTTCTCACTGTTAGGTATATATCGATCTCCCTCATTTCCCGATATTGACCCTTTTCTCAATTCTCTGGACACCGCAGTCTCTTCGCTGCCCAAAAATAATTGCCTGATTCTGACTGGGGACTTGAACATCGATATAGTCGGTCCTTATTCACGAAATAAACAAAACCTGGATTACACTTTCTTGATGGCACAGCTAGGATTTATATCGGCAAATGATAAACCCACTCATGGCAAAACTTGTTTAGACCATATTTATGTGCGTTCTAGATCGCAGGAATTTGAGTCAGTGATATGTCCATCGGATGTGACTGATCATCCGCTTGTAATGATTAGCATTTCATCTGCCTCACCAAAACCAGTCTCAAAAAATAGATTTCGGACTAAGATCAACTATGATGCTTTGACTAGGGATATCTCTGAAGTCGACTGGAATTCTGTTATATGCTGTTCATCTATTAACGAGTCAGCAGAAATTCCCACAAAGAAAGTGACAAATGCAATTTCTAAACACTCTTAAAGTATCAAGGTTCCACACTCTAAGTTTACGATCCAACCGTGGATGACTCCCGGATTAATTCGGTGCTCAATACATAGGGATAAATTGCAAAATCCCACAAACGATTTTAAAAAATTGGTGTACACACGTTATATAAATTTTTACGTAGCTCTCTTAAGAAAACTCAAAGTTGATTATAATAGGAAAATTCTCACAGAAAGCAAAACCAATTCTAAAAAACTTTGGAAAAATATTAACAAAATCTTACACAATCATCGTAGTAGCGAAGTCAATGGGCAACATCTTTTAAAAATTGGAAACAGCCCCCTGGTTTCACTCAATGTTTGAAATGAATATTTCGTGTCAGTAGGGAAAGCTTTGGCGGACAAAACTCTTTGCGAACTTAAGGAAACTCCTTAGCATCTAAAACCGCAGTCAGTGATGGTCCAGCTAATTCATTTTATTTTCAACCTACAAACGCCAGTGAAGTACTCTCCATTATCCAGGACCTTAAGATGGATAGTGCTCCCGGCCTTGACGGTATTAATAACTACATTGTTAAAGCAATTGGGAAATCAATTGCCGAACCTCTCGCAATTGTTATAAACGCCAGTCTCAAAGAGGGTTCTTTTCCGGAAAGCTGGAAAACCGCTGTAGTTACACTAATTTTTAAAGAAGGGTAGCAAGCTAGTCCCCAAAAATTACAGACCGATCTCTCTCCTAGGTGTTTTTTCAAAGATTTTGGAAAAAGTCGTCAATTGTAGGTTAGTGAAATACCTAGAATCAAACAACTTGCTTAATAACCAGCAGTTTGGCTTCAGGAAAGGTAAAAATACTGAAGAAGCGGTTCCCCAGTTAACTAAATGGTTTAAATTTTTTATTTCTATTTTGACATGTAATTATTAGATATTATGAATAAATGAATTATGAATTATGAATTATGAATTAATTACATCTCATCTTGATAGGAGGGAATCGTGTGTCGGCGTATTTTTAGACCTGGCTAAGGCATTCGACACGGTTTCTATCCCTATTTTGCTCAGGAAGCTAGAGGCTTTGGGAATTAGAGGATCTGCACTGAGTTTTTTCTCGAGCTATCTAACAGGTCGCACTCAGTGCATTCAGGTTGACTGCGAAAAAAGTGACCTAAAAACAGTCTCCTTCGATGTACCGCAAGGCAGCATTTTAGGTCCGAGCTTATTTCTAATTTTTGTTAATGACATTTTCCGGATTCCTCTTTCTAACCCCCAAATAATCTGCTACGCCGATGACACAGCTATTATTTTTCACGCTCCGTCCTGGCACAAATACATCGAAGAAGTCGAATCTGGACTATCTCAGATAAAGAAGTGGTTGGACTTTGATCTACTCACACTGAACGCACAAAAAACTAAATATCTTTGCTTCCATAAAACAACAGCCTCAGCTCCTAAAATACAACCAGTGATCAAGATTCACACTTGTATGAATAAAGGAGCTGACTGCTCCTGTGTGCAATTAACGAACACTAAAATGATAAGATATCTAGGCGTTAAATTAGATGATAAGCTATCCTTTAGAGACCACATCGAATCAACATCCAATAGGGCACGCAAACTAATTTATACATTTAAATTGCTCAGAGATGCAGTGGATAGTTCTTTGCTAAAAACCGTATACACTGCTCTATGCGAATCGATTTTAAATTATTGCATCTTAGTGTGGGGAGGCGCTACTGCAAGCATTTTGATAGCACTGGAGAGAGCACAAAGAGCGGTCTTAAAAGTGATGCTCCGGAAACCCTTCCGATACCCAACGATAACGTTATATAATGATGCTGATGTTCTTAGCATCAGAAAGTTGTTCATCTTGAGAGCCACCCTATACGTTCACAAGGCTGTCCTCAATTCAGCTGAATATGACAAGATGCTTAGCAGACGTGTGTATAAAACTATGCAGCCCTCTGTACTTACATCTTTTGCCTGCCGTTTCCAACTCTTTCTGTTCCCTTTTATTTATAACAAAATTGTTAAGTTTTGCGACTTCAAACTGATGTCAGTAATAGAAGCTAAGTCAAAAATCCGCAACACTATCTTGGCTTGGACCCACGACCAAACTGAGAATCTTCTGAAGGTAACAACGTAGACTCATATAAGTTCTATGTAGATGACGCAATACGTGATGCCATCCCCTCCCCCTCCCTTCCTTACCTGCCCACACACTCCCACAGACACACTCTCACAGCAGACAACCCCTCTTTCTCTCTCTTCTCTTTTACACATGCACACACACACATACATATACACACCACATCACACCTACAACTTACACACGTAGTTTCTGTTTAAATTCATCTAACTTTATATGCATGCGACTTTCCATAGGTTATAGTTATAATACTTT
The DNA here is from genome assembly GCA_947284805.1 of Coleophora flavipennella. Lineage (NCBI taxonomy): Eukaryota > Metazoa > Arthropoda > Insecta > Lepidoptera > Coleophoridae > Coleophora > Coleophora flavipennella. The sequence goes on along the minus strand of CAMYPC010000001.1, from coordinate 1,470,316 downwards.
TTTCTTTAAGGATGTTTATCAATACTTACATGATCGCGAAGTTGGTAAACTGTCTTTGACTCCCACAGGACAGGCTTCGCCTAGTGTGGGGGTCGCAAGTAAACTAATCTTTTGTATATATTTTTGGCAAATAAACTTTTTATTCTTTTTTTTTTATTATTATTCTTATGTGGACACCAATAAAATTGTTGGGAAAGGGAGAAAACACTGAAACAAGTTTGTCATGCAACGTCATAGTGGATACCGACACGTCGCTGTCAGTCTGCAGTAATAAAAGAATCAGATGAAGAACATGAGAAAAACTGTCATCTAAAATGTTTAAGGCAGCCATATAGAATTTATAAAACAATGTATATAAAGAATACCTACACCTAAAATTAAATATAAATAATAATAATAAAAAGTTACTAAACACAAACAAAATCTACAATTTCACAACAATCATCACTCGCCAGCCGCAAAGAACAGTAATTTGATTCTAAAAAAATAATTATCATATTTATCATTTACATAGCACAAAAAAAATCTTACGTCAATGAAAAACAAAACGTAAAAGAAACGCCGAGGCCTAAAACGACCATGAACTCGGAGCCAAAAAGCGAACTGTCATCTCACTGTCGTAGAAAGATATAAAATTTGCACTTTGCAGAATAAAACAAAAAGAGTTTTTTGGCGGGATTTGTGGTGGACGCATTCGTAGTTTTATTTTGTTGTTTTTGCATTGTTTTCAGCTAGGATTTTGTTCAAGAAGTCGTGCATTTTCGAGAAAATCGTCTAGTGCACGTGAGCAATGTGGAGATCAAGAAAATAAAACGAAGGAGGACGTTTAAGAACCAGACTTGCACTGGGTGCAGTTTTATAGACGCCCTACAGCAACTGGGTGTTCCACCTCTGAATGAGGCCGCTGCAAATGCTGTCAAGAAGATTTGTAATGCACCGGCACTAGCATTACAAATCTAATGAAGAGAAACTATGTAAAATACGACAGACTAGGCTGTATGGTCATAGACACCTTTGCCTTTTCCGCGCTTTGAAGACCGGAAAGAATCAAAAAAAAAAAAAACAAACAAACAAACAGAAATAAAGTATGTAACCAAAGAGAATATAATACACTACGTTATATATATGTAACCTAAAATTAAAACTATTACAACAATGAACAAAACTACCTGCACTGAGCATTGTAACCATACTTTAAGTTCATGACTACCTGCTTACATATAAAAGTGATAAGAGCTTAGGCTGATAGGACTACTACAAAAAGAAAACGTAATATGCTGACTATTAAATAAGTCAAGTTTGCTTGGAACTTCTCAGGCGTCTGGGAGAAACCGGTGTAGGTGCCGAAGGCTACCGCCCTAACGTTGACAAATTTTCAGGCCTTTGGATCCAATGTCAGGCAGTTGCATCTGGTCCGAAAGGCACCATTGCTACAATGTCAGCAAGCTTCTCATCATTGCAGACAGCGTTTGCCACACAAAGGACTTAATATCAGTAAACTCACGGGCCAGTGTGGAGATCTCTGGAGCTGTCGGAGTGCCTGTAGTGGATGCTCTTTGAAGTTTCTCTTCATATTGGCCCATTCGAGACTCGAACAGCTTGGCCATGTCATCAAGATTTGCAGCCAGTTGGGCAGATGGTGGTGTAAGTGAAGGCCAGAACTGGCCTGGGAAGGCCAGAACCTATCGGACCTTCGGATCTTTACCGATGGGTCCAAAACTGGAGCTGGGACCGGCTGCGGGGTCTTCTCAGAAGACCTAAACATAAAAATATCCAAACCACTTGGTGCGTACAACACAGTCTTTCAGGCGGAGTGTATGGGCATCATTCTGGCTGCTAATGCAATCACTGCTAGAAGGGTACAGGGCTACTCCATTCGTATCCTTTCAGACAGTCGAGCGGTTTTACTGGCCCTCCAAAGTAATGTCATCACTTCGGGGCTAATACACGAGTGTCACCAAAGACTAACAGAGGTATGTTACCACAGCAATGTAACTCTGCAATGGATCAAGGGACACAGTAACTCGCGTGGAAACGACGCAGCCGACGAACTGGCCAGGAGAGGGTCAGAACTTGTAGCTGTAGGACCGGAACCTATTTTACCCCTCCCCTCGGGCTGGTTCAGATCCACCTTACGGCTGCGTACAAGGTCAGAACATAACCGATATTGGACAGGACTGGAAGCATGTCGCCAGGCCAGACAGGCGCTACCGTCGCCAAATGCTGGCCTGACTAGGAAGCTCCTGAAACTCGGGAGACTCCAGCTCCGTAAGGTAACAGCGACCATTACCGGTCACGGTTACTTTAACAAACATCTTTTTACCCTGGGGATTACAGACAGCCCGCTGTGCCGCGCGTGCATGGCGGCCGAGGAGACAGCCGCCCACATCCTCCTGGATTGCAGAGAGGTGGCGGCGTACAGGGCCGAGCATCTCGGCGACCATAGGACACTCCCGGAAGTCGTCGGCAACCTGAGGGGGCTACTGGGCTTCCTGGAGGAGCTGGGCTGGCAGTGATGCCGGCCAACCACGCAAAATGGGCGCTCAGGCGCCTGGTTGCGGAAATCAGCCCGTCCTTACAATTACAATTACAAAAATGGTGGTGTAAGTGGGTGTGGCAGTTCTCACATAGTGTTTAAAATGGAGAATTTGATATTTGCGGCGAGTGGTGACGATGTATTGTGCAAATTAATGTGTCATAAATGAGAAAAATACAACAGTAGTTTTATTCTATTAAAATACTTAAGAGCAGAAATTCGCGGCTTTATTTCGTGCCTACTCACCAAGGAATTAATGATAGTCCCGCCCGAAGGATTAATTAGTTTAATTTTGATTTGTTTAACTAGAATGCATGCATCATATCATATAACAGAGGTACTTTTACAAAGTTATTGAAGTAAAACTTCTTTACGCACACTTGACTTGGGGAGTAAGCTGGTGGATGCGTGACGAGAGTGTTACGGAAGTGGGATCGGGCGAGGCGAACGGAGGTTGAGAGGGATACATAAATTAGTGAAGATAGAAAGAGAGATACTATTTATTTTTGTTTACCAACAATATTGGTTGTCAAAACAAACATATAAGATAAAAAAGATTTGATCATTTTCAGAGGATAATAAAACTCTTTTCGTATACTGTCTTTAAGTACCTCCATATGACAAAACAAATTTGACTATTTTCTGAAGACTAAGTATTTACTTTCATACTTAAGGAGCTAAAGAAGTTTTACTTCAGTCAGTTTTGCTTTAGACCACAAAGCACACTCGTATTTTTTTATTATGTTGTACTTATGAAATCAAAATATGTTCAAAATTTAGTTTTTTTACATTGACGCAGGGCTTTAAAATGTTTAATTTTTTTTATTTACTATAACTAACAATACTTTCATCACATCAGCTCATATATACGTCCCCACCGAGGGGCTCGAGCCTACCCTGAATTAGGGCGATCGGGCATTAGTCGACAGCCAGTGCGGGTTGGTCGACTTCACACACAACCTTCGAGTTTCTTCGCAGGCGTATGCAGGTTTCCTTACGATGTTTTCCTTCACCGTATAAGAGCGTCCGATAAACGTACATATGAAATCGAAATTCGAAAACACATTGGTATGTGGCAGTATCGAACCACGACCTCCCAGACAGGAGGTAGCGGCCCTTACCATTACGCCACCGACGCTCTTACAATAATAAACAATACTTTATGTCCTAGAAAAAGAAAATTATAGTTACTAATTATGTCCAGGTTTATCTAATTTGATTCACCTAAAATAAAAAATACTCAAGTTTGACACTTGTCATTTTTGAGATATGGCACTAAGATAAGAGTTTCATTTTTTTAAGTTGATTAGTGTTTGAACTTTGATAAAAGAAATAATTATAACTATGTCATTTTTTTATTATTTTTTAAGCAATTGTTGATGTTGAGCCTAGTTTTTCAATTATAGAGACCAAAAACTTTGAATGAATGAATGAATAATATTTATTTGCTCGAATACATGGTATTAAATTGAGTGGGAATAAAGGTATAAAGGTATAAAACTACCAGTACATAATAAAAAAATATATTTAAACTAAATGAAATTGTTTTAATTTTTACTTTAGAATATAATTTACACAAAATTATTATTTAAATAGATTATCATAAAATGTGTCATTTAATTTACTAGTTTTGTTATGTTTTGTATTTTTAAGGGAAGTCAGTATTTTAGCTTGCGGCGCATCTGATCTCTCTCCACGGCGCACACTTTGGGAACCCCTGCGCTGAATAAAAACATAACACATTTTTTTGTATGGCCTGAAATGTTTTCTTTTATAAAATTTTTATTGTTAATAAATCTGTCCTATTAGCACATATTCAGTGAATATTTCAGTTGGCTGTCTCTTACTTTTCAAAAGGTTACAGCCTTTTAAAGTACAAACAGTGTAGGCTTAGTAATGGGTCCTGTTACCTGGTATGGAACCAAACCTTCAAGTTTAGTATTAAAATTAGTCATACTCTACCAAACATAAATGGTTCAAATAAAGTCATTGAGTACTATTTATTCATTGTAAGTACCTACTATATAACTGCAAACCAGTAAAGTAGTAGGTATGTATAGTTTACGATTCTACATAATGAAACTGACTAACTTTTCTGGAATTGCAAAAAAATCACAAATCGATCACCTGATTGTTATGAAGACATGTCTTAAACAAAGTTATGAAAAGTGCAAATTGTAGCACAAAAATTGATCATTTTCCAGATAAGAATCAACTGTTAAGGTTTACGGGTCACCAGTTACAGTGGGAATGGATTTCACGCCTAAAAAATTTTCACCTTAAGTTAATTTGTAAATTTTGATTTTAGTCTGTCTTTATTCAAATAATACTTTCTATTTAACTTTTACTTAGTACTTATCTTTCTTCTTTAATAATCATTTTCACAATCATAACATTCCTATGTTGTTTTTTATTCGACACACCAAAATCGAAGAGAAAAATGACTAACTAAAGTTGACTACATAAAAATAGAGATGGAGTGGACATTGCTTTTAACACTCTTCCTCAATGTTCATCTCATCTTGCAGGTAATTAACATCTTATCTATTTTACACAATATTTTCACCAGTCAATGGATTTGTTAATACACTGCAATTTGCAATTGAGTCAACACAAACAACCTCAATAACTCCTTCCTCTACTTTCTATTTTATAACATTATATTTTACTAGCTGTCCTGGCGAATGTTATACCACCTTACACTACACTATAGGTACTACATAAGAACCTTCTCGTCACAATAACAAACTCAACAAAAAAATAATTATTGAAATTGGTCCAGCCGTTCACACCTGATTTGTAATTATTTAGTCTGATTAATAAATATTGAGTCATTGTTTCTCCTGATTGAAATTCCAAGGTTTGTTAAATTGTTATCCCCCATGTCTTTCATTCTAAATTTAGTGTTCAAGAAACATTTCAACTGAATCTATTTCTTTATTATTTGGTCCTATTATGAGTAAATCGTCAACAAACCGCAGCAAATGAAGATTTCCCTTGTTATAAAAACAATAATCATTCTGCAAATGTTTGAATCCATGTTTTGCTATTACTTCAGTAAACTTTTCACACCAATAGTTTAGTGATTTCTTAGGACCGTATAGTGATTTAGCCAATTTTATAGTAAAGCCTTCTTCAGTTTCTGATCCTTGGGGTGGTTTTGACATTAACCTCTTTATTTATTCAACCATACAAAAAGCATTTCAACAATTCACATACATTTGATGCATTTTATAATCCTTCTGCAGCCGTTGATAACAAAACTCATATACCTAGGTAGTGTTTGTAACTTCAGGTAGGACTGTACAATAGGGTCCATCGCTTTGGGGGATGGGAGTGGGGGGGGGAGGGGGGAGGGGGAGGAGGGGAACCCTCCCCTAAAAGATGGAAGTTAGGAGGGGGGTAGTTTTCGAGAAAATGAATTTTGAAAATTGGTAATTTTACATACTCTTTGGGCGGAAAACCGCCTGTTGACGATGCTTACGTTGAAAAATCGCTACCGCTTGTTAAAAAAAAAGCTCATCTACTTCTGTGACAGCGAAAAAATCGCTGCCGCTTATTAAAAAAAAAGGTCACCTACTTCGGTGCCGGCCGAAATCGCTACCGCTTATTAAAAAAAAAGCTCATCCACTTTTGTGACGGCGAAAATCGCTGCCGCTCATTCCAAAAAGGTGGAATCAATTTGAAACACAGAGGGCGGACCAACTTGAGGGTGATAAATCGAAAACCAGGGGATAATCCGTCAAGGTCAAGGTCAATGTCATTTGCCCCCTCCCAAGAGGACTTCGCTCACTCCCGCTTCCATTTAGAACTCCCCGTTCTACACTCTTCCTACAGTGTTGAGTGGTCGACGGAGCCCCTTCGGGGCTCCTACTTCTGTGTTCTCATGTCAAACCTAACACTAAGACTGTGCGGGGAGGCGAGCTTAGCTCGCCTCCCCGCACAGTCTCCGAACCTAACGCATCCGAGTCGGGGTGCTCCGAAAGTTCGAGCTCGCTTCGCTCGCTCCCGCTTCCATTTAGAACTCCCCGTTCTACACTCTTCCTACAGTGTTGAGTGGTCGACGGAGCCCCTTCGGGGCTCCTACTTCTGTGTTCTCATGTCAAACCTGACACTACGACTGTGCGGGGAGGCGAGCTAAGCTCGCCTCCCCGCACAGTCTCCGAACCTAACGCATCCGAGTCGGGGTGCTCCGAAAGTCCGAGCTCGCTTCGCTCGCTCCCGCTTCCATTTAGAACTCCCCGTACCACACCCTTCCTACGGACCCGCATGCTTTCCCCGCCCTGATACTCCCACATCCCCCTGGGATCCCGAAGGTTTGTTGGGGGTTTTAAATGGGTGGCGGGGGCTACGCCCCCGTTAGGGGTCCGCTTCGCAGACCCCATATTATGAATCTTTGGGATTCAATTTACTTAGACCTTGACCTTGAAATGACCTTGTATGATTGACCTTGACCTTGACGGATTACCCCCTAAACCGAACCTAACGCATCCGAGTCGGGGTGCTCCGAAAGTTCGAGCTCGCTTCGCTCGCTCCCGCTTCCATTTAGAACTCCCCGTTCTACACTCTTCCTACAGTGTTGAGTGGTCGACGGAGCCCCTTCGGGGCTCCTACTTCTGTGTTCTCATGTCAAACCTAACACTACGACTGTGCGGGGAGGCGAGCTAAGCTCGCCTCCCCGCACAGTCTCCGAACCTAACGCATCCGAGTCGGGGTGCTCCGAAAGTTCGAGCTCGCTTCGCTCGCTCCCGCTTCCATTTAGAACTCCCCGTTCTACACTCTTCCTACAGTGTTGAGTGGTCGACGGAGCCCCTTCGGGGCTCCTACTTCTGTGTTCTCATGTCAAACCTGACACTACGACTGTGCGGGGAGGCGAGCTAAGCTCGCCTCCCCGCACAGTCTCCGAACCTAACGCATCCGAGTCGGGGTGCTCCGAAAGTCCGAGCTCGCTTCGCTCGCTCCCGCTTCCATTTAGAACTCCCCGTACCACACCCTTCCTACGGACCCGCATGCTTTCCCCGCCCTGATACTCCCACATCCCCCTGGGATCCCGAAGGTTTGTTGGGGGTTTTAAATGGGTGGCGGGGGCTACGCCCCCGTTAGGGGTCCGCTTCGCAGACCCCATATTATGAATCTTTGGGATTCAATTTACTTAGACCTTGACCTTGAAATGACCTTGTATGATTGACCTTGACCTTGACGGATTACCCCCTAAACCGAACCTAACGCATCCGAGTCGGGGTGCTCCGAAAGTTCGAGCTCGCTTCGCTCGCTCCCGCTTCCATTTAGAACTCCCCGTTCTACACTCTTCCTACAGTGTTGAGTGGTCGACGGAGCCCCTTCGGGGCTCCTACTTCTGTGTTCTCATGTCAAACCTAACACTACGACTGTGCGGGGAGGCGAGCTAAGCTCGCCTCCCCGCACAGTCTCCGAACCTAACGCATCCGAGTCGGGGTGCTCCGAAAGTTCGAGCTCGCTTCGCTCGCTCCCGCTTCCATTTAGAACTCCCCGTTCTACACTCTTCCTACAGTGTTGAGTGGTCGACGGAGCCCCTTCGGGGCTCCTACTTCTGTGTTCTCATGTCAAACCTAACACTACGACTGTGCGGGGAGGCGAGCTAAGCTCGCCTCCCCGCACAGTCTCCGAACCTAACGCATCCGAGTCGGGGTGCTCCGAAAGTCCGAGCTCGCTTCGCTCGCTCCCGCTTCCATTTAGAACTCCCCGTACCACACCCTTCCTACGGACCCGCATGCTTTCCCCGCCCTGATACTCCCACATCCCCCTGGGATCCCGAAGGTTTGTTGGGGGTTTTAAATGGGTGGCGGGGGCTACGCCCCCGTTAGGGGTCCGCTTCGCAGACCCCATATTATGAATCTTTGGGATTCAATTTACTTAGACCTTGACCTTGAAATGACCTTGTATGATTGACCTTGACCTTGACGGATTACCCCCTGGTTTTCGATTTGTTACCCCAGAGTTTGTCCGCCCTCAAGTCGGCCCCGCGTGCTTTCCCCCGCCCTTATACTCCCACATCCCCTCGGATCCCGAAGGTTTGTTGGGTGTTTTAAATGGGTGGCGGGGGCTACGCCCCCGTTAGGGGTCCGCTTCGCGGACCCCATATTATGAATCTCGGGGTTCCAATTGACTAACACCTTTTTGTAATAAGCGTTAGCGAGTTTTCCGATCAAAGAGTATGTAAAAATACCGATTTCTAAAGGACCAAAGAGTACCTAAAATTACCATTTTCAAAAATTCATAACTCAAAAACCGCTGGTTTCCTAACCTTGAAATTTGGTATGGATGTTCAGCTAAAGCATATCTCTTACCAAAAAAATCGCGGACTGCCAAATCGATGGACCCTATTGTACAGTTGAGCCTAACTTCAATACCAGTGAGTATAAATTCTCTAATTCTTATTTTTGTTGATATCCCTTCACATTCACAACCAATCTTGCTTTACATAATTCCTCTTCTCCTATTTGTTTTTAGTGAAAATCACAGAACAATATTACTCCACAAGGTGAAAATCATCTTGCTGTCTATACATACTGTTTTATATTATAATATTTTAGTTCCGTCATAGAGGTCAACTTGTTTCTCTTGTAAAAAGTAAAACCAAAGTTGTTGCAGGGTAGGAACAAACGATAGTAACGGTAGTTTGTTATATTCTTTGGCAGGAACCCCGAACCATGCACATATGCTACCATTTTTAATTTGTTGATTTAAAGCTCTTCATCTACCTTTATATATACATAAAACTTTTTAAATTTTATTTAATCCTCTTTTTTATTTCTTCCATTATTCAGTAATTTTCGATAGATCACAAATAGATATAGATTAATAACGAGTTAATAACCCAGTCACACTGAGCATATAATCACCTACGGTTTCCCAGTCAAAACGTAGTTTATTATATTCTCTTTGAACCCAGTCCCCACGCCACGTCCACAGACTACATTAAAATAGAGATGAATGGATGGGAAAGAAATGGGAATAGGATGGACATTGCTTTCAACACCTTAAAACACAAGCAGGTTCCTAAGTGTAGTCTCGTATTTCATAGAGTAGAGTTATTGTTCTTTGTTGTTCGTAACACTCTCACCCATCACATATTTATGATAGGTACCTTCCTGAACACTTCATCCGAGAGGTAAAAATTAAAATCGATTTCACTTTTCTCGTTTTACCGATAGTAGCCCACCTCTAATAAAAAAACAACACATGACCTTGTCGTGACTTATCAGAGCGCACGTATAATTGACGACATAAAATGCGCAGCGAATAATCCACAACATCAAAGAATTTTTGACGTGGATTACGCGGTGCACAAAATCTGTTGCGTATTTTATCGTGCACAAAATCTGTCGCTATTTCCACGAGCGCACACACAGATCTACTAATTCAATAGATTAAACACAAATTAAAATAAAACTGCGACGATATTGCTGTGTGCTTACGCAAACTAACCCTCCATATGAGAAAAGGAGATGACTCTATTCTTGTCAGTATGCCGATTTCATGCCCCGTACAGCCCTAAATGTCAAACTCTGGCCACCAGGGATGTGCCGTACAGATTTAATCGATATCGAAAGAACCCAAAAGCTGGCAGCTACCATAATTTAGCTATGGGCATGTTTTATCCTTACTATTCCTTACTTATTATTTATTATATCAGCTCATATACGTCCCCACCGATGGGCTCGAGCCTACCCTGAATCAGGGCGATTAGGCCTTAGTCGACCACGCGGGCCCAGTGCGGGTTGGTCGACTTCACACACAACCTTCGAGTTTCTTCGCAGGCCTGTGCAGGTTTCCTCAAGATGTTTTTGAAAAACTCATTGGTACTATTCCTTACTATCCTTAATCCTTAATAGGGCTATTCTGATTAGAAGTCCTCAACCAATTCTATACAAAAAAAACACTTCAGTCCGTAGCTCCGTTGCGACGCTGACGTGCGCGAGCACGGAAATGAGTTTTCACCAGATCCCTCGGGAACCATGTAAGGATTTGCTAATTAGTAAATTATTTCATTTCCCACCCCCTCAGCCATCTCTGTGCAAAAAATCACAGCAATCCATTGTTCCGTTGCAATGTTAAAGAAACTAACAAATAAAAGAGTATATTTTCAGTTCCCTCAGGAACTGCATCGGACTATGCTATGCTATTTTAACGGGATAAAAAGTAGCCTATGTCCGTCTCAGTGACACAGACTACCTGCATGCCAAATTTCATCAAGATTGGTTAAGGTGTTGAAGCGTGAAAAGGTAACAAACACATTTTCACATTTATAATATTACTAGCTTTTGCCCGCGGCTTCGCCCGCGTGGACATCGTTTTTATGACTGTCTTAGAGGGTGCGCAGTGCGCGAGCCGCAAGCGGCTCGCGAGCGTGGACATGTATATTCTCCAGATCACTCGGGAACTATGTCAGGATATGTGGCACTGGAAAAAATCCATGTCCACGCTCGCAAGCCGCTTGCGGCTCGCGCACCGCGCACCCTCTAAGACAGTCATAAAAACAATGTCCACGCGGGCGAAGCCGCGGGCAAAAGCTAGTATATATATAATATATAATAATATTATAAATGTGAAAGCGTGGATGTTTGTTACGCTTTCACGCAAAAACTACTTGACGAATAATCATGAAATTTTGTACACATATTCTGGGAGGTACTAGAAGTAACATAGGGTACTTTTTATTTAAAAAAAAAATAAAAAAAATTGTCTACAAATATCAACATTTTGCTACTTTAGCGCCATCTAACATGGGAAATGACGTGATTTACTAATAAGCATATCCTGACATAGTTCGCGAGTGATCTGGAGAATACTCATGTCCACGCGCACCTCTAAGACAGTCATAAAAACGAGCAAAAGCTAGTAATATTATAATTGTGAAAATGTGTTTGTTTGTTACCTTTTCACGCTTCAACGCCTTGACCAATCTTTATGAAATTTTGCATGCAGGTAGCCTGTGTCACGGGGAAGGACATAGGCTACTTTTTATCCCGGGAAAATAGCATAATCTGATGCAGTTCCTGAGGGAACTGAAAAATTACTCGATTGTTGTGATTTCTTGCACAGAGATGGTTAAGTAGTTGGGAAACGACATAATTTACTAATCACCCTTAAAGACAGTCATTAAAACGGAGTCCACGCGGGTGAAGCCGCTGGAAAAACCTAGTCATTAATAATTATTGTAAACATAATTCAACCGTTATCATTATGTACATGCCAAGTGAATGTAAATTAATGTGAATGAGGTGAAAAATAGTTACACCAACTGTGAGGTTGTCACATCGTGAATTGCTGCACATCCTTTTTGTAGTGCGCCGAATTCCGCTGTGCGTGTCAGCTACAAAACGGACCACACTAGCCTTCGAATATATATAAAAAAAAAAAGAACTGTCAAATTCCTTTTTCTCTTGAGCTCGCTCTGCGAGCAGGCGTTTTACCAAAAATTTATGTGAAAACCCCTCTAAAAGGGTAAGTTCCTATTTCAAAAACTGATTAATTTCCATTTTAATAGCTCTTGCACATAATTGTTTTCAAAAATTAAAACTTAATAGCTAAAAACTTAGAGTAAAATACCTATGGGCGTGGTCACCCATGTCACATGCTGTTTTCTTATATTGTACAACATTTCCCTTAAAAAAATAGACTATTGCGCACCTAAATATTATCATCTATCATTGTAAACTGCTGCGATGTGGTTCCCACGTGTCCTGCTATAACCATGCTTCCTAACCTCATCTATCTAACCTCATGCACCTGCCTCACGGAGATGGCCTCTAAGGAAACATGGAGGATGTGGCCTACATCGCAGCTCAATTCATGCTCAAGCTATTTATAGCTAACATTAATGGCGTTTTTATCTACACGGCCAGGTTCTTCGTTCTACCAAGGGTTTGTATCACCCACTTCACCGCCTGCCTGCTTTCCGCTACACTGCATCGCTAAGCCAGACAGAGGAGCTGCCCTCCGTTCTCCACCCTACGCTGTTGTGTACATCTACCACGGAAGCCTCGACGCTATCCTCCATCCGCCGCTCTACGCTGTGATTGCCCTGCGATTAAGAAGAAGCTGTGACGCTGTGTGATCTGTGAATTCTGCGCATAAATAAGGACAATTAAGGCCGGTACCTCTCTCCCTTCCAAAAATTCTCTTCTCAGTGTGACAGAAAGTAGGTCGAACCCAATCTATCTATATATTGTTGTAAAATGCAGTAAATTAAACCTATATATATAATCTTGAATCTTTAATTTTGTCTCCCCACTAGAATTTCTCTGGACTCTGACCTTCTGTCGGCGACCCCCGCCGCAGTGGCGCCCAACTTGTCTTACTTTCTGTCACTCTGGCATTACTCCTCACATCGTGGCAGTACCTTTACCACATGTGTGTATTTTTCTGTATAGTCTTAATGTAGCTAGGTACATATTTTCTGTGTTACTATCTGGACATTGTGAAAATGGGAACTTACTCTCTTATTAAGTATGTTCATTTACGTAAGCCTGAACTGGAATATGAAGTGCTAATCCGTGGGGGTAAAACCGGGACTTGTTTGGAACTTCGTAGCCAAATAAACTTGCTTGCCAAACAATCGCTTCCTGAAGATATTTCTGAATCTGGCTTGGATGAAAGTGTGGATCTGAATGGTGTGTTACATACTCTAGGAGAGATTGAAAGTTTCTTACCCACTATTAAAACACAGAACGACATTAGCAGATGCACCTCCTATAGAAATCACCTCTGGCACAGGTTAAATAGAATTTCACCCCTTCTCATTGAAAATAAAGAGATTCTAAAAACTTACAGGAGCAGGTTAGAAAAAATTAACACGAAATTGAATGAGATGTCAAAGAGTACACAAACTACCTCTATGCAAACTAGCATTCCATCTACAACAGACTGCCCTGAATCCTCAGATTCTTGTAATAGTAATTTACCTACAAATATAAACATTCAGTGTAAACATACTACTGACCTGCATAGGCCCAAATTTGATGGAAGTTCTTGCGTCCGTTCATTCCTACAACGTATTGAGGAGTATAGGATTTCAAAAAATGTTACTAAAGAAAATTTACTAAATGCTTCCTACGAAATCTTTACTGGCAATGCTTTGCACTGGTTCAGATGCATTAGACCTTCAATATCCACATGGGAAGAGCTCTTAGTCAAGATTAAAAATGATTTTGGTACTGACGACTATGACTACAAATTAATGACTGAGATTAGAGAGCGCACGCAGGGAGAATCGGAGAATATTGTGGTATATCTTTCTATTATGAATGGGATGTTTACAAGATTAAACAAAATTCCAACCGATCAGGAAATATTTGATATTGTATCCCATAATATTAAACCTTGTTATGCTGAAGTGCTTGCTGTCTCCAATGCGAAAGACTTAGATGAACTGAGAGTTATTTGCAAAAATTATGAAAAGTATAAATCCAGATCTAATACATACCATGAGCCCCCTAAGCCAGGTCCTAGTACATTAGCACCTGAATTTGCTTACACTAGACAAAGTTATTCAAAAAATACATACAACAAACCTAATCAGTACTCAAATTACTATACTAATAATAAGCAGTATTCTAATGCTAACTATGAAAACAGGTACCTTAATAAACAATTTTATCATAAGAAACCCTACGTCCCTCATCAAACCCCACACACCCATTCTACCCCCACTTCTGGTAATTTACCTGTTGCTAAGATTGATCCCTCTCCAGTAGTCTACCCTAGGGCCGTAAGTCATAACACCTTCTGCCCCAGATGCCGTGTTAACACACACTCTCTTCGTAATTGTAAAGCTGAGCGTTTCCCTGTATGTTTCAAGTGCGGAGAAAAAGATGTAAAGTTCCCCGACTGCACAAAATGTAACCCCACTACATCAAAAAACTAAATAAACTGGGTTGTTGTGATGTAAATAATAATAATAAAAAACAAAAATTTTACAAGTCTGAGTGGGATAGCTGGCTATCTACAATTACAAAATTTTTCTGTTGCTACTCAGTCACAACAATCCAGAATGACAAACCTAGTAATGACATTCGCCCCTATGCTAACATAAAAATAAATGAGTCACTAACTTGTGGTCTACTGGACTCTGGCTCTGCAGTCACTATAGTAGGGGGTGATTATCACCTAACCTTAATGAAAGAATTAGGTCTGACCTTGCAAAAAATTGATTCTAAATCTTTTGTTGCCGCTGGGGGTCAAATCTTAAGTTCCATTGGTTACCTATCCTTACCTATCACATTTGAAAATAGATTTCATATAATCAATGCACATGTTATTCCTTCTGTGGAAATCCCATTGCTACTGGGTATTGACTTCTGGAAAAAGTTTGAAATATTTCCTAAGAATATTAACTCAATATTTATGATCAGCACTAATAAAATTAATCACCGCAACACTGATCCTGAGAAATTCATAAAAGGCTATGATGACCTCTCGGAACCTCAGCGTGTGACCGCTGACAATATCATATCGCAATTCTTAGAGATATCATCTCAAAAGCGTGGTTTGGGCCGTACACACCTTATGACTCACTCTATAGACACTGCCAATTCTCCCCCTATACGTCAGCGCTACTATAGAACATCCCCTGAAAAACAACGCATCCTCGGCGAAGAACTAGACGAAATGCTAAAACTTGATGTAGTCGAGCCATGTGAGAGTCCCTGGTCCTCTCCAGTCCTCTTGACCCCTAAGAAAGATGGAAAACTACGATTCTGTTTAGATAGCCGTAAACTGAACTCTGTAACAAAAAAAGATGCCTATCACTTACCATACATTTCGGAAATCTTAGATAACCTAGGAAATAGTAAATATTTGTCTAGTATTGACCTCTACAAATCTTTCTGGCAGATCCCTATTAAAGAAAACGACAGAGATAAGACTGCATTCTATATACCTACTCGTGGAACCTTTAGATTTAAAACTACACCATTCGGCTTAACTAATGCACCTGCAACCCAACAGAGATTGGTAGATTCCTTATTCTATGGCCCTGAATTTGAATGCAGTCTTTGCATTCATGGACGACATTGTAATATGCTCACCTGATTTTGACTCGCATATATCACTACTATTGAAAGTATTAAATAAACTGAAAAATGCAAACTTAACTATTAACTATGAAAAGTCAAATTTTTTCCGCTCAGAACTAAAATACTTAGGATATGTGGTGAACTCTAAAGGTTTACATCCTGACCCTGGAAAGGTAGAAGCAATTTTAAATTTCCCTGTCCCTACTAATGCTAAGGAAGTCAGGAGATTTGTGGCAACTGCCTCCTGGTACAGAAGGTTTGTACCTAAATTCAGTACCCTAGCTGGTCCTCTGAATAGGTTGACTAGTTCTGGTAAAAAAGCTCCACCCTTTGTTTGGACTAAAGAATGTGATGAATCCTTTCACAAACTGAAAGAAACTCTTATATCTGCTCCGGTCTTAACCTGTCCTGATTATTCTCTCCCTTTTGATGTACATACTGATGCTAGGGACTATGGCATTGGCGCTCTACTCTCACAAACAACAGATGGTATAGAACACCCTGTTGCATACATGAGTAAATCCTTGTCCCCTTCTGAAAGAAACTTCAGTATAACTGAAAGAGAGGCACTAGCAGTACTTTTAGCCCTAGAACATTGGAGATATTACTTAGAAAATGGCCAAAAGTTTAATGTGTATACTGACCATTCTGCTCTCAAGTGGTTTCTAAAATTAAATAACCCTACTGGAAGACTTGCTCGCTGGGGTGTCAGACTATCATGTTTCAACTTTGACATAAAGCATCGTCGTGGAGCTGATAACATTATTCCCGACGCACTCTCGCGCGCCTGCTCTGTAGCAGCCATCTCAGACCCTATCTTTACTAATGATCAATGGTACCTAAATATTTTTAATGGCTGTCAGAAAAGTCCAACCTCATTTCCCAACTTCATAGTTAAAAATAACAAACTCTACAAATACATGAAAAGTAATCTTACCCTACTATCTGAATTTGAATGGAAAGAAGTAATTCCACAAGAACATAGACAGGCTGTAATCCTAAAAAACCACTCTGAACCCACCGCAGGCCACCTAGGCATTTTCAAAACGTACAAAAGGTTAACACTGAAAAACTACTGGCCTGGCATGCACAAAGATGTAGTGAAATTAGTATCGTCTTGTGATGTCTGCATTGCCCATAAACATGCTAACCATGCACCTCTAGGTGAAATGGGTCAACCTAAAAAATGTTCTTGCCCCTTTCAGATGCTAAGCATTGACTTAGTAGGCCCTCTTCCTGTCTCTAGACGGCAAAATGAACACCTACTAGTAGTAACCTGTTGTTTCTCCAAATATTGCCTATTATTCCCTATAAAAAGAGCTAACTCTAACATTATTGGTCGTATCCTGGAGGAAAATGTATTCCTGATTCATGGAATCCCTCAGTGTATAGTGCTAGATCATGGAAGCCAATTCATTTCTAACCATCTAAAATCACTCTTTGACAAGTATAAAATACCTAATGTCCACTATACTCCTAAATGCGCTCCTCAAATTAACACCGTCGAGCGATACAATAAAACTATAATAACTGCTGTTTCAACTTTCCTAGAAAGCGATCAACGCTCATGGGACCTACTTATACCAAAAATCCAATTCGCTCTGAACAGCTCAGTAAGTGAGGTAACTAGTTATACACCTGCTTTTTTAGTTTATGGTAGAGAACTAATTCCAGATGGATCCTACTACATTAACCCTGATGTTGAAAGCTTAATATTCCAATCTAGGGATCATTATGCTGAAAACTTAGGAGTCCTATCATCGATATTCGATAGAGTTCAAGCTCTACTTATTCAAGCTCACTCACGTAACTGTCACAACTATAACCTACGTAGAAAGCCTGCTGAATTCAATATAGGCGACATTGTATGGAGACGTACATACTATCTAAGTGACAAAGAAAAACATTTTTCTAAAAAGTTAGCCCCTAAATATATAAAATGCAGAATAATTCGTAAAAACTCCCCTGTTGTATACGAGCTTACAGACATGCAGGGCAAAACCCTTGGTCCTTGGCACATTAAGGACATAAAGTTAACCCCATCTACCCAACTCTAGACATTAGTAAATAGGTCGGAAAAATTAGATTAAGCTATTCTGAAAAATCTCAAATTAGAGAAATAGTATTAACTTAGTATAAAGAAAAAGCTAGAGATAAGCTGAACTTAATTAGATAAGAAAATAAACCTTAGCACATTTTTTTTAATCAACTAAAAACAGTGGGAAATAATAATTTATTATGGTCCTTGGCTTCTATACATTCATTAGGTATCATAATTATACTGATAAATCCTATCCTACCTAAAGGAACAAGACTTATTTTCCTTTTAGGTACCTAACTACACAGTTATTTTAGTATATTATTTTCTGAACCTTCACTCTAACCTAGGTTTGTTAAAAAATATATATATATATATATATATATATATATCATCATTACAGCTCATATACGTCCCCACCGAGGGGCTCGAGCCTACCCTGAATCAGGGCGATTAGGCCTTAGTCGACCACGCGGGCCCAGAGCGGGTTGGTCAACTTCACACACAACCTTCGAGTTTCTTCGCAGGCGTGTGCAGGTTTCCTCACGATGTTTTCCTTCACCGTTAAAGCAATCGGTAAGTATGTACGTAAGTTTTTTGAAAAACTCATTGGTACATTGGCCATCCAGATTTGAACCCGGTACCTCTGGTTAGATGGACCGAGTCGTTACCGGTTGAGCCACCGACGCTATATATATATATATGTATATATATATATTCTTGTAGTAAACTACACTTTAATTAAAACAAAATTAACACTACTAAGATAACATATTACCGATACTAAGATACCAGTTTTCATCACATCTACCATACATTCCTCAACACTAAAATAAGTTAATCAAAATATAATAAACACCATTATTATTATTACTAATTTTATTATTAACTTACACAGCCTACATAATACAACTGCCACACTTCCTTCACATAATATAAATAAATAGGATACTCGGTACCCACCTGGCGTCCTACCATCTGCTTCTAGTCTTGTAGAAGTTCTACATATGTATCTAAAGTAGAAAGTTCTTATTCTTGCTATCTGGAGTTGCTCAAGCTAAGAAGAGTGTACTCTGTTGTGTTAGTCCTTGGCTATTAGACATTAGTCTTGGACGACTTTAAGTGAAGAATGAAAGGAAAATTGGATGTGAGATATGGATGGCAATAAGACTGAATGCTGTATGAAAGGTAAGCATGAAGTTAATGTGTGGATGGGCATGTATGTAGAGTAGCAAGATTAAGACTAGATTTAAAGCGGATTTTCTTAGGTAAAATCCTTACTCTAAAAAGGGGGGTACTGTCACATCGTGAATTGCTGCACATCCTTTTTGTAGTGCGCCGAATTCCGCTGTGCGTGTCAGCTACAAAACGGACCACACTAGCCTTCGAATATATATAAAAAAAAAAGAACTGTCAAATTCCTTTTTCTCTTGAGCTCGCTCTGCGAGTAGGCGTTTTACCAAAAATTTATGTGAAAACCCCTCTAAAAGGGTAAGTTCCTATTTCAAAAACTGATTAATTTCCATTTTAATAGCTCTTGCACATAATTGTTTTCAAAAATTAAAACTTAATAGCTAAAAACTTAGAGTAAAATACCTATGGGCGTGGTCACCCATGTCACATGCTGTTTTCTTATATTGTACAACATTTCCCTTAAAAAAATAGACTATTGCGCACCTAAATATTATCATCTATCATTGTAAACTGCTGCGATGTGGTTCCCACGTGTCCTGCTATAACCATGCTTCCTAACCTCATCTATCTAACCTCATGCACCTGCCTCACGGAGATGGCCTCTAAGGAAACATGGAGGATGTGGCCTACATCGCAGCTCAATTCATGCTCAAGCTATTTATAGCTAACATTAATGGCGTTTTTATCTACACGGCCAGGTTCTTCGTTCTACCAAGGGTTTGTATCACCCACTTCACCGCCTGCCTGCTTTCCGCTACACTGCATCGCTAAGCCAGACAGAGGAGCTGCCCTCCGTTCTCCACCCTACGCTGTTGTGTACATCTACCACGGAAGCCTCGACGCTATCCTCCATCCGCCGCTCTACGCTGTGATTGCCCTGCGATTAAGAAGAAGCTGTGACGCTGTGTGATCTGTGAATTCTGCGCATAAATAAGGACAATTAAGGCCGGTACCTCTCTCCCTTCCAAAAATTCTCTTCTCAGTGTGACAGAAAGTAGGTCGAACCCAATCTATCTATATATTGTTGTAAAATGCAGTAAATTAAACCTATATATATATATATATAATCTTGAATCTTTAATTTTGTCTCCCCACTAGAATTTCTCTGGACTCTGACCTTCTGTCGGCGACCCCCGCCGCAAGGTGGGTGTGACATACGCAAATACATAATATAGAAGTTGTCGATTTTGATAACTGAAATGACTACTTATTACTGTAATATATTAATTTACATTAGGGACGTGAGGTAAAATGATAAAATTACCGAGTTCTAGTTATAAAAGTATTTATATTTCTATAAAAAACAAAGTAGTGTTTTTTTACACAAAAATCAAAAGTATTTAGGAACTATGACTTACTATCTAAAAAACTGAGATATTTTGACAACTGTGAACACGAAATTAAAAAAATACATCTGTCTAATATAATTTAGCTAAAAGATAACATAAAATCAACAAAAAATATTCTAATAACTTATTTTATGAGGTCGTGACTAATGACAGTTCGTAAATTGTATGTTATAAATATCATAATGAAAAAACATGAATCTCTCAATTTTAACCAGTATTTATTAAGTAAAATAAGACTTATTCCAAGACCATTAGAACTAGTTTTGCAAGGCACCAGTACAATACGTTATCAACTTTCTTATATAATACTGTGAACAAAAAAACTTAATATCTACCCTATGACTTACTATGAATGCAAAAAAACACGTGATTGAATGGCTAAAAATTCTAAACTATGAAGAGGTAGAAGATCTACTTACACACATATCCTAATTACAATTGCAAATTTACTCCCTCACTATCTCTTTCCTTGATGCACGCACACACACATACATATACACAAACACTCAGACGCGAGCTCGCGCCTTCTTTACTTATATATAATTTAAATTTAATTATTATTATTTTTTAATCTGACTTAGAGTGTCAAAAAACTATTTATGTATCCATGTTTTTGGTAAAGATGGGCGAATACTTCTGACACAGGCAGTTATTAACATTTCTTAAAAGAAGTATTCAGAAACTGTAAACTATTTTGTAAATTGAATGATGTTATAAACAATATTTTTTTTATACAAATCGTTGTCGTAGTCTCATCTAATAATCCCTGAAGGCAAAAGTTAAACTTGTCAATTACTTCAATCAATGCAAAAATGTGAATGTGCGTTTATAGAATTAATCGTAACACCAATTTCACAAGACCTCTCGGTAATACATTGTCTAATATACTATATACTACTTATGCTGGACTATGGTTTTTAGTTTTTTGGGAAAACTATGACATAAAAACGTACTTAAATAAACTCATATTAATACTTTACACCTTAATATACATATATATGTACTTAAATAATTTAATAAGCTCTTTGCAGTGAAACACTGCAAATCGCTCATTATTTATACGTATGTATCTTATTTGTAAAATAATTAGCCTAAATAATTAAAAATGCGACCCAAAGACATTATTCCACGCGGACGAAATCGCGGGCACAGCCAGTATGATCCTTTCTAATATTATAAAAGCGAAAGTTTGTATGGATGTATGGATGTTTGTTACTCTTTCACGCCATAACAGATAAACGGATCTGGATGAAATATGGTAGGTAGACAGATGCGGACCTGGATTAACATATAGGCTACTTTTTTCCACGCTCGCGAGTCACGTGTGGCTCGCACACTGCGCACCTTCGAACACAGTCATGAAACTATGTTCACGCGAGCGAAGCCGTTGGCAAAAGCTAGTATAATATATAACAATGTCGAATTCAAACTTTCTACGTAAAACAGTATCTGAGAAAAACGGGCGTGACAAACGGACAAATGGACGCGTAAGTAACCTTGTATGGGTTCTGTTTTTCCATAAGGAAAGTATACAACCCTAAAAGTCATTAGCTTACCATTGTTGCGGTTGCTTGTGGCGTAGGCAGGCAAGTGGCATTAATGCTATTTGGATCGCCACCTATATGTGGCATGGAATGCTGAAAAAAAATCAAACTTTCTATGTTAAAAAGTATCTGAGAAAAATGGGCGTGACAGACGGACGGATAGACGCGTAAGTGATCTTGTAAGGGTTCTGCTTTTTCTTTTGAGGTATGTGAGTGTGGTTGCAGTTGGTTGTGGCGTAGGAAGAAAATTGGCATTATTGTCATTTGGTTGGCTAGCTACATGTGACATGGAATATAGAAAAACTTTGAAGTACGATAAAATGTAAACAAAACAGAAATTTTAGTGACTATACGAGTATGTAGACTGAAAAATCGAGCACGTGCGATGTTGTCAAAGGCTTACCGTGGTTGTGGTTTCTTGTGGCATAGGCAGCAAAGTGTCATTAGTCCTACTTAGTTCGTTAGCTACATGTGACATGGTTAATATCCTGAAAAATATATTAGACTTTGAAATACGATAAAACATAAACAGAAAACACTAACTTTAAGTTAAGTGTACATTAAAAAACTGGCATAGTGCGAGTCGGACTCGCGTAAAATAGGGTTCCGTAGTTATTTAAAAAAAATATGTTTATTTTAATTTTTTTTTATTTTTTTTAGTTGGTGATATAACATTTTGTATGGAAAATCCATGAACTTTTTATAAATCGAACCGCTTAATATGCCAACAAATCTTTTTATAAATCTTAAGTTGGACGACTATTACTCCTAAACTAAAAAAGCCTACTTAGCTGTGATAGTTTTCCCTTTAAATTGATTATATATCCTACTATTTACATTTTTTTCCACATGTCCTGAAATAGAAGTGTAGCTAGTATTTATTATGATTTTGTAAAAAAAAGTTATAATACAGTAAGTGCTCGAATTGTGGAGAAAACTTCCTTCGATTTCTTACTCTACCACTTCATTAATTTATATACCCTTGCCAAATTACAGCTTTCTAGTACCTACTAAAAGTCTCTGACTTAGCTAAGCCAGGGGGGACATTGCGAAACTATAAGGGTTCTTCTTAAAGGGTTAATCTTTGTTGACTACGGAACCCTAAAAATAGAAAGCATGTGCTATATTATTGTCAAGAAATTTACCGTGGTTGTGTTTGATTGTAGCCTAGGCACAAAAGGCTCACTACAACTTCTTGGTTCGCTTGCTTTTAACATCGGGAAATCCTGAAAAAAAGTTTATTTAACATTGAGATACCATAGTTAAAAATAAACAAAAAAGTAGTGTTAATTGAAAAACTGGTCAAGAGCGCAAGTAGGACTCACACAAACAGGGTTCCGTATCAAAATTTTTGTGACCGGTATAACAAGACCTCTAATTACATACATTGTCTCACATAATCAGAGATCTGCTTTTACTGGACAATGCTTTTATTTATTTTTTGAAAATCTATGATAATAACGATATTCCAGGCAGTTTTCAAGTAATCTGTGATCTAAGTTGTAGTAAACTGTATTAATTTCAAAATTTTGGCTTCAGCGGTTTTGAGTGCGAATAGTGTTTTGGCAGATATTTTGAGCAATATCTCCAAAACAAACAAAGGTAAAATTTGGAAGAAATACTATATGAATGCTTAGTAGTAACCTTTTTTAAACGACACTCAACACGTAAGGGTTCATATATTTTTTTGTGATCACCAGACTTGCCACCTCCTAAATTCCCCAAAAAATATTTTTATTGTTGCAAAATGTGTGGGTTAAAACTATAGTTACGTCAAATTTTAACTTTCTGCGTTAAACAGTCGGTGAGAAAAACAAGCGTGACGGACGGATGGACGGACACGTGACTGGTCTTATAAGGGTTTGGTTTTTCCTTATGAGGTACGGAACCCTAAAAATGGAACGCATGTGTCATGTTCTTGTCAGATGCTTACCATGGTTATGATTGCTTGTGGCATAGATGAAAAAGTGTCATTAGTAATACTTGGTTTCGTAGCCCCATGCAAGATCGTAAAATCCTGAAAAAAAATATCAAACTTTAAAACGTGATAAAATAATAAACAGAAATTATATAAGTAAATGTAGTGTCTTGTATGCATAGAAAGTATGTGCGGATAAAACAGTGATGTAAGAAAAACTCGAAAAACGTTAGATGTATCTTTCTACTAAGATATTAAAACTCAAATTTTCATATTCACATTCATCAAGTTTCATGCGCCCCATATTTTCCAAGTTCACTTGTTAGCATGTACGTGGTAGTTGTGTGTGTTTTATGTGTGTATGTCCTCTTGGATCATCAAGACCCATGAAGCGTTATTTTATTCTTTTTAAGGCAAATAAAAAAGTGGATTTTAGTTTATTTAATGCAAAATTCCACCCAGAACGAACAAATAAAAACATGTTAATAGTTGATGTCCTCTGACATCTGTACTATGAATTCTTACAAAAATATGCCACCTACATACTATGCCACTGGTCACATACCTATCAATCCATACATTTTAACCGGCATCCCAGTATATTCTTAGGAGTTGTATCAATCCATACATTTTAGCCGGCATCCCAGTATATTCTTAGGAGTTGTATCAATCCATACATTTTAGCCGGCATCCCAGTATATTCTTGGGAGTTGTATCAATCCATACATTTTAGCCAGCATCCCAGTATATTCTTAGGAGTTGTATCAATCCATACATTTTAGCCGGCATCCCAGTATATTCTTAGGAGTTGTATGGCAAAGCCCCGAGCTGAATGTATGTTTTCTATAGCCATATTCAAATGGTAAATTTTTATTTCAATCCCTCACAGGACAGGCATTGCTTAGTATGCGGTCAGCAGTCAGGTCAAAGCGAACACAGCTTCATGACCACAGACCGCATCCAGTGTAACAAGTCCTTCAGTGTTGGGGACAGCGTATACACATATCAAATATTGTAAATATCTGTCATGGCAATTGACATTTTATATTCATTTGAGCATAAAAAACTCTGTTCAAATAAAAACTAAAATTGTAATCTATAATTTATACTATAAAGTTCCTTACCACAACTGCTGTCTTATCGGGTAAATTCAAAGTGGGTGCGGCATCTTCTCGTACTTGCAATAAGTTTCCTCGTACAAAGCACTCGGGGCTGAAGTGTCTTGAGCACAATCTCCAAGATTTTTTATGCTGCTTCTCATTTTTGCTAATGGCGTCAAACCACCGCTAGCGAAATTGATCACTTTGGGGGAACCTTAAAGAAAATAATTAAAATGTAAGATACCATTACTATTACTAAAGTCGACGCCATAATTCGAGAGACAAGTTTGACAAGTAAGTGACAGATAAAGGGTTACCAGGGTTAGACGAAATTAAATAGTGATGTGGCCGATATCGATAGACAGTATCGACTCGCCTATATGGTTTGTTAAGTCGGAATTTTTGATCAAATTCGGGAATATTGTTGTTGCAATTGGCGTTTTTCGTAGTAAAACGCCATCCTCAGTATAGATTACTCAAACACAAACTTGTTCCACAATATCAATTAGTTTCGCCAACCGGTTTCGCTTAGAGACTGTGATTGAGATCTATACTCGGGAATATAATGAGGGGGTTTAAAATTTGATATTTCTAAAAAAAGCACAAACATTTCAAGGTCATTCCAAAACACGAGAATTTCGTTCAAAATAAGTTCAAAATTATTATTTCGGGACGCGGCATAGATTGCATAATATTGACTTAATAGTTACTTATAAGTCTATTTCTAGCTTAAAGTTTATGGTTTCACCTGTCTTCAAAAAGAGTTGTTTTTTTATTTTAATTTGTATGTTTATTGTGTACCGGGTGACGTGGAATCTGCCTGGCTTTGTAATATTGACAGTTTAAAAATCCGTTGCCGTGCCGTCCGGTCGGTGGAGATCGTACTTTCAAAGATACTACTAATGCTGCTGGCTACCTGTGTCCTGCATACTTCACGCCGTCGACAGACTGGCTGATTAATTCTGCCTTAAGAGTTGTATAAATCATTTCCCGGCATCATTTAATAATAAATTTTCTCAGTATCTCAATCTACTCCGTACAGCCATTCCAATCTCAATCAGTACGTCTCCGCACAATTAAATGAAACTAAAAGTAAACAAACATGGCGGCTTGATAGTATCATAGACTAAAGTAGAGTTTTCAGATGTACTAAACATTTGGTACAAAATTTTGGATTCATCCATTCTTATATATTTTTGTCTATACAGGGCTACTTATTAACGCCCTCCCCCGACAAAATTTCACAGTGGCTTCTACTTCTGAACCACATACCCCAAAAAACCTATGGTGATTTCGTAAAAAAAATATTCGAGAAAAGTTGTTCATTTTTATAGATCAAGTTTTCGTTAAAAGTCCAAAAATAGCCAAGAAAGTATCAAGTGAATTAAGTAATCGACTTTTTAAATAGACGTTTTAATTGAAGACTGTCCAAAAACGAACGAAATCCAAATCAGATACGAATTCCAAGTCCAAGTACACGCTAGTTTTTGTAAGGTTAAATATCAGTATCACAAACCAAATCACTTGCAAATCAGAGTCAAAGGGTTAGCTAAGTCAAAAAATCAGTAAGGCAGGAAGATCACAATACACGTAAGACAAACAAGCGACGAATGATTGAACTAGACTAGGGATAATTCGGATAGAAGCAGTGTTGCTAAAAAAATATTTTTATTACGGCTTCATCTTAAATTTTGCCAACGGACCTGAAGCAGTCTTCGTCTTATCTTAAAACATATATAAAAAGGTATTTAATATGAAAAAGTTTTTTTCAAGGTGGGACTATGATTTTTAAATATTGATTTTTTTTAATAACCTCGCTCAAGTAAAGATAAACTTATATGGCCACCCTATGGCACGGCCTTAGCTCCGTTTCATTTCATCAGTTCGTAATAGGGTCGTCGTAGTTAATGATTACTTAAGAAAATATTTTATATAGTATATTAAATGAACACTAATAACAGTAGTAAAAACACTCGCAGACGTGGACAAATATGTTCTTCTGTTTCATTACAATTTTAAACAAGGACTCACGCAAAATGGGCGCAGTGGTCGCCTGGTTGCGGAAATCAGCCCGCCCCTAACTACTAACAAGGACAGTTTATTATATTTCTTTTGCATAAAATGGAACGGCCAATGTCATTGATGGAAACCTGTTTCTTAACACTACGGTTCACGCGCCCTGATTTTCTAATGTTTTACTCGCGTGGAGTGAATATTAAGACCATTTTCATTTACCTCTTTTAAGGTTAATGAAATGCTGGATGCCCGGGAGTATTTTTGATAGTTTGGTGCTTCTGGGATCGAATCAATATTGGTATTTGGTAGTTGGACCAAAGATGACCTATTGATAATATTATTAGGTAATTTTTTGACGCCCGGGAATTCCAGGAAAAAATTCGTATTTTTGATAGTAACTTTTTATTGTGAATTTTCGAGTAAATACTTTTATCCGGTAATGTTTAATACACTAAAACATAAATAAAGCACCACAAATGATTATAATTAATTTGAAAATAGAAGTCAGATTCACGTTAGTATGCAATTTGACCAATGTTCTTTGTATTCCAGTACAAAGGACTTAAACCAATTAAAGTACTAAATCATGGTGATAAAGTCGACGTTCTTCATATTAAGGTTTTGACCACAAAAAAGTTCGCTCTAACTGACAAGGATCTTCATTTTTTTAAATTACATTTGGTAACACGTCACAAGTTTGCGCATACGCTTGTTAACCTATTAAGTACGGCACTCCAAGTTATATTCAAATAACTAAAATTCACTCATTCATTCGTCAATATTACAAAATGTTTGCAACCTCTGACTAAACCATAGATTCTAGAATGGCGAAGCTGTCAAGCATCTGTTCAGTTGTCCGAAATGAATAGCATTTTGTTTTGTGTTCATGTTTTTCATAAAAATACCAAGAAGTTACTCGCTGCAGATACTGTGTGGTGCACAAAAGTGAAAGTGCATATTGTGGACATTGTGTAAATGTGAATATCACTTCGAAAGAATCGGAAGTTTATCCATAATCACGGATTCTAAGGTT
Source organism: Coleophora flavipennella (assembly GCA_947284805.1). Lineage (NCBI taxonomy): Eukaryota > Metazoa > Arthropoda > Insecta > Lepidoptera > Coleophoridae > Coleophora > Coleophora flavipennella. The sequence goes on along the minus strand of CAMYPC010000001.1, from coordinate 1,442,530 downwards.
TGTTTACGTTTAGTTGCATTTAATTGTGCGGAGACAATATTGTTGTACACAACACAAGTGTCAACCCTATCAAGAGTTCACGCACACCTATAAACATTTACGGACAGGTTTAAACCGTTAAAATTAAAGGTTTAATCCCGTATTTTAACCTTATTTACTTATTATTACGAAATCTATCGCACTACGGTTGACATTGACAAGTACGCACCGCGTTTTGTTTATCTTCAGCTACCTGCATACTGCATACTTGTCCCCATCGTCGTCGCGCCGCCGACGACCGACTATAGCTACATAAATTCTGCCTCAAGAATTGTATGAAATATTTCCCGGCATCATTTAATAATAAATTTTCTTAGTATCTCAATCTACTCCGTACTCCTATTTCCATCTCAATCAGTAATATTACACAAGTGTCAACCCTATCAAGGTTAGAAAGAGATGCAATTTGTAATTGCATGCGTCTTGTCACTTTGTATGGAGTGTCGTAGTGCTACCTTGGTTATCGCACTTGATGCCGGTCATAGTGTCATTCGTCAAATATACGTATAGCGGTGAGGCCAATCAAAACAAATGACTTTAATAATCGTCGTTGGTTAGTATTTGCACTTTCTATATTTATATCTTACATTGTAATGTATAATATTAAATTAATTTGATTATTTCACCGTAACTAATGGATAAATAGCACTGGTATCCAAAGCCGTATTTTTTTAAATATCGATACGAACAGCACTACCCTAACTATGGCAACACTTGTGCAAAACGAATTGTCAAAGTTGTCTCTCGAATTATGGCGTCAACTTTAAGTGAGGTAGGCCTTTGTCCAGCGGTGGACGCCTTTCAGCTGATATGATGACTAAGTGACGCACATTTATCGACCATAATTTTCACGTCACTAGTAACCTAAAAACAGTTTTGTTTATTTTTACAATTTTTGTTCTTATTTTCACTTAGATTTTTATTTAGATTTGTAAAATGAGCCTTCATGAAAGTCTTGTCTCATTGATATCGAAACATTTCGTGGTTCATTTAACGAGAAAACGTATTTCTTTTACTCACGTGTGGAAACTGCTATTATCACTCGAGTTTTCTCTATTTCTCGAATGAGATTTGCAACCACGCACAATGCACGACATTCTCCATGTATTGTTCACTATTCCACAACCAAAAATAAACACTTAACTATTTCTTTAAGATTGTTTAAAACCTTTTTCGTCCGACTAGGCACCATATGACCGACGCTAATGACAACGCAACAAAATTTAAAAGGACTCCGATTCGGAGTCTCCGAATGCTTGTTACCCTTTGGGCTAAAAGTGCCTTCTTTATTTGGTAGCTTGGACAGATATCCATAGTTATCCAATTGACAATTAGGGTGGTACGGTTTGACGTCATCAATGTTTAATCTATTGAATTAGTAGATCTGTGAGCGCACAGATAATGTGCATCACAAAATACGTGTCAAATAACGTGCAGTCGGATAATTCACAACAAAAACGTGAATTACCTGATGCATGTTATTTGTCGCGCGTTCCACGGTGCACATTTTTTGTTGCATATTAACGGCACCCTCACTGTCAATATAGAAAATGCTTTTTGCAAACAAAACATAGAACTACCTACCTTGCCTACGAAGTTAAAACACATTTAAGCCGGCTAAAATGAATAGTCACAACACTGCCGACGACGTGAGAAAGCGCATAAAGTTAATAGTGACGCGACTCAGGTTGCATGAGCAGCCGGGTACTGCGACTGAAGCTCACGAACAGTGGTGCCAGATTAGGCGACTTTTCGCCTTTTAGGCTATCTCGAACGGTGTCGGGGCGACCAAAAATTGCGATCGGCGACCAGTCACCAATTAGGCTATCTCACTATGACATCACCGCTTGGATTGGAACCGATCTAAGTAATCGCAATCTTTAAAAGTTAACGCAGTTAGTGTAATTTTTAATATGAGTTATTTTTACGATAAGTTAACGCAGTTATTATAATTCACAATATAAGTTACTTTTACGATCTGTGTACGTCAACACAAATAAAAATATAAGTTACGTAAAATAAATACCAAAAAAAATTATGTTATTCAAAATAAAACTTTAAAACTCATTTATTTCGAACTCCAGAAATCTTAATTCTAAACAAAAGTCAATTTTTAAAGTCATATGAAAAGCCACATTTGGCTTCCTAACTCATAATTGGGCAATTTTAGGCTACTTTTGAATTTTAAAAAAAATGGGCGATTTTAGGCTACTTGGCGCCAAATTTTTGGCGACTTCAACTAGAATTCTTCTGGCAACACTGCTCACGAAACTCAGCCATGGAGAACAGCTTCTTTCGCGTACCGTCCGGACGGACCACAAAGATCGTACCGTCACTAGACCAGCAATTCTTAATGCCGAAGTGCTTGCGAGCAGCGGCGAACACCTCCTGCCGCGGCTTTATGAGGAACTCCTTCACCGACACTTTGGAGCCCTTGAGCTTCGTCTTCGCGTTCCAGACAGCTGTGCGAGACTTCACTGAGCAAAAACGCACCAGCACGGGCCTGTCCTTCGTCTTCCGCTCACCCAAGCGATGACAAACCTCAATAGCCGTGTCATCAATGCCAGTCAATTTCATTTGGGCGGTTAACAGCGCCTGGACTTTGGTCATCAGGTTCTCATCCTTCGTCTCGGCCAGGCCATGGAAGAGCAGGACCTTGCGCCGGGATTGTGTCTCCTGTCGATCGAATCCCTGGGCGAGGAGTTCAAGCTGGTCCTTGAGTAACGAGATGGCCTTCAGCACAAAGGATTTGAATCCGATAAACTCTGCTGCAAGCGCCTTCACAGTCTGTGGGGCCGTCGATGGATTGGAGGATTGCTGTCCAAGAGTCTTTTCGAACTCACCCATTCTCGTAGCAAAGAGAGTTACAATTTCGTCCATCTTAGTGTTCAGTTGTGAAGCCAGATCCATTTTGTGTGGTGAGAGTGCAGTGGGAGAGGAGATAGTGAGTCAGCAGGTGCAGGTTAGACTCTTAACACATTTAGCACTAAAACAGAACCTTTACTTGCTGTCTGATTAATTTTAAAATTAAAAATTGCTGAGAGCACAAAATTCTGATGTTTTCACTTTTGTGTCTACCCTCCAAAAAAGTATTCCACACATCAAACTTCTTTGTTCAATTTCTTTGATCTTTCTATCCATAATTCAATCTCATTTCAACTTGTTTCCTATCTCAAAGTCGATCTCTACTCTAATAAGGTCTGTTGGAATACAAGACTAAAATCACTTATCCAGATTATCGTGATACGGAATACACGTACCTAGTGTATCCCCAAACATACAGGCAAAAACAACGAAAAAAGAACTTATGCATTTATGAAGGATGTTAGATTTTTATTTCTATTAGATGCTAGAGAATTAATATTTTTGGTTTAAAACTTGTAATGTACTTATTTTAGGTATTTCTTTTGTTTCCATTTTAAGGGAATACGCATTAATTTATGCTTTCCTTATTAACTTCTTTGTAATATACGTGTGAGTAAAAATAAATAGTTGGTTTCATGCACGCACGCACTGACTTCGTGTTTTTAAACTTTGGTTGTACAATTATAATGGTATATCGTCGTCTAGTTCAGTGTTAGGCGTTCAGGTGTGAAAAAATATGAGAAAATTTGTTTAGGGTAATTCTTGTAAATATTACTTAATCTAGCTAGGGTAAATGGGGACTAAGCTTGGGTAAAGTGAAAACTGGATCTGGCAACACTGCTTGGTGTTATCAAGTTCAGCGATGCGAGATCAGATTTTTCGGGGATCTACTGATTTTCCCTAAATTCTACTGATTTACTGTTTTGAACTGTAAGTCTACTGATTTTTTTTCAGATACTAGCTTTATTTTAAAACACGTGAAGTAATAAAAAAGGCCCGATCGCCCTAATTCAGGGTAGGCTCGAGCCCCTTGGTGGGGACGTATATGAGCTGATATAAAAGTAATAAAAAACCTACGTGAATTGAAATACAATAATATCACACATAGTTAGGTTGGCACTACAAAATTGTCAGCGTAAAATGGACTTAACTTGATGGAAACATGGTATAATATTGAAACTTGAATCATGCTCCACAGTCAGCGATATAAACCGGTTAGCTTACGAGTATACCCCGCTAAGATGATTACTGACTACGGGCTAGTTTTTCAATGTTCAGTTAAAAGTTTATCTGTCGGATAATTGGTTGCCCATTTTCCAATTATCATTTATTCAAGGAATAACTAAACGGATATTTCAATGGGGAATATGTCTATTTTTTATATATATATAATTTATTTTTTACATAGTTATAAAATAGTTTAAAATATAAATACTGTTGGAAATGCTCTAATTATTTTGAAAAAATATCGCTTAAATTTATTCTGTTTGAACGCCGCCATTTTTCGCGGGCCTCGAATGACGTCACCAGCCACTACCAGTGTTCGTTCACTATAAGTTTAACAGTTACTTTTGGTTATTTTCTACAGATTGATAGTTTTAAAAGCTATTCACACCATGGAAAAAGCTAAAAAACCATTTTACAGATATTGTCTTGTACCAATGTGCAAAAACACTATTATAAGTACACCGTTGGGGCAGCGAAATTCTCAAACCCGCGCACCGGAAGACGTAGCGTAGGCAGGCCTCGTATTCGGTGGACTGACGACCTGGTGAAGGTCGTGGGGAGCCGCTGGATGCAGGCAGTGTAGGACCGGTCGTTGTGGAAATCCTTGGGGGGATGCCGTTGTCCATCGGTGGACGTCTTTCGCCTGATGGACCAACGACCTGTTAAAGATCGCGGGAAGCCGGTGGATGCGGGCTAGTTTTTAAGTAGGGTGTTCTATAAAGGTAATGTGCTTTGGCCGCGTCCGTGGCGTAAAGGTACAGAAAAGAGAGCGTTGGGCAAATTTTGCTACTGCTGAGTTTCAGTTACAGGAGTAACTGAACCTCAGCAGTAGCAAAATTTTTTGTTTATTACTTCACGTGTTTTAAAATAAAGCTAGTATCTGAAAAAAAAATCAGTAGACTTACAGTTCAAATCAGTAAATCAGTAGAATTTTGGAAAAATCAGTAGATCACCGAAAAATCATATCTCGCATCGCTGAACTTGATTACCCTAAACAAATTTTCTCATATTTTTTTCACACCTGAACGCCTAACACTGAACTAGACGACGATATACCATTATAATTGTACAACCAAAGTTTAAAAACACGAAGTCAGTGCGTGCATGAAGTATTGAAAATATATTAAAAAAATATTGAAATTATAAAGACAAATGTCTAACGTAATGAGAAATAGGTAAAGATAAAAAAAATGCATGGAAGAAACAAACAACTTCAAAGTACTAACCAAATTACTTAACCAAAGAGAACATACTACTACGTTTATATTGAACGTCAAACTATCTATCGAATAATTATTTTTTCAACATTTTTCGGAAATTGTATTTTTGCTCTTACATATCTAAGTGCGAAAGCCGTTTTTAGAGGATAAAGTAAATTGAATTTAGAACATCGTGAATTCAAAACATTATTATACCTATTGACTTCTACCTCCATGGTGCCGAATTTATCATACAATCTTTTTTAATTTGTTAAAAGCTCAGACTTGGAACCTTCTTGGTGTACTTTTTTTTTTAATTTGCTTTGCGCGTGCCATTTTCTTTTTACGTCATATTGTTAAAACCTTGAAAACAAGTGAAAAACCTAAAATGATTGATGTTAGCGACGAGGAAGTTTATTTGACGCCAACAGGATTGACTGAAACTGTTTGTAATGCGCAAATGTTTTTTTTCCATTTAGTAATTTCCTCGCTGAGATGGATGAAAAGTTACGTGTTGCACTCGAGTGCAAAGATTTTCACCTCGTGCTCTTTTGATTCCCTTGCTAACGCTCAGGATTCTAATTTTTCAATCGCTCGCTGCGCTCGTGATTCAAATTTTGACTCCTTCGCTTGCTCGGTCATCAAAATTGAGCACGCGGTTAAAAAGCTACTTTGCACTCTTGTATAACAAATAACTATTTTTATTATTCACATTGGTAGGCCCTTGGCATAATCCACTTTTCTGGCGGCCAAAGCAAAGATAGATGTATTCTTCAGTTATTAGAGTTATTCGACAGATAAGTCTTATCAGACTATTGAAAAGAGCGTCGGTGGCTCAACCGGTAACGACTCGGTCCCTCCAACCAGAGGTACCGAGTTCAAATCTGGACGGCCAATGTACCAATGAGTTTTTATATACGTATATTCTTACCGATTGCTTGAGGTGAAGGAAAACATCGTGAGGAAACCTACACACGCCTGCAAAGAAACTCGAAGGTTGTGTGTGAAGTCGACCAGCCACTGGGCCCGAGTGGTCGACTAAGGCCTGATCGCCCTAATTCAGGGTAGGCTTGAGCCTCTCGGTGGGGACGTATATGAGCTGATATGATGATCTTCTGATTGATAAATTTCCCCATACATCTCCTGATTTTTTCTAGTCGCATCCTCTGATTTTATTCTAATGGACCTGGCAACACTGATCAAGTTGTCAAATGTCAAGTCAACAGATAGAAAAAAAGCGCGGGAAACTTCGATTTGAGCGGGCGTGTTTTTTGATTTAAATTTATAAATAATTTAATACAAAGGATTAGTTTGTAGTTTTTAGTTCTATTTTTGTGTTATATTAGTTAGTAGTGTATATATATAGTATATATTTTGGTAAGTTTTAATTTTAATTGAGCAAAAAAAGCGAAGGATGGGCGACGATCCGCCGCCGGGGGGTCCGCCCTCCCCGGTGGCTCACAATGTTACTATAGAAGCGGAGAATTCAAACGTAAATCCTAATGCAGATGCAAATGATGCTTTTATGGTTGTAGTAGAAGGTGGTAGCATAAATAATGACTCCAGTATGGATACGGATCATGCTGATGTGGACACTGAGAATAGAAGGAAACGTATTCGCGCAACTAGAATATGCAAACACTGCAATAAAAAACGTAGGAAACATCCTCATGCAACCAAAGTCAGTTGCAGTTGCATGATTGAAGAGATAGTTCAGGATAAGGTTAATGCGGTTGATGTCACTGGCGATGTAACTCAGAATCATTCATTACTAGTCGATTCCAAAAATATGTCATTAGCTCCAACTCCAGTCATACAGACAGCTGTTAAAATTGGTAGGTCTGAGTATAGTTCAACTGATGTTGCTCCATATGTTGTTCATGTACAAAGAGATTCCACTGATGCCGGGGCTACATTTCATCCCATTAGTTTTGGAAACTTCTTAAAAAAAACAATATACAAAACGTTTGCAATGGAAGCATCAAAAAGATAGGTAGAAACAGAATAACTGTAGCGTTTACATCATACAGAGCAGCCAACTCTTTTATTAGTAATAATAAATTAGCTGATTACAAGTTCAAAGCCTTCATCCCCTCCTACAACATAACACGTATAGGTCTTGTTCGCGGTGTCCCTGCTGATTGGGATTTGGAAGAAATTAAAGAAAATATTAGCGTGCCTATAGGTTGTGGTGAAATTATTAAAACTAGACGGCTTAACTACAAGGTCATGGTTGATGGTAATCCTGTTTGGAAACCTTCTCAAACAGTTGTATTGACTTTTGATGGACAGGTACTACCAAAACGTGTGTTTATGTGCTACAATTCTCTTCCGGTAGAACTATACGCATATCCTACAATCCAGTGTTATAACTGTTGTAGATATGGACACACCAAAAATCAATGTCGATCGAAACCGCAGTGCTACAAATGTGGATTTAGTCATACTGGGTCTTCTTGTGATGTTGAGGAGGACTCTGCTTCATGTTGTATGTGCTTTGGCTGTCATTATGCCACAAATAAAACATGCCCTGAGTATGATAGGCAAAAACAAATTAAGACATATATGGCACAAAACTGTATTTCATATGTAGAAGCAGCCAAGCTGCACCCTCCAGTGCATAGGCCATATGCTAATGTTGTTTCTCAACCATCTTATCCATCCACTGGACCTGATAACCAACCTACTACCTCTACATCCACTGACCATACTCCTACCTCATCTTACAGAAAGACTGTGTTTCTTAAACCTCGTGCTCTGCCTAAATTTTCAAGAGGGTATGACCGAGCTGCCCATCAGGAAATTGTAGGCAACTACAACAATGAAAAGTCATTTGAAAATGGTTCTGCACTAAATAAATCAAATGATAATGATGAAACTCAATCTACTATTCTTGAAATAATAACAGCCTTAATTAAGTTACTCACTTCCTCTAATTTCTCACCGTCCCACGTTGCCCCCTTACTAGATATTATTTCCAGTATTAATAAAAACAACAATGGATCAGTCCGGCAAAATACTGCAATGGAACGCTCGCAGTATAGTCAATAAGAAGTCTGATCTGATCTATTTGATAAATAAATTTGACCCTTTTGTCATAGCTTTATCTGAAACCTGCTTAGAGTATACATAAGCTAAAGCTTATGTATACTCTAAGGAAACCTGGCTTAAAGCTGAAATAAGCTTTAAGTTCCAGGGTTACATCTCATTCCGAAAGATAGATCTGATGGGTATGGCGGTGTAGCCTTACTCATCAAACATTCATTTCATCCTATCATTCATCCCATAACTTCTCATCATAATGATTATTCCATAATTGCTGCTATCGTTAATAATATTTGTTTTGTTTCTATTTACGTACCTTATCCCTCATCTATTATATTTAATGAATTAGACCAATTACTTTCCTCACTCCCACAACCATTTATAATATTAGGAGACTTTAATGCTCATCATTCTTACTCTAAGGAAACCTGGCTTAAAGCTGAAATAAGCTTTAAGTTCCAGGGTTACATCTCATTCCGAAAGATAGATCTGATGGGTATGGCGGTGTAGCCTTACTCATCAAACATTCATTTCATCCTATCATTCATCCCATAACTTCTCATCATAATGATTATTCCATAATTGCTGCTATCGTTAATAATATTTGTTTTGTTTCTATTTACGTACCTTATCCCTCATCTATTATATTTAATGAATTAGACCAATTACTTTCCTCACTCCCACAACCATTTATAATATAAGGAGACTTTAATGCTCATCATTCTTCATGGGGCAGCACTACCTCTAATAGCTATGGTGAACAAGTTCTTGATTTATTGGACCATCACAATCTGTGCTTACTTAACACAGGATTACCAACAAGAAGGTCAGCTCCCAATGAATCCGATAGTGCTGTTGATTTATCTATTTGTACTCCTAACTTAGCTTCTTCTCTTACTTGGAAGGTTCTTTCTTATACATATGGTAGTGATCATTTCCCAATTATTATATCTTTTCCTATCAAAAATCAATCTACACCACAGCGCAAACCCCGTTTAAAATATAGATTAGCAGATGCTGACTGGCTAAAGTTTAAAAATGAAATAGATAAAAAAAAATCTACACTTCAGAGAGCATGCCTAGGTCACAGTATAGATATTAGTACTAACGTACCTAGGTCATGAGAATAATTGTGCAAAAGAAATAGCAAAACTTATAGTTGATACAGCTGATCAATTATTCCCGCAAAAAAATGGTTCGCTTGGTAAAATACCATCTCCTCCTTGGTGGGACAGTGAATGTACTGAAGCAGTTAGGGAGAGGAAAGAAGCTGAAAAAAAATATAAACAGCACATGACGGAGGAGAATTATGACTCGCTGATAGAAACAATGTGTAAAGTTAAAAAACTCCTTAGAAAGAAAAAGGTCGAAAGTTGGAAAAAAAATTGTGCGTCTATATGCCTTGATACACCTGCATCCATAGTTTGGCAACAGATTAGGAGATTTAGGTCTGCATTTACTGACACTTCTTATAGGTCCCTTCCTGAGCCTCTTGTAAATAAATTCTTAGACAGATTAGCCCCTCCATATGTCCATGAGCAGTTGCGAACCATATCCACATCCAATCATCTCAATGTCGTGAATAACTTGTGCTCCCCTTTCACACTGCACGAACTTAAGGGCATCATCTCCAGTACCAACGACACAGCCCCGGGTCTGGATGGTATTCCTTACTCATTTTTGGCACACCTTAGTGATAATTCACTCATTTATTATTTAGAGTTAGTTAATACCAGTCTGGCGTAAGTTTCATAGAAACCAGAAATGCACTGAGCATGTAATCACTATGCAGAAATGTATGTTTATGGGAGTCATATCAGTGTTGCATACAACGAAACGGTACCACCTTTTAGTAGAATAATATAATGAACGAATTTCCAAGATGACACTAATGTTGTTATACATATATCTTTTAGACAAAAATATTTACCACCAGTATTTTATTTAGGTGTCCGAGCTACGCTTGACCCACTTGTGAGATTACCCCTTGGATTTTCGCATGTGGCAACACTTTATCCCTACCTATATCCCTTCCCCGCGCATCGCGTGCCTCCCCCTCATGTGGCGCGCGCGCCGCCATGTTGCGCCGGGCGGGCGAATCGTCCCGCTCTTCAGTACGTCTTGGATTTTCGTAGTGAACAGTCGCATCAACTAGAAACAATATAATATTGATAATAATTTATTATTTCCAGTAGTTACTTCTGTTTTGAAAGGTAAGTTTTGTTTTAATTAAACAATAAAATTTTTGTACGCAGGAAAGCCCTGCATCTGATTACAAATTCGGTAATTGCCCGCTCTCACGACGGCAAACTTACCTAGATACCATGTAAGCTACTAGGAAAGCCCTCAGTAGTCTTACTTGCAATGTCATTGGCCGACTGTCGGCTGAGCAGGCAGATGACATGTCTTTGGCCGACCGTCGGCTGAGCAGGCAGACGACATGTCATTGGCCGACCGTCGGCTGAGCAGGCAGACGACATGTCGTGTGCCTAAGCATCGGACGACTGTCAACTAAACTTTAGACTAGATGTCATATACTATTTAGCCGACTGTCGTCTGGGCACGCAGAAGACATGTTCTTTGTGTGAAATGAACAGCAGCCGCCTGTGATCTGGCACGCAGATATCATATCTCGTGCGCTATTTAAAAGCCTTTTGTAACTAGCTGCGTGTACTTACACCAGCAGATCACAAGCATTAATTTACAATAATGCTTTCAGATGGCGCAAACAACTATGGGCGTTCTTGCCGAGTGCCGTCCCCCTGAGGAAGATAGAGATTTCTTTGCCAATATAATTGCCACTCTGGAAGAAGTGTTTCCGAAAGGCTGGAGGGAATGGGTTGTCAATGCCCTATCCTATGAGGATCTCTTCGGGGAAAGCATCTCATCTGACCTGGAATGCAGATTACGCTTTGCTATTCCTACGGTAAGGCTAGCTAGAGCATACAGCAAAGTAACATACCTCAGCGAGCGCAGCTATCGTAAGATCAAAAGGATCATGCTAAGATGGCCACTAGGACGAGCTTTGATTTACTCCCCCCTAACCATTACCGCAAAAATTCACCCTTTTCATGCAAACAACAAGTTTTCAGAGGCAACAAATATGCTAAAACCCCTGTTCGTCTCACGGCATGAGGCGTCCAAAATTTTAAAAGGAGAAGCAGATGAAAGCAACGAAGAAGCTCGAGAGAGAGGCAACGATGCATTAGATTCAGCATCGGCTAGCTCAAGAGTTTCTAAAAGAAGCCACAGCCCTGATCCCCCGATATCGACTAAAGAGCCGAGAATCCACGAATTTATGGCCCATCAAAATTCAATTTTAGAAAAATTGTGTCAGATTATGCAAACTACGAGTCAAAACGTAAATTTGATTTTAGATAAATCTGTACCAGACAAAACACCGCAATATGCAGAGTGCGCTGAAGGTTCAGTTATATCAACGGGCGAAGAAAGCCCTGACCAAAATGAAAAAGAAGATGACTGGTCCCCACCACCTCTCGCTGTGGAACAAACGGAAGCTGATCAAGAGAAAGATATGGAAGAACCCTTGGAAGACTTTTTGCCAGGAACAAAGGAAACTGAGGCTAAAATAACAAAAGCCGAAGCAAATTTTGTTAAACAGGCAATTGATTGCCAGCGATTTAATTCTGAAAGCTGGCAAAACATTCGGTATGCAGAGGTCCAAAAAACCTTCCAAGCCTCCCCAGCCTTCACTGCACTTAAGGTAAATAGCAACTTAGCCACCGTGACACCTCCCTGGCAACTCGTATCCGTACTAGAAAAAATGGACTTATGCCTCGGCGCCGTAACTCATGGATTACTACAGCAACGCCGCACATTTCAAGATTTGTACAATGAAGCTCCAACCCAAATAAAATCACACATTAGTAAACATTTTTTGGCAGCTGATTCCAAATTCCGGAAAACATCCGATGCACTTCTACAGTACACGTGTGGCAAAAGAGCGGAAGTTATTCAACAAAGAAGAACTATTTACAAGCCCCACAATAAAACTCTGAACGAATTACTTCACTCAATACCTCCCTCTGAAACTCACTTATTCGGGGAACCGAAACTAGCTGAACTAGTTAAGGAGCAAGGAGGCACATCGAAGCTTTTTCCTGGTAGATTTCGGAAAAACACGCATACATCAATGTCCACAAATCGAACTACATTTAGAGATCGACGACCAATCCTTGCAACAACCACAGAAACACGAGAGAGACCTCAACCATTCCACAGTTTTAAAAATTTGGCAAGCAAAAAACAAGATAAACCCCGCTTCCAGGCTAAACGCCTCCCAACCAAGCAAAACAAGAATAAAAAACACTAAATTCCACGCAGGGCAGGTTCGTAAAAAACTTCATAACTGGAAAAAACTAGGAGTACCAGACAACATCTCATCCATATTATCTGGATACCGAATACCTTTTGTTGCTATTCCCCCATCCTACAGATTTAGTAGAAGAACCTGTCAACGTTACCAAACCCCTCCTTCGCTAGAGATGTCACAACAAATTAAAAAAATGCTCGAATCAGGTGCTGCTCGTAAGTGTATAAGCAAAACGGGCTTCTTATCTCCCATGTTTTTGCGTCAAAAAACTGATGGATCCAATCGCCCCATATTCGATCTAAGAAATTTAAATCAGTATTTACGACCTCCCAAATTTCGTTTACTTAACCATTACAAAATTCCATTTTGTTTGAATATATCTGATTTCATGACTAAATTGGACTTGTCCCAAGCCTATTTTCACATACCCATTGCCGAGTCACACCGCAGATTCCTAGCGTTTGTATATAAAAACACTATTTTCGAAATGACATGCCTCCCATTTGGACTATCTAGCGCCCCATGTACGTTTGCTAATATTTCCAACTGGTTGGCAAATTATTTCAGGAAGGAAGGCATTCGAATCGTTGTCTATCTGGACGATTTCTTAATAATGCACACAAACCCGGAAATATTACACCAACACAGTCAATATGTGCTAAAATGTCTAGTGGACTTAGGATGGTGCATCAATCTAGAAAAATCGATCTTGACTCCAACAAAAGTAATAGAATATCTAGGGATTCACTGGGACACAGAACAAAACCTCAAAAGCCTTCCACCAGTGAAATCCAACAAAATCACTATTTTGATAAAAGACCTTCTAAAGAAAAAGTGGTGGACATGGCAAAAGGCGAAAGTAATTTTGGGAAACATAAATTTTGCATCGTTCGTTGTCCCTCTGGGACGACTTCACTGCAGGAGAATTCAAATGGAAGCAAATTTACTGCCAATGACCAACAGAAACAAAAAGTTTTACATACCAGAAAGTGTTGTTCACGAACTTCACTGGTGGCTAGACCACGTCAACCAAACATCTCCGATTCACTACAAGGACCCGACAGTGTTCGTAACTACCGATGCATCAGACCAAGGTTGGGGAGCCACAATAAACGATGTGAATATGAGCGGGAATTGGACATCAGAACAACGTTGGTGGCACAGCAACCGAAAGGAACTATACACCCTGAAAATGGTTCTAAACAGGTTCGCACTAATACACAGCTGTCACACAATCCTGGCTCAGACAGACAACAGATCTGTGGCAGCGTACGTCAACAAGGAAGGAGGAACAAAATCTCCAACTTTACTACAACTAACGATCGAAATACACGAAATAGCACACCAGCATCATATACACCTCATAGTGCGTTATCTTCCAGGAAGATACAACCTTTTAGCCGACAGTCTCTCAAGATTTCGTCAAATCCCAGAGTGGACACTGTCAGATCAAATATTGCAAATCATTTTCAAAAAATGGGGCACACCATCGGTAGATCTCTTTGCGAGCTCACGATCAGCGGTTCTGAACCAATATGTGAGCGAAGATGTGAGGGATCAAGCAGCAATGTTTATAAACGCTTTCAGCCGAATCTGGAATTACGACCTCGGCTGGCTGTTCCCTCCTCCCCCCCTCATACCACGGGTGTTACGTCATCTAGGAAAGAGCTCAGGAATATACCTGTTAGTAGTGCCGAACTGGGAAAAGACATTTTGGAAAGCCGAGTTGAAACAGAGGGCGCTGAGCCCACCGTTTACAATCCACAACATGAGTCGACATCTGTTAGACTTGCAAACTGGGAGACCCCCGCCAGAAGTGGAAAAGCTATGTTTGCAGGTTTGGAAGGTTCAGGCTGGGCCCACCTAGTAGAAACTTGGAATGAAGAACACAAAACGTTATTAGAAGGTGCATGGCGCAAATCCACTTTAAAAACATACCAAATAGCCTGGAAGAGATGGGTTTCTTGGTGCAGAGGAAAATGCCCAACTGACAATCCGAAACCTGATGATCTAGCCAAGTTTATCTGCTACCTGCATACAAGTCTAAAACTAGCACCTAGTACTATTGCTGTACACAAATCCGTAATTACAACGTTCTCAAACCCAGAGAAATCAGAAATGCTAACTGGACACCCATTAGTAAAACAGATTATGAAGGCCATAAGTCTGACGAAACCTCCATCAACAAAAACCTGTACTTGGAATATTGACGACCTGATAGAATATCTACAAAATTATGATTTCGATGCTGATAGCATATTTCAAATCTCTCGTCACGTCGCAGCACTGTTGCTGTTGTGTTCGGGCAGAAGGATACATGACCTAACATTGCTGGATGTAAGTACACAATTCTTCGAAAGTTCTGGCGAATACATCATTCTGTGGCCCAAGTTTGGCTCAAAAACTGATTCTGCAACATATCGTCAAGCTGGGTGGAAGTTATCCAATGAAGGCCCAGAAAGACTTAACCCCGTTTTGTGGATTAAGAGACTAATTAATGTCTCACAAAGCCGAAGGAGAGCCAAGCAGAACTTGAACAGCTTATTCATAACGACTAGGGGACAAGTAAAACCGGCATCTCGCTCAGTAATAGCTGGTTGGATGAGGACCTTGCTTCGAGAAGCTAATATTCCAAATTCCCCAGGCAGCTTTCGAGCTGCAGTTAATTCAGATATATGGGTTAACAGCAACATAAATATTGACGAATTACTACAACGTGGTAATTGGAGGAGCAAATATACATTCTTCAAACACTACTTCAAAGAAGTGCGCTCTAAAACAAACGCCTCAGGCTCTGAAAAACTAACTCACTTATTTACCCCTATGTGATTCTAAGTGTTCACCTATGACTTAAAATTTATGAATTTTTGTTTAAATTACATTTAGAAGTTGTTTTTAATTTTTGTTTTTCATCCAAGAATTGGATTTATTTTTTGTTTTTATATGTTCAGAAGTTTGGTTCATTAAGTTTATCATTACAACAATTCAAATGAATCTAAACTATTTTTATTTCAGAACCCTACATTACAATCTCTTACCATTAATTTAATCACAGTACGTCATGTAGCGCCGGCAGAGAATAAACACATCTCACAAGTGGGTCAAGCGTAGCTCGGACACCTAAATAGAACCGTTTTCCCCCCGAAGGGTTGAAAACGGATATTTAGGTTCCAGCGTAGCTTGACCCACTAAAATTTTTAGGCCTTGCCGGCTTAAAGATCAAGAGTACTGAAGAGCGGGACGATTCGCCCGCCCGGCGCAACATGGCGGCGCGCGCGCCACATGAGGGGGAGGCACGCGATGCGCGGGGAAGGGATATAGGTAGGGATAAAGTGTTGCCACATGCGAAAATCCAAGGGGTAATCTCACAAGTGGGTCAAGCTACGCTGGAACCTAAATATCCGTTTTCAACCCTTCGGGGGGAAAACGGTTCTATTTTCGCTAGTTATATACGAAGGTGTTTTGTAATAAAGAATTATAAACTGACAACTTGGACGCATCAATGTGATCACATATGGCAACCCTAGAAAATGAAGTAAAATGGCGCTAACATTATTTGTGTTTGTTTGCAACAAAAATACTTTTGTAATTTCGTGGTGATTTCTCTGCTGTTCTCGTACCTAATTTAAAAGTTATGTTATGAGTGACTCTATCTAAAGTATAAGTGTTTTAGTCATCCGTAGGTATTAAATCTCTTTGGTATAGTGATTGATTCAGATAGCGACTGTTTTTGTGCGTGTTATTTTAAAATTGTACTTTTGTGATTTCTTCTTTTGTTTTATTTATCTAAGAAAGTGACTCTCGTTAGTGTTTTAGTCATCCGTAGGTATTAAATCTCTTTGGTATAGTGATTGATTCAGATAGCGACTGTTTTTGTTTTAGCGTGTTATTTTAAAATTGTACTTTTGTGATTTCTTTCTTCTTTTGTTTTAAATAACTAAGAAAGTGACTCTCGTAAGTGTTTGTTTTACTCGTTGTATTGTATAAATTCAGATAGTGACTGTTTTTAGTGAGTTAAGTTTGGTATTTTGTTTTGAAAATGAGCCGAAATTCTCGCAAATGCGAAATTTGCGAGAAAACAGAGTACGGAACGTACAAAGAAAAACTGTTTTATGCAGCTTTTCCCGTGGATGAAGTCCGGTAAGCATGCAACTTAATTATGCGCATGTTGCCGCGTGTCAAAGTACACCACTTTGACATAAAAAAACGCTGACATGTTTATTGCTTGATTCTGTATCTGTTACTGTAAATTTTGACATGTGACACTATCTGAGCTTTCAAATCCCTTTGCTATCATTGTCATCGTATCAGCCAAAAGACGTCACACATCCTCTGCTGTAGAAAAGCCTCCCATCCCCCACGACCGGTCCTGCACTACCTGCATACAGTGGCTTCCAGGTTGTAAGTCCACCGAGTGGGAGGCCTGCCTACGTTATGTCTTCCGGTCCTTTGCTATCATCATCATATCACCCGAAAGACGTCCACTGCTGGACAAAGGCCTCCCCCAAAGATTTCCACAATGACTGGTCCTGCGCTATTCACATCCAGTGGCTTCCGGTGGCCTTTACCAGGTCTTTGGTCCTCTGAGTGGAAGGCCTGTCTACGCTATGTCTGCCTTTGCTATAGGATATTATACTTGACTTTGGTCTTATTTATACATATATTTTTTAAATTTTGGTGCCTATGCATCTGCGGTTAGACCGGAGAACTTATAAGAGATATATCTCACATATCCAAAGATGGCGTAGCAGTCTGGGTCACCCCAGGCCATTTAGTACCAGCTGCCACTCAAATTCTGACAATTTAGCAGCAAAGAAATGTTAAATTAAATAATCATAAAAAAACCATTCAAATAGTTGTGTAAGTTGATACTTTTGATTGTAGGTTCTTGTGAAACATTATATCACACATATTGGTACATATCTAAACTAATTCCACATTAAATTGTTTTATGTTGAATTAGTGTAGATATATAACAATATGTGTGAAATAATTGAGTTCTTAGTTTAAAGGTTGTTTACATATTACTAGCTGCTGCCCACGGTATGGTGCGTGAGTCGATAGCTGCTAGTGGTTTTTTGCAATAAGCCTGCCTGGGCGTGTGCACAACAACTGGCCTAACTTTAATTAAAATTGTTCGTGCCCCACGGTATGGTATGCTGCTAGTAGTTTTTTGCTATAAGCGTGCCTGGGGGTGTGCACAACAACTGGCCTAACTTTAATTAAAATTGTTCGTGCCCCACGGTATGGTATGCTGCTAGTAGTTTTTTGCTATAAGCGTGCCTGGGGGTGTGCACAACAACTGGCCTAACTTTAATTAAAATTGTTCGTGCCCCACGGTATGGTATGCTGCTAGTAGTTTTTTGCTATAAGCGTGCCTGGGGGTGTGCACAACAACTGGCCTAACTTTAATTAAAATTGTTCGTGCCCCACGGTATGGTATGCTGCTAGTAGTTTTTTTGCTATAAGCGTGCCTGGGGGTGTGCACAACAACTGGCCTAACTTTAATTAAAATTGTTCAAGATTTTCCAAAAAAAACTTTCATTGTGTTAAATTGTACTGAGTTATGTATATGAAATTGTATTCAAGTAGTGCTGGTGCTTTATCACTCAGTGCTCAGTATAAATGAGCAGATATTGCCGCTAATATCTTTCCATCCTAGGTCAAGGGCCCAATCGGCCTTAAGGCAAGTCTGCCTCTGCACATACCAATTAGTTTAACCAACAGCATCTAGCTAGTACTTTGGTAAATAACAAAGTACTAGAAGTAGGTATAAGGTAGTCCTTATAGCTACTTCTAGTACTTTGTTACTCCTAGTTTCTAGTGTACCGCATTTGTACTTAATTTTAGTTAACCATGCTCTATTTGTGTTGTGGTAAAGAATAAATGTTTCATTTGAGTTAAAACTAAGATTCTTTACTGACTCAATGTGGCCATAATTGAGTAGTTATGTAAGCATTACTCATCATGATAATATGAATACCATCATTTTTTCAGATGCAGAGAATGGCTCAGGGTAGTAGGCAATCCTGAACTTGTACATTTGCCTATAGAAAAACTCCACAAGAACAAATTCATATGTGGAAACCATTTCGAAAGAAAGGATTTCAACAAAAAAGGAAACCGTTTAAAAAAAAAGGCCATTCCCAAACTAAATTTAAGATCCACTCCTCTAACTGAGCAGAAGCTGAGAGAATTTCCTCAAAGTATGTCGAGTTACAAGAAAGGTAATATAATTTTTTTATTCGTCATATACTTTTCAATATAAGAGTCGACTGCTGGGCAAGTTGGCAACCTTCACCAGGTCATCACTCATCGTCCACCGAGTGGGAGGCCTGCCTGTGCTACTTCTGGAAACCCACTCACTTATTAACTCACTGTCATGGTTGTTCACCTAGAAGGAGCCATTGTGGGTAAAAAAAAATACTGCCTCCGTGGCATAATGGTTAGTCCATTCACTTAACACCAGTATGTCCAGGGTGCGATTCCCAGCGGGGTCAACTTGTAAGACTCGGTTTGGTTGGTGGTAGGGCTTTTTCTAAACCTGCCTGGCTAGCTACCACCATCTTATCTAAGTCTTATCGCCAAAACATCAGTGTTAACAACATTGATGTGTTCCGGCTGGAAGATAAGAAAGCCAGTTCTCCAGTGCGTTGGGGAATCTCTGTAAGCCCGCTTCCATCTTCGGCATCATCATCACTTACCATCAGGAGAGATGATGCCAAGGGCTTACCAATTGTGAATAAAAAAAACCGGCCAAGTGCGAGTCAGACTCGCGCACGAAGGATTCCGTACCATTATCTAAAAAAATCACGTTTGTTGTATGGAAGCTATTAATTTTATTTTAATTTAATTATTTATTTTTAAAGTGAATATATAACTAAATATTCTGTGAATACTTCAAGCATCTCAAGCCTTGCCGTTATCAATATCGAGCAAAAATTCTCCATTGCATTAGGAATCTTCTTAGGCTCGTTTCCATCTTCGGCATCATCATCACTTACCATCAGGTGAGATGATGCCAAAGGCTTACCAATAGTGAATTTAAAAAAATATGTCACAACTTTGTAGACTTAGATCCAATGAGTATGAGAACTCCTCATCAGGGAGTGACCCTACTGTTCGCCAAAACTATGATACTTGGATACCTACTTTTCAAAAAAGTTTGGTCTACACCTTAGTCAAAGACAGCTGGCGAGCTAAAGTTATGTAAAACAAGATTATTTTTTTAAAATATTTTGTTTAGGTCTTGGAAAATATTCTATGTAATGATTACACCTATTCTCAAGTCTGTCAAAGGGATCATTTATGGTCATGTACAGTTTTTCGTAGGGTGCACTGCCCAAAAAAGAGGGGTAGTATTATATTTATTAGTATTATTTAATGCATTTATGTTTTTAATTTTTAATTAATTTGGTTAGTTTATATTTATGTGTCCTTTGTTTCAAGAGTTACTTATGTTATTAATGCTTTTTTAGATGACTTGAAGATGTCAATTCCAGTCTCCAACAATGAACCTTTAAATCCTGGACCGTCACTACATGGCAATCCTGGAACAAACATTGTGGAAGCTTGCACTGGTTTGTTTCCTATTAATATTATGCATTAAAAAGATATAATAAATAAATTGGGTCAGATAGTTAAAGAAACATAGTTACTTATTATTATATTATTTCTTTATTTTCAGTTGCACCACCCGAACAGTGCGCCACTACCAGCATTCCAAAAAATACATTAACAGATACGCTAAGGCCCACTAAACGAAGAGCAGGAGATAGTTTCAATTCAGCTTCTTCAACAAAAATACAAGGGACTCCTTCTAAGAAAACTAAACTGCAAGACAATCCAGTTTTAACACCTAGAAAAAAGAAGCTTATGGAGCAATTAAGAAAAACAAAATGAACTTTGGCTTCATTAAGAAAAAGTGCAAATCTTATAGAAAAAATACAATCACCTATGCTAAAAGAATTAGTCATATCTGCCTGCAAAAATCAGAACCGAAGCCTCAAAGGTCGGAGATGGACGACTCAAAACAAAATATCATGTTTGGCGATCCTAAAAAGATCAGCTAAAGCATACAGATATTTGAGGCATGTAATACCTCTCCCAAGCGTAAAAACCCTGCAGAGTGTCATGAAGAGACTTCCGATGAAAACTGGAATAAATAAATCTGTGATAGATCACCTAAAAATTATCAGCAAAGACAAATCGCAAAAAGAAAAAGTTTGTGCTTTGCTGTTCGACGAAATGGCGCTCAAGCCACGATTGATATACAATACATCTACTGATCAAGTGGATGGATTTCAAGATTTAGGCGTGTCTAAAGATGGATGTGGCCGGTCTACTGACGTAGCCGATCACGCCCTACTTTTTATGATTCAAGGGATGTATAGAAAGTTTAAACAGCCCATTGCTCTGTATTTTGTGAAAAATACAATTTCGTCCCAGAAGCTAGCTGTGCTCATAAAAGAAATTATCACAGCCATCAATGATACTGGCTTCCGCGTCCTCACAACTGTTTGTGACCAAGGCCTATCCAATATGGGTGCACTTAAACTTTTAAAAGATTGGTCAGGCTCGTCAATAGAGAACAATGCATTTGTTGTGAATGATCAACAAATTTTTATTGTTTACGACGTTCCACATCTTTTTAAATCAATAAGGAACAACTTCCTTAAAAATAAAAATATTGTCCTTGACGGCAAAGTAGGAAAATGGTGTCACTTGGTGACTGTGGAAGAAAAAAACAGAAACTTTCTGTACCTTTCAAAAATAACGCCCACTCACGTGAATCCAAAGTACAGAGCTAAGATGAAGGTGAAGTACGCCGCCCAAGCCCTCAGCAATACAGTGTCTGCTGTCCTAAAGTTGCTGTCAGAGGCAGAAAATAATAAGGGGAACAGCCATGAAGCTCAATCGCTCCTTGAAACGGCCCTGGTGGTCGAAGATTTGGATCGCCTTTTCGACTGTACAAATGGTCCATCAGGTCCAGATGATGTTAAATTTAAATGGCGGCAAAATGTTTCAAGCAAGACTGACCACTTAGAAAAGTGGGCCGAATATGAAAAAAAGCTTCAAAACATGAAGTTCACAAATGATATGGGTACTTCGGCAAAAAATGTAAAATGCACACAGGGCTATGTGATAACATTGAAATCTCTCAGGAGTATTTGGCTGACTGTGTCTGATTTAGGTTTTAAACATTTTAATCTTAGGCAGGTAAACCAGGATGCTCTAGAAAATTTGTTCGGCATAATCCGGCAGCACAGCCCTACAAACAAAAATCCCACATGTGCCCATTTCATGGCAGCCCTTAAGACTGCCATAATAACAAACCTGACTGCACCTCACAGCCGATGCTCCAATTGCCAAAAGGATGGGAATCAGCTCCTCACAAATTTCCACCAATTGATATTCCCTCAGGAACCTGAAACTCAGGAACAGGGACTCCAAAAGGAGGTGGAACCCCATGAAGTGCAACTTCAGGAGGAGGAATTGGATCTGCCCGTAATAAGCCTAGCAGAAAGAAGAAGAAGAAGATAGAAGAAGATCTAGAACAGGTAGAAGTAGACCACGCTGTTGTGTACATAAGTGGTTATTTAGCTTCTAGGATCTTAAAAAAATATAATTGTGCAGAATGCAAAATCTGTTTGTCTGTCAATGATACTGGGGACCTAGATGACCCCATTTATAATTACATAAAATTGCGGGAGTGGTGGAGTGACCGACAAGCTTTGACCTATCCTACAAAAAAGTTGTGCTGTCTCGTGGAACAGGCGACTACAGTAACTGAAAAAGAAATTTGCCCACATTTATTTACACTTAATGTTGGGCAGTTAGTTGCCACAGTATATTCTGCGCAATGCGAAACTAACTGGTTCACGTGTGTTCGTCATAAAAATAATGTTATAGAAACATTGTTTGGTTTGTTGGGGCATCTGTTAATAAGGCGTCAATGCCAACGAATAAATCAAAGTTTCGCATTGCAGGAGGAAAATTTTGCTGACACAGTCAAAAAAGCCCAACAACAAGGTCAGGCTAAATAATATTATTGCTCGAAAAGTGGTTGTTTTTATAATAGCAAGGCTGTATACTGTAAATTACTTGAAAAATAATTTTACAGCACTTAAGTGCCTTGATAGGTTCTGTTACCAAGCACAACGGGACCCCATTTTCCAGTAGGTATGAGCTAAACTGCACAATTTTCGTTTCTTTATGTGCATTTATCTTGTCACTAGTAATGTTTTCAAGTAAGTCAGATTAAAAAAATACTGTGTTCAAAATAATCACAGCTTTTGTAAAAAAACGGCCGAGTGTGAGTCGGACTTATGTTGCGAGGGTTCCGTACCACCACACCTCTCCACACAACAGCTATGATAATTATACCTATGTACATTACAAACAAAGCGAGGATCAGAAATATGTTTTTTTTTCAGTTTCATAGCGTGAGGATGACTCTCACTTGGCCGGTTTTTATATTTGTTCTTTTACTTCTAAATAAGTACTATTGTATGTCTATGTCCGTAAACTCGATTTGGAGAGAATTTGTTGTAGCGATTTTGGTGAAATTTTGCATGTAGATATTTGAAATTCAAAATCACAAGGGTTTTAAATCCATACAAAAATAAGTAAAAAATATGTTTCACCACATAGGGTTCTAATAATGGAATATATTCCAAATTTTTGTCATCGACAACACTCATTAGTACCTAAAATATGCAATATGTGGAATAACTGGATAAATTCAAAAAGGCTACTTGGACTTATAGGCCATTATTTGTCTCGTGATTATAGCATCTAAAAAAGGGTTTAAGTAAAATTGCCGATTCAGTTTTTGAAGTTAAATACTTATTTTTATTTTAAAAAAGTTATTGTTTTTTGTTATTGACCCCCTGATTTTGTTATTCCAACCCCCTGAGCTATGTACCATTGAATGGTAACAAAGGCGTTTTCTTAATGGTCAGATGGCGCAATTTTTTAGACTAGTTAGTTTTCTTTTTCTAAACGTGACAAAATCTTAAGCGGGGTATTCCCAAATATGACATTAGTAACGAGGAAACTGCTGCAATAACTCTAGAGCTTCAAAATTTAAATGGTGATTTATTGAGTTGAAAATGGTTTTAAGGCCACCATGGTCTCAAAATATCTTAACAACAGACACACATTTACCAGCTTTATATACTTTCTAATTGTCTAATGCTATTTTGAAAATAAATTATGTTTTAATAACGATTTTTTTATTCATAACTTAATTTCCTTCATTAAACTTTTTCATCCAATCGGCAATTTCATACTTATACACCTAATAGTCAGCCTGTGTACGAAAATGTTTCAACCCCTTTAGCTTAAGAATAAGTAGGTATAAACGTCATAACACAAATATACCAATATGAAACTTGTGAAAATTAAATCTTATTTATCAATATTCTTCACACATATTGGTATATATTTACACAAAATATTGTTCATTTCATTGTATTTTCTAAAATAGAAATTGCATGCGTTTGTATTTATGTGTAAACCTTGTATTGTTACCTGAAAATAAAGACGTATGAATAATTAAAATATGTAGTACCTTTATTTTTTTACAAAAAAAAAGATGCGATATACGGGCTCGTTTCGATTACAAAGCTTATCGATAGTCCCATCACTAGTTCTAGTTATCGACACTATATGTACATCACTACTGTGTGTTGACAAGATCAGGTTAGGCAACATAGAAATACAAAATTCTACTACAAAGAGCATATAATTTCCAGTTATGCTACGTCATTTTGACTCCCATAAACTTCATACAAAATGCCTTTCATTTTTTTTTGTTCTGAGTGCCGTCTCTTCGCCGTAGGTATTAAATTCTCTTTGGTTAATACTGTAATGATGACAGGTAATGTACCTACCGCTTGGAGAACTCAAACTGTGTTGCCATTACTTAAATCCAATAAGCCCTCTTCAGACGCAGATTCATATAGACCAATAGCTTTGTCCACTGTTTTAGTTAAAATTGCAGAACACTTAATTAAAAATAGACTAGAATGGTTTCTGGAAAGTCGAGGTCTTTTATCTAATAGCCAGTTTGGATTGAGAAAGGGAAGAAGTACTTTTGATTGTTTAGGAATTTTGACAATGGACATTCGATTGGCATTTTCTGCTAATAAGTCCTTGGGAGCAGTATTTGTTGATATTAAATCAGCATATGATAATGTATTAATACCGATTTTACAACAAAAATTACTGACATTAAATGTGCCGAATATTCTTTGTAGATTTATAATTAGTCTCATATCTGAAAGATATATCCATTTTGAAATACAAGACTCGTATTTAATAAGAACTGTGTGGAAAGGGCTTCCACAGGGCTCCTTTTTGAGCCCTCTATTGTACAACATATACACTCAGGACCTGGAGAGTAAATTGAATGACGATCTGGTCTCAATTATACAATACGCTGACGATGTCGTATATAGCTCTGATAATTCAGTTAATAGAATTTCTTCTAATTTGACAGATGCTTTGAGTTCTCTGAGGTGCTGGTTACATGATAACGGTTTAGAACTTTCTGTTGGTAAAACTACTTCTATTCTGTTTTCACGAATGCGTATGCCTCCACCAGTAACAATATTATATAATGATAGACCTATTGAGGTTAAATCTCAGGTTTAATATTTAGGGATGATACTAGATTCTAAATTATCATGGGTGGCTCATTGTGACTATTTAATAGCAAAATGTGAAAGACGTATAAATATGATGCGTTGTCTCGCTGGTGTTTGGTGGGGCGCTCACCCCGCCTCTATGAAATTACTGTACCAGGCGGTGATTCGTAGTGTTTTTGACTATGGTACTTTCTTCTTGGAACCTGGCAGCGTCACTGCATTTAATAAACTAGAGACGATTCAGTCGAAGGCATTGCGCATAATGGCTGGTGCCATGAAATCTAGTCCTATTCATGCTTTACAAGTGGAATGTGTAGTACCGCCTCTTGCATTGAGACGTCAATATCTCGCTCACAAATACCTGTTTCGAATAATACACTACACCTGCCATCCTTTATTGTCAAAGTTGAGCGCACTAAACAATTTAACTTCATCGTCTTCGTATTGGAAACATAAATCTATGCCACTAATTCTTAACAGTTTTAAGCAATTTTTGTCTTTAACTACACCAATTCATAGATCACGTTTACTTCCATTGTACAGTATATCTTTTAACTCTTTGACACTTCCTACCATGGTAGTTTTTGACATCGGAATCCACAAGGACGATACTAATCCAAACATTTCCTTCATACATCAAAGTGATCAGAACTGGGAAGATTTTCATCAAATATTTACCGATGCATCTAAACACACTCAAATGGGCAACGTTGGAGTTGGTGTTTATCACAAACAGTCTAGCTTTGTAAAAAAAATAATGCTACCACCTGAGGCCTCAGTATTTACGGGTGAGTGCTTTGGGCTGTATAAAGCAGTCGAATATATTTTACTTGCCAAATTACCTAAAGCTGTAATCTTTACCGACAGCAAAAGTGCCTTAGCAACTCTAGTTAAATTTCCTTTCAAAATTAAATTTCAGTACGATATAATATTCCAAATCAAAAATTTTCTTTATAAATGTCGGGACCTTTGAGAGATAGCTAAATTAGTTTATTAGGGATGTAACTCTTAATATACTATCTCTCTCCAGTCACCAGACAAAACTGATTTAATATGTCTTTTAGAATGGAATTGACTTACCAGATTTATACTTGTGTGGTGTTCATAAGGACGCCTGTGTTATTCCGCTCAATCAGACCAGGTATCTCCGTCTGTTAATATAAAATATAACACTGATTTTACTTGTTTCATATCTAAGTACGGAGCGTAGAAACAATGATCT
Source organism: Coleophora flavipennella (assembly GCA_947284805.1). Classification (NCBI taxonomy): domain Eukaryota; kingdom Metazoa; phylum Arthropoda; class Insecta; order Lepidoptera; family Coleophoridae; genus Coleophora; species Coleophora flavipennella. The sequence goes on along the minus strand of CAMYPC010000001.1, from coordinate 1,415,947 downwards.
TTTATCTTGATAACCGTAACATTTAGTAAAGGACAATCATTAATCATAAGTCAGTCTCTCATAATTGGCCACCACTAGCTGGCCACATAGTTTGCCATACAGGCTTCTTTATATACCACAATAGGTTTCCATTAACACTGGACGCACAGTTGTCCATTCATATACACTTGATCATGGATCACAGAAGACCCTTTAATAGGCCATCATCATGCCATACAGGCTTCACATTGGCCTTCACACTGACTGCGCAGTTGTCCATTTATATACACTTGTTCATGGATCACAAAAGACCCTTGCCATACAGGCTTTACACTGGCCACACAGTTGTCCGTTTATATAGACTTTTCATGGATCCTTTATAGGCCTTTAATGGGCCATCATCACGCCATACAGGCTTCAAACTGGCCACACAGTTGTCCATCGATATGGACTTGTTCATGGATCACGATGATCCTTTAATAGGCCACTTCATCACGCCATACAGGCTTCATATTGGCCACACAGTTGTCTATTGATATGGACTTTCATGGATCACGGAGATCCTTTAATAGGCCACTTCATCACGCCATACAGGCTTCATATTGGCCACACAGCTGTCTATTGATATGGACTTTTCATGGATCACGAAGATCCTTTAATTGGCCATCGTCACACCATACAACATACAATCATTCAACAATGTATTGTGAGTTCACGAATCATTTGCAAGTAAAGGCTTTCAAACATGAGTAGACATTTAGGCATGGAACATTTAGGTTTTATGTTATTATAAATGCAACACCCGCAATAGGGCAGGTCACTTTAATAGCAGGTATGTAGAAATAAGTAATTTGTACAAGGACCGTCCTCAGACACGAAGTCAGCAAAATCCCCAAGCACCCAAGGTACTTAGCTTTCGTTCTGATGATCCAATGAGACGCAAATTCCCGCAGACACGTGGTGTCAGGCCACGCCATTATCTCGTGCATATCCAACTTCGATGTGCACACAAATTCACAGTCTTGAGTGTAATGACACTTACAGAAAGAAGCGGTCATTTTTCTTACCATAGCCAAATCAATATACTTTTTATTTCCACAGATAATATTCTGACCATAAACAATTACGTTGCTTAAGAAGTGTTACCATATGCGCTTTATACACGTACCTCGCGACGTGTGTGTTCACTCGTCGCGACACTCCCGAGAGCCTCAAAAGATTCTCAACTTCTGGTTCATTTACATGCTTCGTGACGTGCATGACGCTCGTCACGACACTCCCGAGGGCTTAAAAGAGTGTCAATAAATTTTGAGTCTACTGGCTTAATTTTTCCACGGCTCTCGTGGATGCTGCTCGCATCGCTCTCATTTTATTCACAATTTCCGTATGATCTTTTATTACTTCCTCCTCTTTTGATTCTTTCTCATACACTTTGGATCTAAAGAATTCCTTATTACCAATTTTAACTTTTACTATTCTGCATGAATTGTCAGATCCTCCTGGTAGTGATATAATATCTTTCCTTTCCAATTTTCGCAGTGTTCTCTTTAAGGTCTCTTTTACAAATTTAATTTAATTTGTCCTTCAAAGGGAGTCCTTAGAAGTTACACGTGGTTTTTAAAGTTAATACCAATATTTTTCCAAAAGACTTCATAAATAACGATAAAAGAACAAAAATTTTAAATTCTTCCAGAGCCTCTCCATGCTTTATCAAGTCGAACTTTATCATCGATCCTTGTATGAAAGTATTTCTTTTAGAAGTCTTTGTTTTAATCAAACGTTCATAATAGTACCCAAAATCAAAAACTCGTTGAGAGATAAACCTCCAAATTTTTGTTTTATTAATACAGTATTGATCTGTCAAAATTTCAAAAATAAAATAATTTAAAGTGTACATTATCCGAAGTAATGAGGATCAAAACTCCTGTTAATACGAACTTTCTCAAAGCCAACGAACATTTTTCTACATTTAAGTAATTTATTGCTTTAAAGTATACCAAGTGAAAAGACAAATCTATTTACATCTTTTAAGAAAGCTAAATTTTGGATTTAACTGCTATGTTTACCGTCAATCTTTTGTGGGAAACGCTTTCTGCAAACTCTTTAATTCCTTTTTCCATATTATTTACCTTTTTTTCTCGTTGACGGTCATTAATATTTTCTAAAGTTTTATCTTACAGCTCCTCTTTACTTGGTGTAGTAGGTTATTTGACATGTAATATATTGACATATTATGAGTAAATAACTATGAACTATCTTTATTTTCATCCGAATGCTTTCCAATAAATATCTTTCTAGATAAGTATACTTCGTAATTCGGATGACCTTCCCGACTCAAAAAGTTGCATGCTGACACAGTTGAAGCAAATGACCAGGAGTCTGTATCTTTGACAAAAACTGAGGCCCTATTAACGAGATTTATCTTTCTTTAGTAATAAGCTTGTCTTTTGATCGCATTTCCGGCCTTAACGTCAAGTTGCATTCATCATCCTTTTATACTACCTACACTTCTGGCAATAAATGGAGGTAACACCTCACTTGACTTAACCAATCACTTGCTACTTGGCCATCAGATTATAACATCTGTTTCATAATCTTTAAGGCCCAGAATTATATATAAACATCATCAGTCGTTTTCCAATAAGTATACTTAACAATTCTAAATTTGAAATCGAAAATTTATCTTTATCTTTGGCAAGTACCCACTAGTTTGGATTGTTTTATGACGAAACTTGTTTTCTGTAACATAAAAACTAATTGTATCATCAGCAAAGCAATGTAGCTGATATTCATTTTGACTATTTGCGAAGTAACGACTGGGAAGCGTAATATTTGTACCTCGTTTATATCAAGGCTTATACCTCTTCTGTGTTCTTTTGGTAATGCTAAGTCCCAATTTAATTTATTCATCCATAATTTCCGTAAGTTGATTTGCTGCTAAGAGTAAAGAACTGCAAAACCACAGGGGTTACAAATTAATGTAAAAATATTAAGAACTTTATTTTTACTTCCGGAATTAACATCAGAAGCTTTAAATATTAAGCGTAGTGTATCTTACTCTGTATTCCAGTCTACCTTTACCTTAGCAATTTCTTTCTTCAGAATGATCTAGTATTTGTTTCACAAATTTATCTGAATCAGAAATCCGATCATGCATACCTAATTTATAGATATTTCCATAAAGGTATCTTTAGCTTCTTAATACAATTTAATAGCTTCTAAATCTGTATTTATTTCTGTGATAACATCATCATGATACCTGTTATCATTTATCATGTTTCTAATTATTTCTTTATTTGTATTTTTCAAGCGAAACTCTATCGTTGCATAGAAAAGAATAGACTAGAAATCATTCCGCAGAGAACACTGTAAAAGCGCAGGTGCTGAATGAAATTCTAAGCCAAATAAAATTTGTAACATTCAATAAGGTATCCATATTACAAGTCAATCTAAAGAAATCATCTCAACATCTGTACTTATCCCCATGGGATGTCAACAAAACTTGATAATGAATTCTGTTAAATTTCTAACATCAATGGTCCACCCACGATACAAGCTTTTATTCAAACTTTTGTTATCATAAGATCTTGAAATATTATACATTGTTCCTATATGTTTATCATATTAACTCCATGATGTGGGAGGTAGTGAACCGGATGTCCAGATAAATTTTCTTTTAAACTCTGTATAGTTTGAATAATACTATATTCTTTTTGTCCTTTGAATGACTGATTGTAAGCAGTTATTGATTCAAAATCTGATTACTTCTTTTAGTTATCCAGGAGTCTAAATTCTAAACCGAAAGAATGCCGAAATTTCATGCATCTTGGATGTCCTATTTTTGTTTACCCAACGATATAAAAAATGCTTTCATTTAGTAGATATTGGATAGGCTAAGACAGAGAAAACATCTCAATCTCTACCTATAATTTCAATTTATAAAATGTGTAAATAAATATAAAAATATTTATCTGTTCAAGGTAATGGTACCTATTCTGGCAATTTTATTATGTGTTTATTGTTATTTAATATAATAAACACTATTGGGGGAAGACACTATTGTTGCATACTAGTAACACAGTTTCAAATGCCAAGGGCAACAAGTCCTCATCCGCTTTTGTAATTAACCAATAAACCAATTGAACCAATAAAGATCTTATTTATTTCTTTATTTTCTTATTTGGGCTACTTTTAAACACATGAAATTAGTAGATAAATATAGTGGCAAAGATCTTAGTACAGACTTTAAACTAGTCCGTCTCTTACTATAAACTTACTAAATTTAGGTCATCTTTGATGGTTTCATCTATACAAGCATAATTTTAAAATAGAAAAGATGCTGGAAATACTAGCCATTTCAAATCAAGAAAACTACATACCTATAAGTTTTCCTTCATTTTACTTTCTCTGTAGCCATCCATTATGAAAAATGATTTACACTTATTTACATCAACATGTCCATTTTATGCTGTAGTGTTCACCATCTACTTTACTTCACTAATTCTAATCAATACCAAGATTTAGGTGTGGCAAACCATCCTTATGTGGTCATTGGAATAATATTAGCCTCCATGGGCATAAACTTCCTTTTACCACAGCACTGTCCAATTGTTGTGATGCCAGCGAACCAAAACGAAAATCATAGGTTCATTTTGCTCTTTTAATTTTATCTATATTAAGCACTTTAGCCAGTTTTTGAATTATGCACGACCACTGATTTCCTCTGATTCCGTTTCATCATGTACCTAGGCAAGATTCTTAGAAATCTCTTCCTGTTTTAAGTGTAGAGATAACTAGGACTGATGTCCTGTCATTCCTTTACAAGTTTTGCTTCGCAGATATAGGTATTCATGTGCTAATAACTGTTTCGACGAAATCTGTGAGATTTCATTCAAATTTGGAGTATTAATTTAACAGAAGTATGCTTTATATTAGTTTATTTAAAATACTTTCCAAATTGGTACAATTAGCTTCAAAATTCTGCATAATTGGATAAGACCGAACGCCGTCTCTAACTTCATTCATCAGGTTTTATAATATGATTTTTAACTTATATTAATGCAGGTGAAACTGATTTGTATCACTATACTTCATTAATGTGCAAAAATTTCAATTTATAACTTCAACTCAAATAGTCACAACTATTTATTTTATTTATAACACCAGCCAACATTATTTTACTCATATTTGAAAATAATGAATTTCTTTGAAACAATGTCATAACTTCTTTGATTTAAATTCATGAAATTTCAAATACATGTCTCAGTGGACATAATTTTAGTAGGCATATATAAAGTATCTTGTCACCTAAACAGATACACAAAATACACTCCGGGGTGCCAACATAAATGAAAACCTAATACAGTTTTATAAGTTTTGACCCTGCGAGTGTTCCTGTTAAGGTTTCAGTAACGTTACGGTATCTCGAGTTTAATTTTCTTTCCCATCTCAAAAAAATGCCCAAAGCACTAAATAAGTTTTCATTTCATAATTCTTAAACTTTGACAATAGGTATTGCCTAAAGAAAGAAACTCAATAATATTCATTGATACATTCACTTGAAAAGATTTGGTTGTTAAGGGTACCTACTTTTATTTTAATTTACTTGTCAAAAATAATAATTAGGTAGTAGAAAGTCTTTCCACTAACTCAAATGAATAAACTGCATTCCTTTATTCTATTGCAAATATTTCTTTTAATCTATCATCATCAATAAATTTGTGCAACAAATTATATCAGGACACTCTTTGACCAAATATAATGGACTGTTCCTGTCCACACAATAATCTTATAAAAAATTAGTCAAATACAACTACACCGAGTTTCGTTCAAATATGAACAATGATAGTATATATATAGGAATATAACACGAACGAGATAATTAATTTCGGCTTTTAACCCAATTGGGGAACACGGATCGACTAAGGCGAAATGAGCGAATGCGCTCATTCTGTAGGCATCGAGACCGCTGTTCACGTTGGCCGGTCCATAGCTATTACATTGGTCAAAGACACCACTAGCAAATATTTCCAACTAAATTCAATAGTAATAAATGGCCGTTGGTGACCTTAATGTCAAGCTCCATTCTGTACTTGTCACCACTCATTTGACTTACACTCATGTATTATGAATTGAATATTAGACCTCATATTATAATATAATAGCACAAAAAATTATTTAAACTTAAACAGTTTTTGTATTTTCACTTCACTATGACTCTATCAGTATGTTGTCAAACAAACTATTCATTTCAGTTTCTTCAGAATTGCATGGGAAGGTGCAGCGCTTCAAGCGTTAAAGTTGAGCGCTACATGCTCATGCACAATAAAAAACTATAAAGCTTCTAGCTGTAGCAAACGTTCACAGCGCTGGTAAGTTCACTGTGCAGTGCCTAAGATCCCAAGGTTAATCACAGATGTCCCTTGTTATGCACATATGCATAGGTAACTTTCAATCGTTCTTACATACAAATTTTGTATGGGACATTTTATTCATAAGAGCAATACTTCTAGTGCTACGCACACTCGTTTCCGACAACGATGACGAGATCCACTCGTACATACATACTTACCAATTTATTACACACCTATATATATATACATACCTAGTAAGTACTGTTCTTTGTGTTATCTCTTTTGAAATACCCATTGTAAAGTGGAATCATAAATATTGGATAACACAACTTTATGTGGGAGTTCACTTCCCTAGTGCCCCACTACACACCAACTTTGGTACTACCAAAGGCTGATCTATTTATTTAATTAGGTTACATACGTTTACCAAGTCTCCATATAAATTCTATTGTTTTTACTAAAAGTTTGAATTCAACGTAAGTGTTGTGAGACCTTACTTTTAATTTGCTTTCATTCAAATTTTCTTATCTTTACTCAATCAATTGGTATAGGAACTCACAAGAAGATATGATTATAAATCAGGTAGGTAAGTACCTACACTGAAAAAGTATTAAATATATATTTTTTTTTATACTTAGTTTTAACATATTATTTTGTGATTTGATTACTGTTAAAAAATTAATTCTATTTTACTGTCATTTGTTTGTGCAGTAATTTTATACAGGACGTATCTGTTCTTTAACTATCATTGATTTATTAAATTGATAAAAATTCAAAATTGTACTGCACTTGTACAACAAGGATAAATAGGTTTGTACGCTACTGATATGCAAACTTTACAAGTACACCTCTCCTACTTTCTCATATTAAGTCTAGAGAATGTACTGTTTATTTTTAGATGAGTAGATCTATTGACAAATATACTCATATGTGTCTGTACCATCTTATCGTAGGTAACTGTCTTTCACATTAGCCTAGCTAGAGAGTTTTATGCAGTAGGTAACGAAAATTCACAAAATAAAATGACACTGTACCGCTGGAATATCTTTAGCGCACCTACCTCATCGCTTATTTTGTATATGATCTTGTTTAGATTATATTAACTTATTTCACTGTAATTTTATTATAACAAGTCATGAGTACGAACACACATGTCATATATTTAGATATTGCACGATGTGGCATGACGTTGCCCCTCCTGATCACCCGCCATCTCACCACAAGATTATTAAAAAGGGCTGACAGGCTTGCGGAGGTGCCATCTCTAATGTGAAGAGAAAGTATTCAGCAAGAACTGAAGCCGCGCAGAGACCACCTGTGTAATAGATTGAGAATAAAGTTCTCAAAACTTGGATCCTTAGTTTCAGCTTACATTATACTTACTTACAAGTTCACTACATGGCCATAGCTACAAACCAACCTTTAGATTGTGAACTTCAATACGATATTCCTCTTCCAGTAAGTAAAGAGAACTTTTAATAGGTATGACAGTTTCTGGTACCTATGGATATGATCCCTGTGACACATTAGGTAGACGCGGTGCCTTCCTTTGATAAGTCTGATCCTATATAAAACATTGTTATTGTAGTAGGATTCCAAATATATGTTATGATACAATGGCCTAGTACCCAACAAACAAACATGTCTTGCCTTAAACATTCGGATATCCATTAGCCATTTTCATCAAACTGCACACAAAATATGAGAGCTCAAAGCCTTTTAGCTCCTTGTTGGTGCATAAATAGAAATTATATTCACAAAAAAAAGGTTTTTTATAAATGCTGGTCCAGACCGGGTCAAACAAAAACATACTATCTGTCAAATCAAATATGTGAGGTTCTGCTGATAAAACAGACACAAATGTCGATAAGCAGGCGTATTGCAAATGTCGGTCTGTTCGTTTTATTGTAATTAATTCTCACAAAAAAAATTGTGCTGTTTCTTCATAAAACACAATATGTTAACAAAAATTAGTAATATTCGAAACCATTTAAATATAATACGGTTTTAATATCATTTATATCCATTTCTTTCTAATTAATTTATTAATACATTTCTTTCGAAACATTAACAAGATTACCTAATATTTTTGGAAAAACTCCATTTGAGGAATATGTGGTGCCATCTGTCCGTAGGCACAATACTGATTTCTAGTATTTGCCAAGCCCGTAACCATCTCAAACTAATATTTTTTAATTTAATCTCCGCTAGAGGGCACGCTCAACCTCTGTAGCGAATGATAAAAATATTATAAATTTTCACTCACATCATGTAGAAACAGTAATATTTTTTTTACTCTTTGATTATGGACATTTTCGAATAGGTATAAGTTTCATCGCGCTGTCTTTATGTCACAATTACATCTTTTGATCTTTATATTCAATATGCCTCCTTTTAATTTTATAACAAAACAAAACACAAATACAAGTATATGTAGGACTATAAAATTAAATGAAAAAAAAAAGGCTTGTCAATTCCACTCTGCTGAAAGTTCTGTTTAATATATCCATCAGCAATCTCCACCATTTGTCGGGACCTTTGAGAGATAGCTAAATTAGTTTATTAGGGATGTAACTCTTAATATACTATCTCTCTCCAGTCACCAGACAAAACTGATTTAATATGTCTTTTAGAATGGAATTGACTTACCAGATTTATACTTGTGTGGTGTTCATAAGGACGCCTGTGTTATTCCGCTCAATCAGACCAGGTATCTCCGTCTGTTAATATAAAATATAACACTGATTTTACTTGTTTCATATCTAAGTACGGAGCGTAGAAACAATGATCTTTTATCTTGATAACCGTAACATTTAGTAAAGGACAATCATTAATCATAAGTCAGTCTCTCATAATTGGCCACCACTAGCTGGCCACATAGTTTGCCATACAGGCTTCTTTATATACCACAATAGGTTTCCATTAACACTGGACGCACAGTTGTCCATTCATATACACTTGATCATGGATCACAGAAGACCCTTTAATAGGCCATCATCATGCCATACAGGCTTCACATTGGCCTTCACACTGACTGCGCAGTTGTCCATTTATATACACTTGTTCATGGATCACAAAAGACCCTTGCCATACAGGCTTTACACTGGCCACACAGTTGTCCGTTTATATAGACTTTTCATGGATCCTTTATAGGCCTTTAATGGGCCGTCATCACGCCATACAGGCTTCAAACTGGCCACACAGTTGTCCATCGATATGGACTTGTTCATGGATCACGATGATCCTTTAATAGGCCACTTCATCACGCCATACAGGCTTCATATTGGCCACACAGTTGTCTATTGATATGGACTTTCATGGATCACGGAGATCCTTTAATAGGCCACTTCATCACGCCATACAGGCTTCATATTGGCCACACAGCTGTCTATTGATATGGACTTTTCATGGATCACGAAGATCCTTTAATTGGCCATCGTCACACCATACAACATACAATCATTCAACAATGTATTGTGAGTTCACGAATCATTTGCAAGTAAAGGCTTTCAAACATGAGTAGACATTTAGGCATGGAACATTTAGGTCTTATGTTATTATAAATGCAACACCCGCAATAGGGCAGGTCACTTTAATAGCAGGTATGTAGAAATAAGTAATTTGTACAAGGACCGTCCTCAGACACGAAGTCAGCAAAATCCCCAAGCACCCAAGGTACTTAGCTTTCGTTCTGATGATCCAATGAGACGCAAATTCCCGCAGACACGTGGTGTCAGGCCACGCCATTATCTCGTGCATATCCAACTTCGATGTGCACACAAATTCACAGTCTTGAGTGTAATGACACTTACAGAAAGAAGCGGTCATTTTTCTTACCATAGCCAAATCAATATACTTTTTATTTCCACAGATAATATTCTGACCATAAACAATTACGTTGCTTAAGAAGTGTTACCATATGCGCTTTATACACGTACCTCGCGACGTGTGTGTTCACTCGTCGCGACAATAAATGCCACGAATCAAATTATGATGGTGCGTTTCGTTTGGATACCTAGCCATTGCGGTATACGTGGAAATGAGACTGCTGATCGTTTAGCCAACGAAGCTATATTAGATGGAGAACATCCTTATAAAAATGTCATCCATGACCTTGCAAATTTGTCAAACAGGAATCTTTATGACTCATGGACAACACTTTATTCAGAAAAATCAAAGCAGAAAGGTAGATATTATCATCAGATCCAACCAGAGATTCCGCATAAACCATGGTTCACTAAAATTAAATTAAGCAAAACAGTAACCAGCATAATTATTCGTATGCGCTTGGGTCACACGTGCACCCCAGCGCATCTTTCAAAATTGGGAATCTGACAAGTGTGATTGCTCTGATTCTGATAGTGCTGTTGGTGATATCAACCATATTTTCTTTACGTGTCCTAAATATAATCACTCTTCCTTCCTTGAAACCCTTACCATCCTGCATGTTCCGTTTCCTACAAGTATTGAATGCCTGATTTCTTCTAATAGTTTTTTTTATTTTTAAAGCAATTGAATTATTCATTGTACAAAATAACATCAAAGTTTAATAACTATAAATAGCATTTTGTGTTTTTACCTTGTCTTATTTTGTTTTTCGTTTACACATGAAGTTTGGAGTATAATTATTTTTTTAATAATATTTTTAAGTAGTGACTATATTTTTTGTAAAACTAATCCTTTTTCCTTATTTCCATTCCGTTTCCTATAAGAACCTACCTTTCGTGTTAGATAAGTTTCCCAACCTTTAGCCCTGTGAACTAAATAACTTGACTTTGGCGAAATGCACAAAGTGCCAAAATCGCCACACTAGCAAAAAAAAAAAAAAAAAAGTTTCCCAACCTTTAGCCCAGTGAACTAAATAACTTGACTTTGGCGAAATGCACAAAGTGCCAAAATCGCCACACTACAAAAAAAAAAGTCAACAGATAGTTGTCTTGAGGATTTTTTTCGAATCTTTCAGACATACTGTATAGTGTTCTCGAACCTACCGATTTTTCGGTATTTCTACCAATATGGGCTATGTTCTACCGAAATACCGAAATGAATCGACTTTTCTATGATTTTAGAGTATACAAGGAAATTCTACCGATTTTTTACTTCTAAGTTGGCAACCCTTTTCATTTATGTTTAATGTTACGGGGAAGCTCTCAATAGTAAGTATGGACCTAGTGCAGAATGTTCCATACATTTTGGGAATACCCTTGTGTCCTACAACTCGATGTTAAAAGGGGCTTCCCGCTCGGGAATTTACCTGTCTAGTCTATACGAGTATATACAGGAATTCGGTTTTATTATTTTCTTTTTCATTAATTTTCTTAACTTTGAAGAGAGAGTAAAGCACCCATCCTAAAGAGTGCCTACAAAATCCTTAAGTTAGTAAAATTTCGTCTGACGAGGAGCCAAGCAGCTAATTGTTATGACTTTGAAAGATTTTTTCAAAGATGACCGCGGCTATGGCCAAAGAATATTGGTATAAAAAATAAGTGTGATTGTATTAGTTTGTAAGTTTCTTTTTTTTTTTCAATAAATAAACGACTGATTGAATATCGTATTTTTTTGTCAAATACCGATTTTGGCTACAAATATACCGATTTTAGCTGACAACTCTACCGATCTAGCTCTATGACGTTCGAGACCACGGTGTATAAAATGTAGTGCAGTGTTGCCATCCGTACGAGGTTTCTCGTACAAGTACGAGATTTAGGGGTCCCGGAACGAGGTACGAGGTCACATTCATCCTCGTACGATATTGTACGAGATTCGTTGTTACAAACTTTAAATTGAATTCGTCGATAAAAGTTATGTTTTGGAACGCACCTTCTGAAGCGAGATACACTGCCGCTTTCACTGAGAGTTATATGCAGCATTGTACATCGTTTTCCGGCAATCGTTCGCTGCATGCTGCTTGGGAATTCCCTCAACATTAGACTTTGCGAAGTTGGTAGCAATGAGTATGTATGCACACGATACACTTACATTCATTCTCTTTCAAACTTTCAAAACAAACTACTTGTAATGTAATTTTTAATTACTACTGTAAATTAATTTTCTAATATATTTTGATTATGTTTGTGAAATGCGTATAAAATTAAAGAAAATATATTTCGTTTTAATATGTCTATGCCTTCGATTAATTAAATTATTATTTCTTTCACAATTAAAATAAATGATTGAATTCATATAGTGTGGTTTAATGGTGTACGAGGTTGTGTTGCCAAAATACGAGATTTTCGACCATGTCTGTACGAGGACAAGCCGTCGACGTCTGGCAACCCTGATGTAGTGATTACATGTTCAGTACCATACAAGAAGTATAGAAATCACTACGTTTACTGGTACCATAGGGATTATATGGTAGGACTGTACAATAGGGTCCATCGCTTTGGGGGTTGGGAGTGGGGGGGAGGGGGGAGAGGGGAACCCTCCCCTAAAAGATGGAAGTTAGGAGGGGGGTAGTTTTCGAGAAAATGAATTTTGAAAATTGGTAATTTTACATACTCTTTGGGCGGAAAACCGCCTGCTAACGATGCTTACGTTGAAAAATCGCTGCCGCTTGTTAAAAAAAAAGCTCATCTACTTCTGTGACAGCGAAAAAATCGCTGCCGCTTATTAAAAAAAAAGCTCATCCACTTTTGTGACGGCGAAAATCGCTACCGCTCATTCCAAAAAGGTGGAATCAATTTGAAACACAAGATTCATAGTTTGATCCTAGCCCCCGCCACCCGTTTCCAACAGGGGGATGTGTGAGTACTTGAGGGTGACAAATCGAAAACCAGGGGATAATCCGTCAAGGTCAAGGTCAATCAGTCAAGGTAACAATCAGAACAAACCTTCAGAATCCGAAAGGAATGTGTGAGAATCAAGGCAAGCACGCGAGTCTGACTTCAGGGTGAACAAACAAGAGGACTTCGCTCACTCCCGCTTCCATTTAGAACTCCCCGTTCTACACTCTTCCTACAGTGTTGAGTGGTCGACGGAGCCCCTTCGGGGCTCCTACTTCTGTGTTCTCATGTCAAACCTAACACTACGACTGTGCTCCCCGCACAGTCTCCGAACCTAACGCATCCGAGTCGGGGTGCTCCGAAAGTCCGAGCTCGCTTCGCTCGCTCCCGCTTCCATTTAGAACTCCCCGTTCTACACTCTTCCTACAGTGTTGAGTGGTCGACGGAGCCCCTTCGGGGCTCCTACTTCTGTGTTCTCATGTCAAACCTAACACTACGACTGTGCGGGGAGGCGAGCTAAGCTCGCCTCCCCGCACAGTCTCCGAACCTAACGCATCCGAGTCGGGGTGCTCCGAAAGTCCGAGCTCGCTTCGCTCGCTCCCGCTTCCATTTAGAACTCCCCGTACCACACCCTTCCTACAGTGTCGACGAAGTCGGACCCGCATGCTTTCCCCGCCCTGATACTCCCACATCCCCCTGGGATCCCGAAGGTTTGTTGGGGGTTTTAAATGGGTGGCGGGGGCTACGCCCCCGTTAGGGGTCCGCTTGGCGGACCCCATATTATGAATCTTTGGGATTCAATTTACTTAGACCTTGACCTTGAAATGACCTTGCATGATTGACCTTGACCTTGACGGATTACCCCCTGGTTTTCGATTTGTTACCCCAGAGTTTGTCCGCCCTCAAGTCGGCCCCGCGTGCTTTCCCCCGCCCTTATACTCCCACATCCCCTCGGATCCCGAAGGTTTGTTGGGTGTTTTAAATGGGTGGCGGGGGCTACGCCCCCGTTAGGGGTCCGCTTCGCGGACCCCATATTATGAATCTCGGGGTTCCAATTGACTAACACCTTTTTGTAATAAGCGTTAGCGAGTTTTCCGATCAAAGAGTATGTAAAAATACCGATTTCTAAAGGACCAAAGAGTACCTAAAATTACAATTTTCAAAAATTCATAACTCAAAAACCGCTGGTTTCCTAACCTTGAAATTTGGTATGGATGTTCAGCTAAAGCATATCTCTTACCAAAAAAATCGCGGACTGCCAAATCGATGGACCCTATTGTACAGTTGAGCCATCACCTAGAAGTTGAGGTGATGCCCTCAGTGGTAAGTTAACCACAAAGTTGCCATCAGAAGTGCGAGTGTGAGATTGGAACACTCTTTCGCATTGTTCCTCATCATGTGACAACTCTGGCTGGAATAATTCGTCACTACTGTTACACTCTTCTAATTCCCAAAACTTCCTAAGTTGATAATTAAGTGATAAATTGCACCTTACCTTGTTATTTTTTTGGGGTGCACTCACTAAGGCGCCGGTTATAATCCAACCCAATTGTGTATTTTGTAAAGTAGGTAGTCCCTTACCTAGGTTATGTTTTTCACTGCGCATCAATTCATAGAATAGCTCAGCCCCGATTAACATATCTATCTCGCCCGAGGTATAGAACTCCTCATCCGCGAGGTTAAATTGGTTCGGAATGTTACACATTCTCGTATTAACGTAATTTGGTAAATTGCATATACTGGGTACAATCAAACAGGTTATGTTCGTGGAGTATGACTCACTTCTCGATTGTAGAGTGACATTGCAAAGAAAATCGATTTTTGTAGAATTTTCACTAAATCCAATTACGTGCATATCGATTTTATGTTTTGGTAATTTTAGCAAATCGTAAGCTCGTTGACTAATAAAGTTTGATTGCGAGCCAGAATCGAGTAAAACACGCAATGTTTGTCGCTTATTTTTTACGTCATAAACGTAAACACGGGCAGTGGACAAAAAAACTGTCCTGTTTTGAACGAGTTGAGAAGTGACTGTGTTGGTATGCGTTGGTAAAGCAGGGCTGACGCCCATCGATCGTGTATTGCTTGATGCGTTTGCACTCGTTTGTGTGGTCACAGCTGAGCGCTGTGTTGAGCTTGTTGAATCGATATTATCGACATTATCGATTTGTCGACTTGTATGCGCCAAATGCGAGTTGAGTAACGTAGTTGGTTGTAATTGTTGTGTTGATTGATTTGTATGTTCAATAGCGTGATGTGTACGTTCTGTAGGTATGTGTAGCAACGTATTATGCTTACCTCTACACTGTTTGCATGTTGAAGAACGGCAGTTCACGACGGTGTGGTTAGGACTTAGACAGTTCAGACAGAGTTTGGACCTTTTGACAGCGCGAATGCGCATTACTGGGCTCAGACCTAAAAACCCAGTGCACTGGTTAATATAATGCTTACCTTTGCAATGTGGACATGAATAAAATTTTGGTTTATCTTGTCTCGAAGTGACAGAGGAGGACGTGGCCAACAAAGCTTTCTTATTGTTGTGGCCTTCACTACTCATCTCATTGGTATGAGAGACTTCTAGTAGGTCGGCCCGCGTTCGAAGAAAATCCTTAAATTCCTGTAAGGTAGGCAATTCCATTGAGCCGATTCGCTCTTCCCACTTTCTTTGTATGGTCTGTGGCAACTTGGAACTGATAAAATGTATAATTACCAAGTCCCACTCACCAACAGGCACTGAAAGGGACTTCAACGATCGTAAGTGCTTAGATATACTATCTATTACTGACCTTAAAGCGTTTGATTGCAGTGGGACCGGGTCCATATCAAAGAGACCCTTTAAATGTTTGTTTACTAGTAAACGGGGATTATTGTACCTTTCACAGAGCAGATTCCACGCCAAAGAATAACTTTCACTCGTAAATTCGAGTGAACTGACCACCTCGAGAGCACCACCCCGTAGACAGCTACGTAGGTATTTAAGTTTTTGAATATTTTTCATCGAGCTTTGATTAATTAGTGCATCAAAGGTTTCTCGAAACTCAAGCCAGTCGTCTATATCTCCATCAAATGAGGGTAAAGAGATTTCTGGATATTTAATTGTGTCATTACACTCTGGTTTTTTTTCTACATTTTCGACATGCACTTGCTTGGAGGTACAGCCGGCTTGCTTTTCACTAATTATAGATTTGGCTAGAGCTACATGTTCAAAATAGAGATCTTCAAACCTTTGACGTTCGATTAGTTGTTCATCTATATCGGTGCACAATACTTCAATTCTCTCTTGAATGGTATCAAAAACATTATACACAGATCCTAAAGTCTCTGTTCTTAATTGTAAATCTAAGATTTGAGAAGTAGTTAATTTGTCTACATCTATTTCTTTGATTGTGGTTACAAATTTACAATAACTAGTAAGCTTTCCTTTGTAGGAACTTCTTCTCTTTCTTAGGTCCTTTAACTCTTTGTTTTCCAAAGGAGTAGGTTTTTCATAAGAGTTATCATTTTCAGACATTGTGAATTAATCGAGGGAATATTAAGCCAGAAATGTTACGGAAAGGAAGGAATGAAAAGGATGCTCACTTTTCTTGGCCTCCTCTTGTCCACTGGTTTCGTCTCCGCCTCACTTGCTTGGTTAGTCAGCCACCACGTGCCGACACGTGCCACGTGTGTGTCGAAAAAACACGTGGGGTCGGGTAGTTTCTTGCACAGCGACGACGAATTGCAGTCCTGTGAGGGAGATCGAAGTCCTCCGCTTGGAAAAAGAAAAACGGGAACGGCTCACCGGGTGTTCCAGGATATGCGCCCAGATGCTCCAGCGGTACACGGCACTCGGTTCCCGCGTTCGCCAGTTACCGTTCCTGTGTGCAGAGCAGCCTCGTAGTCCGCTTGGTCCGTGACCACCTTGCCACGTGTCGACTTGCTTGTGCGCGCTGGCCTGGCGTCGGTCGAATCCGCGCCGCGCTGTCTGAGAGTCCACGTCGCGCTGTCCACGCTTTTCTCGGGTACCCGGGAAATGCAAGGGCTTCGTAACAGGCTTTCTTCACTCCGTTGCACACGTAGAGGGTCACCAAAAATGTTGCGGATATAAATGACGACGATCTCTTGGTATATAGGTGATGTTTATTGGTGTGAGGTCTGTCGAAAAGGGCCTTACAATGCCCGTGGGCTAGCTTATAAATACTTCTAAAGAGCGACATCTATACCTAATACATAGAACTAAATTCTTCATACATAATGATAAATGTTTGTCTACTAGAAAGTTAAACTACATTCTGTAGTACACACAGATCGTAACAGATGGGGTTACGTATGTGAACAAGTTTAGACGTAAATATCTTAAAAATATGAACATTAACTGGAGTCGCTCTGTCTCCTTAACGATTCAGCAGTGCCTGTTCTACATGCCGAGATATGTCTCACCCACTTCACCTCATGCAAAGTACCTAAAAGAGGAGTTCAATTTTTTGGAAAATCGACTACTCAAATAAAGTTTAGACGTAAATATCTTAAAAATATGAACATTAACTGGAGTCGCTCTGTCTCCTTAACGATTCAACAGTACCTGTTCTACATGCCGAGATATGTCTTACCCACTTCACTTCATGCAAAGTACCTAAAAGTGGAGTTAAATATTTTGAAAAATTCGACTTCATATAGAAACTTCAGACGCAAATATCTCAAAAATATTAACATTAACTGGAGTCGCTCTGTCTCTTAAACGATTTAGCAGTGCCTGTTCTACCTGCCGAGATATGTCTTACCCACTTCACTTCATGCAAAGTACCTAAAAGTGGAGTTCAATTTTTTGAAAAATTCGACTTCATATAGAAACTTCAGACGCAAATATCTCAAAAATATGAACATTAACTGGAGTCGCTCTATATCTTATACGATTCAGCAGAGCCTCTTCAACATGCCGACATATGTCTCACCCACTTCACCTCATGCAAAGTACCTAAAAGAGGAGTTCAATTTTTTGGAAAATCGACTACTCAAATAAAGTTTAGACGTAAATATCTTAAAAATATGAACATTAACTGGAGTCGCTCTGTCTCCTTAACGATTCAGCAGTGCCTGTTCTACATGCCGAGATATGTCTCACCCACTTCACCTCATGCAAAGTACCTAAAAGAGGAGTTCAATTTTTTGGAAAATCGACTACTCAAATAAAGTTTAGACGTAAATATCTTAAAAATATGAACATTAACTGGAGTCGCTCTGTCTCCTTAACGATTCAACAGTACCTGTTCTACATGCCGAGATATGTCTTACCCACTTCACTTCATGCAAAGTACCTAAAAGTGGAGTTAAATATTTTGAAAAATTCGACTTCATATAGAAACTTCAGACGCAAATATCTCAAAAATATTAACATTAACTGGAGTCGCTCTGTCTCTTAAACGATTTAGCAGTGCCTGTTCTACCTGCCGAGATATGTCTCACCCACTTCACCTCATGCAAAGTACCTAAAAGAGGAGTTCAATTTTTTGGAAAATCGACTACTCAAATAAAGTTTAGACGTAAATATCTTCAAAATATGAACATTACCTGGAGTCGCTCTGTCTCCTTAACGATTCAGCTGTGCCTGTTCTACATGCCGAGATATGTCTTACCCACTTCACTTCATGCAAAGTACCTAAAAGTGGAGTTCAATTTTTTGAAAAATTCGACTTCATATAGAAACTTCAGACGCAAATATCTCAAAAATATGAACATTAACTGGAGTCGCTCTATATCTTATACGATTCAGCAGAGCCTCTTCAACATGCCGACATATGTCTCACCCACTTCACCTCATGCAAAGTACCTAAAAGAGGAGTTCAAGTTTTTGGAAAATCGACTACACAAATAAAGTTTAGACGTAAATATCTTAAAAATATGAACATTAACTGGAGTCGCTCTGTCTCTTATACGATTCAGCAGAGCCTGTTCAACATGCCTACATATGTCTCACCCACTTCACCTCATGCAAAGTACCTAAAAGAGGAGTTCAATTTTTTGGAAAATCGACTACTCAAATAAAGTTTAGACGTAAATATCTTAAAAATATGAACATTAACTGGAGTCGCTCTGTCTCCTTAATGATTCAGCAGTGCCTGTTCTACATGCCGACATGTGTCTTACCTACTTCACCTCATGCAAAGTACGTAAAAGTGGAGTTCAATTTTTTGAAAAATTCGACTTTATATAGAAACTTCAGACGCAAATATCTCAAAAATATGAACATTAACTGGAGTCGCTCTATCTCTTATACGATTCAGCAGAGCCTCTTCAACATGCCGACATATGTCTCACCCACTTCACCTTATGCAAAGTACCTAAAAGAGGAGTTAAATTTTTTGGAAAATCGACTACACAAATAAAGTTTGGACGTAAATATCTTTAAAATATGAACATTAACTGGAGTCGCTCTGTCTTTTAAACGATTCAGCAGAGCCTGTTCAACATGCCGACATATGTCTTACCCACTTCACTTCATGCAAAGTAACTTAAACTTGTTTTTTATTTTTTTCAAAAAATTGGCTGTACATGAAAAGTTCAGACGCAAATATCTCAAAAATATGAACATTATCTGGAGTCGCTCTGTCTCTTAAACGATTCAGCAGAGCCTGTTCAACATGCCGACATATGTCTTACCAACTTCACCTCATGTATTTTAGCCGTATGATGTATTGGAGCCGTACTTATCTATCTCTTTCAAAGTAGTTACAATTCACTTGAGTAACGATTTGAGGAAACTGTTGTTTATTCGTGCGTGATCAAAAGTAAGCTTTGTTTTCGTAGTGAAATCCTTCCGTTATTGCTTGATAGGTAGGTAGATACTTACGCTGATATTCAGTTATCCACTTTACAATAATTCGTCTGTGCTGTGCGTTTGTTTATTTAGGTAGGTACCTGAGCTATATATTATAGATTGACTGAACTATTAATCAAGGTAGGATATGGACAAAGATGAAAAGAAAGGCTTCTGACAGTTGAAATTCTTTTATTTGTACGGTAGTGTCGATTATTGGTAAATTAAGTAAGATTAAGGGTGCTAACCCCCTTATAGTAAGGGCGTGTTCACAACATACACAACAAAAAGGGGTCCGGCAAAGTGGGGTGCTATCTTCACTGCGGTATCAGGAACATATACACTACAGCCATTTAAAGGTCTTATCTGGTATGAAACCCTACAATCTATACATTATGTATCAAATCATTATCTTCATCATATCAGCTCATATACGTCCCCACCGAGGGGCTCGAGCCTACTCTGAATTGGACCTTAGTTGACCACGCGGGCCCAATGCAGGTTGGTCGACTTCGAGTTTCTTCGCAGGCGTGTGCAGGTTTCCTCACGATGTTTTCCTTTTTGTTTTGAAAAACTTATTGGTACATTGGACGTCCAGATTTGAACCCGGTACCTCTGGTTAGAAGGACCGAGTTGTTACCGGTTGAGCCACCGACACTTTTTTCATCATCTTAGCACAAAGAAATCAAGCAGAATTTCCACTAAAACCAGTCCTACGCTACCAGCACCCAGCAGCTTCCTGCTACCATGTATCAAAAATAATAAACACTAATCCACTAACAAAAATACGAGGGGAGTTCAATGTATTCTCGGTATTGATATTTTATCATCATCATCATCATCATATCAGCCGAAGGAAGTCCACTGCTGGACATATTTTATACTCATTGGTATTATAAATGCGAAAATCTATGACATTCGAAGTATTTATTTGTTATTCCCAAGTATATGTGTGAGAACGAAGGATTTTTACAATGTTGGCAAAATTGGAGCACCGAGCCGTAATCAAGTTCCTTACAAAAAAGTTTTACTTACTTACTTACTTACATATTTTGGGTTAAGGTATCAATTCGTTTCAAAATAAAAAACGACGTGTCGTTATCAAAATAAAAAAAACAAAATGGCGGATTTTTGGCGCGAAATTCAAATGTTTGACACGCTCTGCAGCCTGAACGGCTCGATGAGTTATAGCTTGAGGGTTGTCCTTAGATACTTTTTTACTGTGAGAATGACACTGGGTATATAAAAAAAAAAAAAAAAAAGGCGGATTTTTTGCGCCAAATTCAAATGAACTCATTCAATAATAAAACTAAAAAAATGAATAAAATAAAAAACGGTAATTTAAAAAACTAAAAAACCCGCCTGCGTTTCTGTGTAATTCGGAAATGAAAAACTCTAAAACAAGAAAGTCGTCATACCCGATTGCACTTAACTTAAGAAAAACTGTAGCAGTCGGGACCCATTCTAGAAAGTCAGCCGTTTAGTCAGTATATTGGAGTAATCTGCAATGTTATATAGGCATGTGCTCTCAATTCACTAAACCTCCATTTCTAGAATGGGTCCCGACTGCTACAATTTTTCTTAAGTTAAGTGCAATCGGGTATGACGACTTTCTTGTTTTAGAGTTTTTCATTTCCGAATTACACAGAAACGCAGGCGGGTTTTTTAGTTTTTTAAATTACCGTTTTTTATTTTATTCATTTTTTTAGTTTTATTATTGAATGAGTTCATTTGAATTTGGCGCAAAAAATCCGCCTTTTTTTTTTTTTTTTTTTATATACCCAGTGTCATTCTCACAGTAAAAAAGTATCTAAGGACAACCCTCAAGCTATAACTCATCGAGCCGTTCAGGCTGCAGAGCGTGTCAAACATTTGAATTTCGCGCCAAAAATCCGCCATTTTGTTTTTTTTATTTTGATAACGACACGTCTCAAGCTAAATCCATCCAGCCGTTCAGGCTGCAGAGCGTGCCAAACAATTATACATACAAACATACATACATACTCTCGAAAAACATAACCCTCCTTCTGGCGCAGTCGGGTAAAAATTATCAACCAGGAGTTCGTATACGGATTGAACCATGTACGATTGATTTTGACGCACTTCGAGGACAAGGAAAAATTGAACGCAGGATGTTACCATTAATCCTAAGTTGGGTTATAACTGTCCACAAACTTCAGGGTGCTACACTCGATTTGACACTTGTGGACCTCGGCTCACATATATTTGCTAAAAGTCAAGCATATGTAGCTCTTAGTCGAGTTAAAACATTAGCTGGACTGGTCATCTGTCATCTGTAGCAGTCGGGATCCATTCTAGAAAGTCAGCCGTCTAGTCAGTATATTGGAGTAATCTGCAATGTAATGTAGGTTTGTGCTCTCAATTCACTAAGCCTCCATTTCTAGAATGGGTCCCGACTGCTACAATTTTTATTAAGTTAAGTGCAATCGGGTATGACGACTTTCTTGTTTTAGGGTTTTTCATTTCCAAATTACACAGAAACGCTGTCGGGTTTTTTAGTTTTTTAAATTACCGTATTTTTTGTGTGCTGGTTTCATTCAACATTTAACTATTTGTTTTCGAGAAATGCCAGAAACAGGGTCTACAGTATATTTTTTGACATAGTGGTAATATTTTAAAATTGTATTCAATTAAATCGACTTTTTATTTCATTAAGTATATTTATTATATACATATAAGGTCTAACAAAATTAGCTGAAACTATTTTAACTGGTGCTTCTATCCATGAAACTGAACAACTTTCCCCATAAAACTCATAGTCAAATCTCAAAAAAAAAATTGTAAGTAGTTACTTCCCATACTAAGTTGGCTGATCAGCTGATCGAGTTAGTATGAGAGTCAATTTTTTTTGCGATTTGACTATTTGAGTGCGTTTGACTATATCTCACCTGATGGAAGTGACGATGTAGTCGAGGATGGTACACGCAAACTAAAATAAAGCCTATTCACTCTCGCCTTGAAGATCCCCAAATTGTAGGAATCGGGAATAGCGTTGCCAGGCGTCCGGATAAAGCCGGACAGTGTTAGGCTTTTTGGATGCGTGTCCGGCCAAATTAGAAGGTGTCCGGCCTGTCCGGCTTTTTAGGTTTAATAATTTTTCCAGTCACCTGGACATTCGGGTGAGCGCTGTCGTATTTATGAGACTATGGCGGCGTTTCTTTGTCTGATTAGGACCTCGCTAAAGGCCAGTAAACATGACTGATTGATTTAGGGGTGTCTAAAGAGGGCTTTAATAATTTAGGGAGTCCGGCTTTTTTACCCAAAAGTCCGGCTAAACTGGCAGGTATGTCCGGATATTTAGTTTTAAGACCTGGCAACCCTAGTCGGGAAACACAGACGCAGGCAAGGAGATCCACTCCATCGCTGTTCGCATAATAAATGAGGAAGTGTAACGCTTCGTGCGCAAAGGCTGAATATCAACAACAAATGGGTGGAACCTCCCCCTGCGTCTCGTTGACCGAAGATGGAATGGAGCTGGGGGAATGAGGTCGTGAAGTTCTAGAGCACACTCTCCGAAATGAATTCGATAGATTTATTTATTATTGTGCTAAGGTATACTTTTGCATGGCGTCGCATCGCGGCTCAGCTAGTGCGAGTCAAACTTGCCTTCGACCGCGCCGCCGCCCGCCGCCTTGCAATTTTGTAAGGCAATTCAGGCCACCAAAATACCTAGGTATTACGTATAAGTTGAAAACATGATTTTTTGTTCATATAGGTAGATATTGTGTTGTTTTCAGTGTGATCTGATAGGTTTAGGTCTAAATACTAAACATAAGTAAGTACCTACCTATTGTAAGTTGGTATATTAAAACACTTTAAAAATATAAGACAGTAGGTATACGGGGTATACCCAGTTATTTTGTTGCCTTGATTCATCCAATGGGAATCTGTTAAATTCCTTTTAGTTTTGTCGTTTATAGAGCTTAGTAGACAACCGTAGCATAACTATTTAGTAATCTGTGACCGTAGTCCGTTCACAGCTCAACACACGCACATTACAAAAGTATTTGTAAATATTATTATTTTTCGAGTTGGTATATTATCAACATTTTTGTAAAAAATCTATGAACTTTTTACAAATCAAACTGCATATCCTAAGTTGGTCGTCTATTACTCCTCAACTAAGAAAACCTACTTGACCGTGACAGATTTCCCTTTAAATTCATAATACCTACCTACTATGAATAAAATGTTACTATGGGGTACGGGTATGGCTCCCGGCTTAGAATAGGGCCATCCTATTTCATCCAATAGGTGTCGTAAGAGCCGACTAAGGGACTCAAACCGGAGGATGGGCAGCAGCGTCTTTCCGTGACTTGCAGCCAATCTGCAACACTGCGATCGCCAACCCGCCTGCCAAGCGTGGCGATTACGGCAAAACCCCCAAATGATGATCGACTACGCCAGTAATATATAAGTCACTGTGATCGACACAAATAAAAAACGGCCCCTAGTCCCCGCTATTCCTGGCTCCGGTAGCGGTCAAGGTAACGGCCCCGGGTGCGAAGAATCTGGCCCTGGCAACCTACAACACGCACACACAGCGTACACTGCGAACCGACGTAAAGTCAACAGAACTTGAGGAAGCATTGAGAAGGTTATGATACCTATATACCTACTCCTCTGAAGGTTGGAGGCACTTGGAGGCTCGACACTCGAAGTTGTTACCGAATATGTATACCTACCTGGGACAAACAGTCCAGTTAGGTAGGCCCAACTTCGAGAAAGAGATCAATCGTCGAATCCAACTCGCTGGGCAGCGTTCGGGAAGCTTCGCAATATCTTTACGTCCCAGATACCGCAGTGTCTTAAGACCAAGGTCTTCGACCAATGTGTTGCCAGTGATGACATACGGAACTGAGACATGGTCGCTTACTATGGGTCTCATAAGAAGGCTCAAGGTCACCCAAAGGGCTATGGAGCGTGCTATGCTCGGAGTTTCTCTACGTGATCGAATCAGAAATGAGGATATCCGTAGGAGAACCAAAGTAACCGACATAGCTCTCAGAATTGCTAAACTTAAGTGGCAGTGGGCGGGGCACATTGCTCGTAGAACAGATGGCCGTTGGGGTAGTAAAGTTCTCGAGTGGCGATCACGCACCGGAAAGTGTAGTGTAGGCAGGCCTCCCACTCGGTGGACCGATGACCTGGTGAAGGTCGCGGGAAGCCGCTGGATGAAGCGCAGAACCGGTCGTCGTGGAGATCCTTGGGGGAGGCCTATGTCCAGCAGTGGACGTCCTTCGGCTGATATGATGATGGGGTACGTAGTCTTTCAGCTGATATGATGATGATAAGTAGTTTAACATAGGCAACTGTAACATTAAGTACCAACTCCGTTCATAGTAGGTAGGTACTTAGGTACAGAGGCAGGTAGTCTACCTGCCATTAGGTTAGGTAGGTGTGATTATTTAGTATTAATATAGTAAAACAATTGCAGAATCAGCTGCTGCTGGAGGTAGGGCGGTCCACACAGGCTCCCATATGCCATTATTTTTGGCCAGCTCCAGTCAGTATAGGACATAGCAGGTTTTTTATTGGTTATAAAAGTTGACCCCATACTTACGTAGTAACTAATTAGTAATCTGTGCCCATACAGTCATGTCCTCTCCCTGATTAATCGCTTACAAAATATGGTTGCATGGGGCGACTTAGTTTGGTCACAGATTACTAATTAGTTACGTTTGGTTTTAGTTAGATTCTCCAGCTGTCTGTTCTTTTTCGTTGGAGACTTTTACTTTTTCAAATTTTTAGTACTTATATTTGTTGTCATAGCGGCAACAGAAATAGGTACATCATCTGTGAAAATATTAACTGTCTAGCTATCACGGTTTATGAAATATGTACAGCCTGGTGGGTGGGTGACAGACGGACCGACGGAAGGACAGCGAAGTCTTAGTAAAAAGCTTGAACAAGATTTGAAACAAAGAACGGCACAAATATGCGGGGTCAATAAAGCTAAATAAAACCATTTAATAACTACACGAATTAGTCCAGTCAAATTACGGCTAAAAATGGGTTAAATAAACATGAACGAACACAGTTTGGGGATTTTGAGGATCGATAGGGGGTTGTATTCTGAGCATAAATTCCAATTTGAGGGGTTCTACTGAGGTCAGCTCAAGGTCATTTCGATGGAAACGCGTTTAATTCGATATCTCGAGAATGGTTAGTGTTAGGCAAAAAATTGTAGACCTTTTCTCTTCTAAATTAAATTTTCTTACTTTTTTATCTGAAACTTTTTTTTTAACATTGATATTTTTCAACTTATTACTCCCGCAAGGCAAAAAATTTACTTTTTTTTCTATTTTTCGTCGTTTTCTCCCCAACCATTCAATTTTATTAAATTTTACCGATCATCAAAGTGTAGATCTTTTCATTATGAACAATTTTTTTCTTGAACTTTTTTCTGTAATGCCAATACCTTCGGAGTTATATATTACTTTACCGAGCGAAATCCGCGCCATTGTTGCAACGTGTATTCACAATTTCACAGACACACTGTTGCGTGGAATACATTGGGACAATGGCGCGGATTTCGCACGGTAAAGTAATGCCTAACACTAACCATTCTCGAGATATCGAATTAAACGCGTTTCCATCGAAATGACCTTGAGCTGACCTCAGTAGAACCCCTCAAATTGGAATTTATGCTCAGAATACAACCCCCTATCGATCCTCAAAATCCCCAAACTGTGTTCGTTCATGTTTATTTATTTCGTAATTTGACTGGACTAAATTAATTAAAACCCGACTGCATAAAAACTAAAAACTTAACGCCCCTTTTTTGGCCAGTCGGGGAAAAAAGTACAGCCAAATGTATGTCACTCACGGCACAGTATAGATATTAGTACTAACTATAGGCTTCATATAAAAAGGCTCAAGGTCACCCAAAGCGTGATCGAATTAGAAACGAGGAGATCCGCAGGAGAACTAAAGTAACCGATATAGCTCACAGAATCGCTAAACTGAAGTGGCAGTGGGCAGGGCACATAGCTCGAAGAACAGATGGCCGATGGGGCAGTAAAGTTCTCGAGTGGCCACCGCGCACCGGAAAACGTAGCGTAGGCAGGCCTCCCACGCGGAAAATGGGTCGAAATATGAAAAAAAAATCGGTCCTCCCATACAAAATAGATCAGCTATTGATTTTGCATGGGAGGTCCGAATTTTTTTCTCATATTTCGACCCATGTTCCTATTTCACGGGTACTCTCTCCCTGAAAAATTTGGACAGTGACAAAAAAAAAGACACGTGTATATTAGTACTAACATAACGAGTACACATGGCACTCCCTGCCTAGATTACTACTACTAGATTCTGACCTCCCTCACCACCACGTCGTCACCCAGATTGATACAGATTGGTGCTAGTTTGGTTCTCGACCGGTGATTTCCGTCATTTGTTTTTAGAAATGTCACTTCTTGCCCGTTGTATCAAGTGTCCGGGTTAGGCATACATTACAGTACCTACTACGAGAACTGTATACAGTATGCAATAAAATTTTTCTTAGTGTAACAATAATAATCATGGGATCTCTCTCTTAGTAACGTCTCATAGGAAAACCCGGCCAAGTGCGAGTCCGGCTCGCACACGAAGGGTTCCGTATCATCGTATAAAAACGCGTTTCTTGTATGAGCGCCTTCCTTTAATTTTTATCACGCTTTTATTAGCTTCACTTGTATGTTTGTATGTAACCGACTCTTTGGATTCGATTTTGACCCACTTTAAACAGACAGAGTTAATTCCAACTTTGTAGACTTATCAAGAATCAGCGACAATATAATAGTTTCATAAGTTTGAACTAAAAAATAAATAGATAGAATAATGGCGCTCTGTGCCATATTTTTCGTCTATCGAGCAACCCACACTTTTTCACAATAATACTAGTAATTTGTTAATTATTATTTTCAACTTATATTAAGAATTATTTTTTACTTTTTAGTCTGATATACTTTAAAAGCGTGTTTTTTAGTTTTTTTAAACTCTATTATTATTTGTTATATCGGCGGCGGCGATAGAAATCACACTGAAAATTTCAACTGTCTAGGTACTTTTCCTAATTACGGTTTAAGGAATACAGCCCGCTGACTGACGGACAGACGGACAGCGGAGGCTTACCAATAGGGTACCGTTGGCAACTTGGCATCCTTTAGGTACGGAGCCCTAAAAAGTAGAAGTGACTGTTACGGACGCTACAAAAAAATTGTATTGGATTTCCATCTCTTCGACATAGAAGCCGTTGATTGACCATTTGTATGGAGACCACATAACGGCTCCTACCCACTTTTATTACATCCTGTATAAAGTTTATCGTGTGCGGAAGATTCGGGAGATATCTATGTATACATAGTTGTGTATGTCGCTATGTCACAGGTTCGTACCACGAGTAGATCGAGTTTCCAAGATACCTGCGATATACTTACTACACGTCCAATTAAAGGAAAAACAATGGGTTATTTCGATTTCTCGGGAATCCCCCGATTTTTCGGGATCAAAAGTATATTTTCGTAACTATAATCAACATAATATTTGAATAAGCTTAAGGTCATTTACTTTTTACTCGAAAGAGTCAAAATTAGTGAAGCTGCGGTCGGGTCGTTACATTAGTAAAACTGTTACTCAGACCTACCTAGATCTAAGTTTTAATAATATATAATAACTATCTTTTTCCCGCGGCTTCGCCCGCGCAGATTCCGGTGAAAAAAAAATCTATACCTGTTCTCAGACCTACCGAATACACAGAAAATTTCATGGAAATCGGGCCACCTGTTTCCGAGGAGTATGGCGACTAACACTGTGACATGAGAATTTTACATATAGATAGAAGATAATAAATAATAAATGTGACCTCTCGATTTCGACCTTCGGAAAACTAAAGAATATTTAAACCTCCTTTACCGTAATGAACAGGGGAAAAATTAGTGAAATTAGAAATTAATCTGGTTTGTTTATATTCCGTATTTTCTGGATTCGGACAAACTTAAGATATCATACCCTCCTCACAGACACGGTGAGTAGATAAGTTGAGCAGCCACCAGAGCATACTTTCTCGCGAAGACTTCATCGTGTGGGGTAGTCGGGCATACACAAATCAACACTTAGTAGCAAAGAATAACTTTATTTATTTATTTACTAGCTTTTGCCCGCGGCTTCGCCCGCGTGGACATCGTTTTTATGACTGTCTTTAAGAGTGAATGGTGCGCGAGCCGCCGTCAGCGTAGACATTACTTTTCTCCAGATCGGGCTATTCTGATTAGCAGTCTATGTTATTTCCCACTCCCTCAACCATCTCTATACAAAAATCACAATGATCCATTAATCCGTTGCGATTTTAAAGAAATGAACCAAAAATACTATTTTTTTAGTTCCCTCAGGAACTGCATTGGACTTTGCTATTTTCACGGGATAAAAAGTAGCCTATGTCCTTCCGCGTGACCGTGTTAGAGCGTGGAAAGGTAAAAACACATTTTCACATTTATAATATTACGACCCGCCCCGGCTTCGCACGGGTGCAATGCTGATACTAAACTAAACTGTAGTTATCTACAGAATGTCTTTATGCTCACCGGCCGGTACCGCCGCAACTGCTATGTCCCTGCATTTTAAATCTGTAATATCTTCGAAAATATTCATTTAAATTATATGCTGTATAGGGCCATATTTATCTACATTACTTGCACAATGTATTCAAGGTACTTAATTGGATAAGGATTAATGCTGTATTGCTTAAAATCGTTTCGTAAATAAACCATTATTTATTTATTTATATTCAGGATTAAAACAGTCGCCACATTCAGACCTATAGTAGACCCGTAACTCATACTTACACATAAAAACTTCATGAAATGTTTACAAATAATTGGTATTTCTGGGGAAGTAACTTATTCAGATTTTTTTTCTGGAATAATGAATTATCAGTGTCCCCGGTCTTATCAAATACTAGTTTTTTTACAAAGTTTCATTTAAATCATTAAAGCCATTTTTGATAAAAAAAACAAGCAACCTGGGTTAATATAAGAGGTATCTTATTCCGAATTTTCCTGGAAAAATGAACATGAACTACGGTGTAAAGTAGATCATCGAAAATTATAATAACTTACCGAGTCTTATCTAAATCGTTAGAGCCGGAGTCAAGGAAAAAAATAGCATTTTTAGGCAAACCCTAAATAATCAGTATAGGGAAATTCGAAAAAAGAGTATGACATTGACATAACCCAAATTTTATCCAAATTCGTCCAGTAGTATGGGCACTACAGTCCGGACGAACGCACATATATAAATTTTTATTTATTAGTTTCATAGTCTCTATTAGTGTACGACAATCGATCCCCATCAAAATATCAAGTTTTTTGCCTTCACAATATTTTCTCCCTCCACTCCTTCGCCGGTCGCTGACGCTCCTGACTGACTCCTCGCAGCACAGAGTACTTTGTATTAACAGAGTACTTTGTATTAACTAGAGATAGAGTAATCACTCGAATATATGGCACGTAGCGACATCTCGTGCTTTGTAGTGGAAACTCTAGTAATATTTTCTTCGTAGGTTTACTCCGTTTTATTATTGAAAATTTATTTCAAACAATTTCCACTATACCGACGCGGTATAAATAGAAATTGTATTAGTATTTAATAAAAAAAGGCAATTATGTATTAAATTATTTATTTCCACATGAGAACTAATTAATACATTTTGATTGTTTTTGTGAAATACTATTTTGTTTATTATTCTTGTTGATTTCGTTTACAATTCTACTTAAATTCAGTTTAAAAATACCTGTTTTATCATCACAACTAGGTATTAAATAAAAAAACAAAGCAATACCAGAGATTCCTCCCCAATAAACAATAGCATATCTCTGAGCAGTACTAATTATTTGATTTTGAAATTAGAATAAAATTGATGATATTTTTTTCTGTTGTAAAGGATAAATTAATCTAATGATATCTAGGTATTTTATCCAAAAGAACTACTTCAACTAGAAGCAAACTAGATTCCCGCCTAGTAACTATGTAGATTTTAATCTTTTTTTAAAATATTCTACAGCTGTTCTTTGCATAAAATCGTTATGATCAAAGTCAGTCCTAAATCCTTTTAATAATTTATTGACGTCTTTACACCAATTACACAGAAAAAAATTTACACAAATTTCTTCTAATTTTAGAATTAAATTATTTTTATGAGTATTGCAATTTATGAATCCGTAATCTATGTTTATTGATAAAATAGTTTTGATATACAGTTTAATTTGAATCCTACTACAATCTTTCCTAATTATATTAGTTACATTATCTTGGATATCAGAAAAACATTTAACCAAATCAACACTGGGGTATGTCAAGCAATTCCTATTTCTAAAATGCTCTCTTACAATTAGACAACTTTCTTCTTTATTGTTTGCATAGAAACATTTATTACAAGTATCACAAGATTTAAAAACTTTCTTTTTTAATTTGCGCAAGACATACCCAGTCACATATTCTAGTTGTGCTTTTATTTTATGATCTAACATTTTAGTTTCAAAACTATGCAAATTAAAATTGTTAACATCTTCATAATCTACTTCAACAGCATGGTTTAACGTCTCTGTCTGGATCTTTTGAAAGAAGAGGGTCTTCAGGGACTTAAAAATACTGCACGAATCCTCCTCACAATTGGACCCCGGCGAGTGAGTGCCACTTAAATTATTAATTAACAGAGCAGCAAAGGCAGCTTCGAAGCCAGCACATGTTGGTGAGGTATTTCTATAACCGTGGCTTCGAATACTGCCAAAGAAGTTTTCGAGGGGGTCCTGATTAAAATGTCTCATCCAGACCGATGTCAAACCATACTGTTCGGATAATCTATTTAGCATATATGTCATATTGTTTAGAGTTTGTACCCAGTGGTTTACTGATGGAATAGTGGTGTATTTGTCTTTAGTCTTGAATTTTATAGTATTTAGTACTTTTATCGCTTCGGTCCACTCCTTTTTGTGTTGGGATTTAGTAGTGGCAGGTCCCAACAGTGGCTTGCTGGTTTTTTTTTTGGATTGATTGTAGCTCCCATTTACTGAATCAAAAAGACTATCAAAAAATAATAAGATGTCTGCCGTTTGCTGACATTCTTTTGCAAGTACTCCAACATCTGGAAAAAATAACACATTTTCAATGTTAGCAAAGTATGAAATTAGTAATATGAACAAATCTGTATTATTTAAAAATATTAATAACTCAATATTTTTTTTACTAAAATGGCATTTATTTCGAGTGCTGGCTGTTATCATTAATTTTAGTTGTTAAGCCACGTCAGAGGCATTAGAGGCAGCTTGAACACTCTAGCCTCACAACTTCCATCAATCCCCGGCTCCGTATGCGGAGTGTGGCTAAACTGTGGAAGGAAAGAGACCCGTGCCCCAGCAGTGGGGACGTAATGGGTTGTTGACCCATTTTTAATATTCCTAAATACGTCTATATAGTCAATTTTATACAAATCATCTAAATTAGGGGAAAAAAAGTTGTGGACAATTATACACATAAAGAATTAAGATTACCCACAATATTTTTTATTTATTTCTGTGTAGCCTCTGATTTATAAAGCAAAAAAAATGCACATAAATCAACTCACCTGCTAGGTAGCCCATATTTACTGCCACTGTTCGGCTAAATATTTGAGTGGCGCATTTCACCTTCATCTTTGATATTTTTTGTGGAATCACATGTTTTTCAGTAAGTTTTGGTACCAATTTCAAACCCTGGTAGGATGGATCCTTACTGTACAATTGCAGAACATGTTCCCATTTTCCAATTTTTTCCTCCCCATTTATAGTACAATGTAAGTCTTTTGTTAGTAAATTATTTCTGATGCCTTTAATTAAATGGGGAGCATCATAATATAATGGTATGACTTCTTCACCATCAATTTCAAATATGCTGTGTCTCCATTCCTTATTTTCTCGTAAGTAATTTCCTCTCGTCTCATTTATGAGGTAATTTATGGCACTTACATTTGTGGCCCCTTGATCGCAAACAGTTGCTGTGACTTTAAAGCCAGAAGATTTTAGTTTTCTGATTATGTTTTTAATTTGTCTCACTAAGTCATCCTTTGGTGTTGTGCTTGCACAAAATGAATATGACAGTGGCTGTTTGTAGTTCCTATAAATTCCTCTCATCATGAATACTAGGGCATGATCTGCTATTTTGTTCTTTGTCTCTGCCCCAGTATTTACAAATCCACTGATGCGATCATTTCTTCTATCGTAATCAAAATGAGGAGTCAAAGCAATTTCATCAAACAACAAAATGCACAATTTTTCGTTATCACTCATTTTTTGTGCTTTTTTCTTTAATTGTTTAAATAAGTTTTCGTTTATGCCTGGCTTGAGTGCAGTTACTCTTATCATTCTGCTGAGGGTTAAGGGAGATGGCAGTGTAAAGAACTTTCTTAGCCATCTATAAGCTCGTGGACCTTGTTTATACAATGCCAGAGACATTATCTTCTCCTCTTTTTTAAACCTTCTTCTAGTTTTTTGTTTTCCTGCTTCACGGAACTGGCGCATAGTAAAGATAACTGCTGCTGCAGTGAATTTTTGTAGGGTCTTCAGAAAAGTTGTATTTTGAGAAAGCGTTAAAGCCTTTTTTAATTTAGTCATAGCCGTATTTTTAGCTTTCTGCAAGCTTTTTATTTTATCTCCCAAAGCTTGGAGATCTGGAGATACATTCAAAAGATTTTTCCGAGATTTTCCTGTAAAAAAAAATTAAGATGAAGATGATTGATATTGAAATTATAAAAAAACAGCAACAAAAGAATAAATGATAACAACTAAAAACAATACTAAAGAATGGTTAACAACTAACAACAATTCAAAAAACAATAAAGAATGATAACAACTAACTACCTATTTAAATCAATTCCTATAATTACTACAATTATAGGTACTAGTATCATAATTTAAGTACATTATATCACCTATGAAGTGCATTACAATTACACAAATAACAACAACAGGGTAATGCTGTCACCATTATGGGTACCTTTGGACAGGGTATGATCTAAAGGGATCTATTTGACTGGGTACTAATAATTTAAATTGACTGACGAAGCTTGATACTGAAAGTAAGTAATAATTCAAAGCTTGTAGCAGATTATTTTATTATTATTATGAGCCTATATCTGCATTTTTCTAATGAACCTTGTAATAGATTCTTTCTTTTTGTATGTTGTCTGTCAATAAACTGAAATATTATAACAACTTACCCTTCGAAGTTGATGGGCCAGGCTGCACTGTAGCTGTATTAATTGGTTCCACAATAGATGGTTGCGAGCCCATTTCCTGAGAGATTCTCCGAGTACTGAGCAACGTCTCAAATGTGCGTACAGTTTCACTTGATACGCCAGGGCTGTTTGTCACGTCACGCAAAGGTGGCCGTGCAGTAACAGGTGAAAACCCTGAAACAATATTTGTATATTAAGTGGAACCACTGGCTGGTTTACTGGTGGGGAAGCATCTCCGGAACTTGCCTGGATTGCAAGCAGAGTTATGCTAGTATTGCTCCAGAGGAGTGAGACTAGACAGGTGCGATAAGCGCCGGGAAGTGAGTGTGCCTACAGCTCACACATCACAACGAAGATGTGGGAGCCAGCTACTCTGTCATCCAGAGCGGGGATCAAATGGCCATCAGCGAATACCGGGGGAGGTAAGTGTGCCTACACCTCCATTACCTACCTGGAGCGTAGGCAGTGGTTCCTTCCACGAGGCACGCGCCTTGCAGAGTACTGGGACAAGCGTCTTAGTGCCAAGACCTAGCATAGTTGGTCCTTGTCTTCGCCTTGTGATGTTGTCAGGAATAGCAGCTCTCACTTTATACCCTAAGGGTCGGTAAGTATCATAAACATATCTGGTAGATGCCCTCTCGTTACAATTTTAATTATTAGGGTTACATAGGTTGAATATACAATTTAAAAAAATAAATTACCTGACAAATGCAAAGTAGGCACTGCATTTGGACTCAGCCTTTTGCTTCTTGTGTGGTACTGTGGCTCAAAATGAATGTGACACACTCTACGATATCCAAAGACAGTATTCGGATCTAAAGATAATATGTCACCTCCAATGGCATCAATCCATTTGTTGAATCTATCCAAGTATTTATTTGGATTTGGAAATACATGCAGTATTGTGTTGTCTGCACCTGTAATAATTATAAGAAACGAGGTTAGAATGCGAATGTAGAAAAGACCACGCAGTCCACAATAAATAGTTGTATTGCTCGTACTAAGTTGACATGTATGAGTCAGTACAAGAATTTGTAAAATCGTGCAAGATGAGAGAATGTAAGATTGTAATTTAAAGTTGTGATAGAGTAGGTACTTACGGGTTTTATTGCAGTTCGGCACACAACATCTTTCAATAGACATTTTGTTAACCCAATCGTAAGCTAAAAGAAAAGTCAAGATATCCACGCGAGGGTCAGGGCGGACAAACGGGGTCGTCGGAGTCCAGAATGAGTTAGCCAGGTGAATCGTAGAAAGCAGAATCAGTGTCCAAAGCAAGCCAAGTCGTTGAAATAATCGTAAAACAGAAAATCCAAAATAAACACATCTATCACCACGCGCGAGTGAAAGACCACACAGAGTACTTTGTATGTGAAAGAAAACAGACAGTGTTGCCACTTGCCAGTGCTGGTCGTACGTTCCCACCGCAGAGTTTGAGTCTACGCTGAATTAGGGCGTAACGCTAAACACATTTTTTTCCATAGGGTCGGTGGTGGAGACTAAAAAAATTTATTGTAAATGGGGCGCCCTCCCACTACTGTTTACTCTTACCATTAAATATAAAAATTAGTTTATTTGTTTACTTCCTTTTCACGCTTCAACACCTCAACCAATCATGACAATATTTGGCATGGCACAGGCTACTTTTTATTCCGTGAAAAATAGCATAGTCCGATACAGTTCCTGAGTGAACTAAAATAAATATAAAAAAATGCAGGGTTTGCTCTCGCTCGACAGTCCGGCCCCGACCATGACCGTGAAGCCCTGATTTGTGTTTTCGTACGAGCTCGAGCGCCCACACAACTAGATTTATTACTATAAATTTCGACATAGTATGTACATAAGTACTTTGTTTCCCATACAATTTTAATAATTCGTCAGTCCCAGCAATCCAGCATAGGCGAAAAAATTCGGGTGCTGCATTAGCGCTTCTTGTATTTAATAATTGATGATTGAAATATTTCTTTAACATTGCAAGGGAGAAACGGATTGTTGTAATTTTTTGCACAGAGATGTTTCAGGGGGTAAGAAATTACATAGAGTACTAATAAGCATAGCCCGAGACATTTCTCGAGAGATCCAGGGAAAACTCATTTCCAGGCTCGCGCACGTCGGCATCGCATGATCGCAACGCAATGGAGCAACGGAAAGACTTGATATTTTTGCATAGAAATAGTTGAGGGGTTGGGTAGTGATATAGACTGCTAATCTGAATAGCCCGATATAGTTCCCGAGAGATCTGGAGTGAAGACCTGTCTACGCTCGCGCACCACACACACTCGAGGACAGTCATCGCGAGCGAAGCCGCGGGCAAAAGCCAGTTCTACATATTTTGTACATTTTGCTTGTAATTACATTTTGATTGCTATTAATACAAATTTAAAGACATCTTATTAAAATCTATGAAGCCGTTTAGGCTTCAGGAGACACCAAGGAAAAGAAACAGACATACATAATAAACGTACAATACACAACCCTGCTGTTCTCTTTTTACAAGGAGGGTGGGCGAAGATACCTATTAAAATATACATAAATTGTACAAAAATAAACACTCTGGTCACCCTATTATTATTAATAATTTATTTCAGACAGGTAGTCCATATTTAGGTTAGTATATTACAAAAATCTTAAAATTAATATTAGTGTATAAATTGATAATGACTTAAAATTACGGATTTAATAAACATTATAAATATTAAAATTTAATAAACTTATCTATTTAAATTAAAAATAACTACTCTAGAACCCGTATGGGTACAGTCCCAGTGTTTAAGAAAGGGACTGTCCAACTTGTCTCCCATGATTTTCAGAAAACTGTTGGCGCTGCCACTCACGCGACTCATCAACGATGCCACTCTCTTTCTAATTATACTCTGAAAGGAATCAGTGCGAGCCTCCGCGAACATCGCCGATGCACTGCAGTAAAGTGGCAGCCCCAGCAGCAACCTGAACCCATTGTTGTATTGGATCCGCAGAGCGTTGAAGGCTTTCTGCGTGTACCTGACCCACAGACTGCACGTATAAAATGACTGGCAGTACGCTTTAAAAAGTGTAACCTTGACTTCGCGCGTGCTACGTGCAAATCTGCGGGCAAGCATGTTACATCTAACCGCCAACGCCCTGCGTTCCCTCTCCATGTCCATGTCATCATTTTGATCTTCAGTGACCCAATGTCCCAAATACTTAAAATGCTCAACTATTGCAAGAGGCGAGCCACATAGATAGACAGGTGGTATTGTCTTCGGCTTCTTAGTGCCTGTTTTAAAAACAAGTAATTTGCTCTTCTTGGCATTGTATTTGAGACCGTGGGCCACCGCATAACTTTCACATGTCTTGACCAGTTTCCTCAGAGCACTGATCGATGGGCTCAGCAAAACCATATCATCAGCATAACTGATATTGTTGACACATTTTCCGTCAATAGAGCATCCAATACCGGCCTTGCTGAGCTCAACGATCAAGTTGTTCATATATAGGTTGAAAAGTCTGGGAGAGCTTAAGCCACCCTGCCTAACCCCACATTCCAACCCATATTCCCTTGAGAATGACCCTGCCCACCTAACCATATTAGTCTGATGACCTATGCAATGTCAAATGCAACAAGTCTGCTGTAATTCCCGTTCCGTTTCTCTAAAATAGCTTTTTAACTGCGTAATACGAAACGAATGTTTAATATGAAGTTGCGATTGCAATTCCATCTCTTGCTTTGTAGTGAAACTATTTACTATTATAACCCCATAAATTTTAATAGCTTAAAAAGGCATTCGTAGCATTAACATTACAGATACCTTCTTAATTCAGTGCCATAATAATTCAACCATTGTTCTGAGTTATAACGCCATGCCTCGCAGCTCGAAATGTATTCTATAGGTAGGTACACACAACTCGTGCAAAGAAATGTCGAAATGAAGCCAACTTTATTTCCAACTACCCTCTAATGTTTTGTATTTCATTCAATCGCCCGTTTGCGTCATTGCTCGTTGGGCGTTGGTTATCGTTAGTAACTATTCTGTGATTGTGTCCTTTTATTTTTTGAAAATAATATTATTATGGAAACTTCGCAAACAGTAAGTACATTAATTTAATTAATGTTATATTTAAGTAGACGTGCAGGTAATAAATAGGTCTTACAATGCTTACATTCTAAAAATTCTTGTAATAGGTAGTCTTGTAAGGTGATCTGGTATCACGATGTTGGTGGTGTATGACGAATTTTCCAAAAGTATTAGTACATTGAGTAATTTACATAATTTGATGCCAAATTAGACTATTGGCAACGGTTTTGTAGTTGCTAATCTAAATACAATAAAGTATAGTAAATATTTTTTGACGTGATAACGTCTTATAATTCGATGGAGCCGGCTGCACGCACGAAAAAACATGACGCATGCGTCGTTACCTCGCTCTGAGGCGTTCCGTCATGCGTCGTTACCTCGCTCTGAGGCGTTCCGTGTAAGTCTTGAAGTGCAAGCGAGAGCGCGAACGAGCGACAAAGAAGCACAATCGGCCTTTACGTTCGGCAGCGTTCGACATCCGTCTCTCTCCAACTTGAGTGAGCGATGTGTCTGTGTGAACAGCTGCTATACTATAGTACATCTACATGTTTTGCTTTTTTCGCTATGGCGGGAAAAAATAATCAGTTTTCCTATGCGCGCTCATCTAACAATGGCGATCGGCCATAGACTAGAATGAGGTTTGTTTGTTTTTTGCTTTCCGCGGATAGCGTTTTAGCCACGTACAAAATGGGGAATTATAAGTTTTCTTTATTACAGAAAAAAAAAGTTATATTTGAGTGAAAGTTTTATTTATTATACACTAGCGACCCGCCCCGGCTTCGCACGGGTGCAATGCTGATACTAAATACACTACAGAAAAACTGAGAACGTGCGGCCGGCGGTACCGCCGCAAACGCTACGTCCCGCAATTTTTAAATCTGTAATATCTTCGAAAATATTCACTTAAATCATACGGTGTAACGGGCCATATAGATCTATATTAAATGAACAATGTATTCAAGGTATTTAATTGGTTAAGGATTAATGCTGTATTGGTTAAAATCGCTTCGAAAATTAGCCATTATTTGTCGTAAAAAGTAAATGACAAAAAAAAGTTATTGTGGGTTATCCATAAGAGATAGACATATACCATCACGGACTTTTCTGTAGACCTTTTCAATGTGTACAATACTTAGTACATTATTTTGATAAAACTCGTAGGGTTCAGCCTGCGTTTGCAATGTAAGCGGAAAAAATGTAATTATTTACGACATCACATTAGAAACCTAAAAAATAACAGTACTTCTCCACTATTTAATGGATGTTATTATACATATAAACCTTCCTCTTGAATCACTCTATCTATTAAAAAAAACCACATCAAAATCCGTTGCGTAGTTTCAAAGATTTAAGCATACAAAGGGACATAGGGACAGAGAAAGCGACTTTGTTTTATACTATGTAGTGATAGTGAAGTGATAGTGAATGTACTAGTTGAAATTTTCTATTTAAATACGAAGTTGCATGAAATGAGTAAGCAATAGGTACAGTCATTTATTTGCACTATTGAACACGATCTTTTTTTGTATCGAAACTTTTTTAAGAACAAAGCAATTCAACCAATAAAATAAAATAAAACTCTATGACTCACTTGTGATTAAGAGCAATGAAAAAATCACAGTTTGATTACAGGTATCATTATGAGCCTAATTGCGTTAAAATTAGAGCCACTTTATGAGCAAGTTTGTTGAAAAATTATTTTTGACGTGATAACGTCTTATAATTCGATGGAGCCGGCTGCACGCACGAAAAAACATGACGCATGCGGCGTTACCTCGCTTTGAGGCGTTCCATTTAAGGCTTGAAGTGCAAGCGAGAGCGCGCAATGAGCGACAAAGAGGCACAATCAGCCTCCGCGTTCGGCTGCGTTCGACATCTGTCTCTCTCCTACTTGAGTGAGCGATGCGTCCGCGTGGACAGCTGCTATACATTAATACATTTACATGTTTTCGTCAAGTATGAAGTGCAGTGAAAAGTGAATGTGGTGTCAATTGTTTATAGCTACGATAATTGCGGCGATAAATGTAATGATTCTTTCGATATTATGAAACCATTCCATCACTATTTTCTTATAACGTTGTCACGTTAAACTATCGTCCGTAAACCGACTTTACAGACAACTATTATTTTTTATCGTGGGTAGGTTGGTAAGCGCATCAGTTGAGAAGGCTGGATTGATTTGGCTGTTTTTAAATGTTTGTAATAATTCGAATAACTTTTTTATGTGAAAAATTGATTTCATGTTCTAATGACATAATCTGGTTTATTTCGAGTATTGAATTTTGACATTATTATTAACTATTGATTGTTTATTTCTTGATTTTTCACATATGAAATTATGTTATTATTATATTATGACTATCAGAAAGAGTGCAATTTGCACCTATTTTGAATACCCTTGAATCTTGAATCTGTTTGTAGAACTTTGAATTTCCTTTAATTGTTGCTTATGAAAATAATCCTTCGACCCAACACTTATTGAGATACAGTAGATAAGTTTTTCAAATACAGGTTTTGGCCTCAATGGATGGAATGGATTGCTTCAAGTTATATTAATCCAAAATAGCCAATCCCATTAAAAGGATTGTGAACCTATGGTTACAATTAGACTTCTCATACAAACGGCTATATCGATTTTCACATCTTAAATGTTAACCGATTTTGACTAATTTTTGATTAATTGTTAGTCAGAACAAAAGCGAGGTTTATGTATCGTAACAAATAATGGTCGAAGTTTTGTACGAAAACGTCATCATCATCATCATATCAGCCGAAGGACGTCCACTGCTGGACATAGGCCTCCTGATTTTTATTTCCCTTATTCGGAGTATTACGGATATTTAAAAAAAAATGGTCTGGCCGTTCTCAAGTGATGCGTTTACCAACGAGCTGCATTTATT
The DNA here is from genome assembly GCA_947284805.1 of Coleophora flavipennella. Classification (NCBI taxonomy): domain Eukaryota; kingdom Metazoa; phylum Arthropoda; class Insecta; order Lepidoptera; family Coleophoridae; genus Coleophora; species Coleophora flavipennella. The sequence continues at coordinate 1,374,873 of CAMYPC010000001.1, read as the reverse complement.
TTCTGTAAATATAAAAGTAAACCGTGACCGCCCGACTGACTGATCTATCGACGCACAATTCAGCTCAAACCACTGGACGGATCGGGCTGAAATTTGGCATACAGATAGCAGTTTATGAAGTAGGCATAGGATTTTGGGAACGACGAAAAAGGCGGGCGGAGCCGTGTGTAACAGCTAGATAACAATCAATTGTCACATGTATGAAAGACCATCACTTAAGAATGGCTCGACCGATTTGACTGTTTTTTTTTGTTGTCGCGTTTCGTGCACTCCCTATATCTACGGGGATGAAAGAGCTCGTAGAAAAAGCTCGAATTCATTTACATATCCTTTATTTAACAAAATTGGTGTAGGTCTCGTTAACTGGGGTTTCTACTCGTCATACTGAACAACTTTCTCCAAGGAACCCATAATCAATTCTTAAAAAAAAATTGGACCCTCCATACTAAAATACACAAAAACGGTCGATCAGCTGATCGATTTGTTTGTAAACTCTTTATTGACAATATTGAATGCAGAACATAAAACAGATATGTATGGTATAAAGGCGGACTTATCCCTTACGGGATCTCTTCCAGTATACCTACGATTTGTATGAAAAGTAATTTTTTTTTACGTTTTCAGCAAAGTCGTAGAACAAAAGTTGTTCAGTATGATGAGTAGAAGCCCCAGTTAACGGGACCTACACCAATTTTGTTACACCTGTATAAAAGAAAATTTCGTAATTTCTAAGTTTGATTCACACCTCTCACGTTTCAGACTATCCAGGAGCCGCTCGCAGATGTGATGGAGCTATGCAAAATAATGCAGTGTCTTGGGTTCTCTCTGAAGTCTCTGAAGACCAGTTGCATCGACTCCAGTCAGGAGGCTGGTGTTAAGACTGTTGTCATCAACTGTCAGGTTTCTCTAAGTTTTTTTAAATTGTGAATATCATCATATCAGCTTATATACGTCCCCACCGAGGGGCTACCCTGAATTTGGGCCTCCAGGCCTTAGTCGACCACGAGGGCCCGCCCAGTGCGGTTGGTCGACTTCACACACAACCTTCCAGTTTCTCCGCTGGCGTGTGCAGGTTTCCTCACGATGTTTTACTTACCGTAAGAGCGTCGGATAATGGTACATATGAAATCAAAACAGGATTCAAAACACGAACTCCCGGACAGGAGGTATAGCGGCCCCAACCGTTACGCCACCGATGCCCACGTCCTAATTACTATCTGTATTTCAAATTTCAGCGAAATCCGTTCAGTGAAGATCAATCACCCGATCAGTCAACCTTGTATTGAAAGTGTCTTTTTTGCGATTTTACTATTTGTTGGGATAGTTGTTTAGTTTCGCAAAGCCTGCGCTTAAAGCTTCATCATAATATCATCATATCAGCTCATATACGTCTCCACTGAGGGGCTCGAGCCTACCCTCAATTAGGGTGATCGGGCCTTAGTCGAACGCGCGGGCACAGTGCGGGTTGATCAACTTCACACTCAACCTTCGAGTTTCTTCGCAGGCGTGTGCAGGTTTCCTCACGATGTTTTACTTCACCATAAGAGCGTGGGATAAACGTACCTACATATGAAATCAAAATTCGCAAACATATTGGTACTTGGCAGGATTTAAACCATGACCTCCCGGGCAGGAGGTAGCGTCCCTAACCATTACGCCATCATATCAGCGGCAAGACGTCCACTGCCGGACTAAGGCCCCTCTCATGGATTTCTACAACGGCCGGTTCTGCGCTGCCTGTATCCAGAGGGCTTCCCGCGAACTTCACCAGAATGGGAGGCCTGCCTACCGGCATCCTACCCATGCCAGATTACTTCAGCTACGACGACGCCAAGCACCAGAAGTAGGTAACCTTAAAATTTCCTTACCCAAAGGAACCATGAACCCCTGCTATTGTGGCTTTTAGAGTTCGCCCATCCCATGCGTCTCCTTTTATCTCCTTATTCTCCGTTCCAGTCTTCAGGGCTGCACGCGGTGCTGGAGAGTGGAAACGCTAACTGTTCGTGCCCCATCGCAGACCTTCATACCAGTAGTCCTGGCAGGACTCGGGCATAGCGGGCGACAAGCAAATTGACAAGGTAAGCTCTTACTCTGTGTTAGTGTGTGTGCCGAAAAGACTTTCACTGTTGGAAATACGCTTCCCCCCAGGATTTCTACAACGACCAGTGTTATATACGCTGCCCACATTCAGCGGAATCGAAAACATAATTAGCCAGCCTGCTTAAGCACGTGCGTGATGATGATGACCGCCTGATGTGATCATCAGCCAAAAGACATCCACTGCTGGACATAGACCTGCCCCGAGTTGGGGGCTATGCCGTAATCGCCACGCTCGGCAGGTGGGTTGGCGTCGTTGGCGATCACCATGTGCAGTATTGTCACAGTATTACAATATAGCGGCTAACAGTAGTGCAACGAATGTACTTACGCAGAGCAACGGTAGGGTACTTGCGGGGCAGCGGGCGGCGGGGCACAGACTGGCAAACTCCGCGAGTTTACTGGCTACAGGCTAGTACTGCTAGTACGCTACGTTAAGCTACTGTAATGATGGTGAAAAACAGTTAAGACGTCATTGCTGTTAGGCTTTACATACCAAAAAAGAACAAATATGAGTTTGTTTACAGAGGATAAAAAGTAACTCAAATGACTAGCGCGCCATCGCCCCATTTATTTCCCCAAATGCGTGAGTCAAAAATGAAATACTAAATTGCACTCTTAAAAAAATCCTTTTAAGGTTAAAAAATCTGTTTGTTTTCCTATTAAGTTGTCAATGATGGTGAAAAACAGTTAAGACGTCATTGCTGTTAGGCTTTACATACTTAAAAAGAACAAATATGAGTTTGTTTACAAAGGATAAAAAGTAACTCAAATGACTAGCGCGCCGTCGCCCCATTTATCTCCCCAAATGCGTGAGTCAAAAATAAAATACTAAATTGTATTCTTTAAAAAACCTTTTAAGGTTTAAAAATCTGTTTGTTCAATGATGGTAAAAAACAGTTACTAATTTAATTCGTACTCACCTTTGATTTCGTTATTGTTGGTTAATGTCGTGTATATAAGTTTGATAATATTATTTCATACTTTTGAGTGAATTTAATTTTGAAGTCGGTTTTTAAGTTTTTTAAACTTTTATTTTATTTTATTTATTTTTAGTGGTAATGCTATCTATCTAACAACATTATACCCAATCACCCACTCGCCAACAGGAACCATCAAATCATAATGCATGTGTTTTATTAAAATGCTACATTTTTCATGTGATTCTTGTGGCTTCCATCATCTCAACAGCATGAAAGTTAAGGAGTTTAGTCTTCCATCATCAGCCCATCTGAATAACCTAAAAGAATACAATTATCGGTCTATACGTATACATACGTATTTGCGTAAAATATTTGAAGAAATATCCACCAACTCCTAATCGTTAAGGAGTTGTACTTTCCTTCGTCAGCTCATTAACAAGAGATGATGACTACCAGACGCTAAAACTTAAATAGTTTTAGGAAATACATAAAACACGTAATATTTGCATATAAAATTTGAGGGTTGTTCTCGATTTCCCTGGGATCCCATCATCAGATCCTGACTTGGTGACAATGAGACCCCCTCGGGAGTATACTCTTTCGAATAAAAAAATAACTTTGAAAATCGGTTCACAATCGGCGGAGATATCGCGTAACAAACATACAAAAAAAAAACATAGTCGAATTGAGAACCTCCTCCTGAGTCCTCCTTTTTGAAGTCGGTTGAAAAGTGGATAGCCTTGAAAAAACAAATATGATTATTTTATGTCTATCCTGCTTTATCACACTAACTGGGTAATAAATAATAGTGAATAGTGTAACTAGGATGAAGTTTGACGCTCTCTGTATGCTTTAGTTATTGCTCTGAGGGTGGTACGGTGTGACGTCATCAAAATTTTATCTATTGGTTTATTAGATCTGTGGGACATTCCTATTGAACCTGTACCGTGTTATAAATAATCGATGCCACGAAGGATTGTGATTATACTTCCGCTCTTTAGTTTATGCCATTTCAAAATACGCGCGAAAACCTAACTGTTGCCGTTACGAGATAGAGTTACACGTTACATTGTCATCGGTTAATCCACAGGAACGTCGGTGGCGTAATGGCTAGGGCCGCCGCCTCCTGTCCGGGAGGTCGTGGTTCGAACCTGCCACGTACCAATATGATTTCGAATTTACATTTCATATGTACGTTTATCCGACGCTCTTACGGTGAAGGAAAACATCGTGAGGAAACCTGCACACGCCTGCGGAGAAACTCGCAGGTTGTGTGTGAAGTCGACCAACCCGCACTGGGCCCGCGTGGTCGACTAAGGCCCGATCATCCTAATTCAGGGTAGGCTCGTGCCCCTCGGTGGGGACGTATATGAGCTGATATGAATGAACTCCACAGGAAACAGGCAGCACCCTCCTAGGCTCACTGCCAAATGAGTATTGGAAGCGTGTAGCGAGGAAGCTCCGCGAAATATCGAACCTCATCATGGATCACACAGACACTGACTCCGACAAAACCTTGACTCCGGAGCCGAGGTAGGTACCTAGGATTTATGGTAGAGTGGAATTTATTTATTTATTTATTCCATAGGGAAATCAACAGCTTTTTACATATAAAATACTTATTTCTAGGTATGATGAAGCCTTTATAGATTTCCACAATTAATTTTTAAAAGGAAACACAACTTAAACAAATTAAGCAAGTCAGACTTGATTTATAAACTACTTACTAATAACGACGAAAAAATACAGAGAAAATAATAATAATTGACGTGATAACGTCTTATAATTCGATGGAGCCGGCTGCACGCACGAAAAAACATGACGCATGCGTCGTTACCTCGCTCTGAGGCGTTCCGTCATGCGTCGTTACCTCGCTCTGAGGCGTTCCGTGTAAGTCTTGAAGTGCAAGCGAGAGCGCGAACGAGCGACAAAGAAGCACAATCGGCCTTTACGTTCGGCAGCGTTCGACATCCGTCTCTCTCCAACTTGAGTGAGCGATGTGTCTGTGTGAACAGCTGCTATACTATAGTACATCTACATGTTTTGCTTTTTTCGCTATGGCGGGAAAAAATAATCAGTTTTCCTATGCGCGCTCATCTAACAATGGCGATCGGCCATAGACTAGAATGAGGTTTGTTTGTTTTTTGCTTTCCGCGGATAGCGTTTTAGCCACGTACAAAATGGGGAATTATAAGTTTTCTTTATTACAGAAAAAAAAAGTTATATTTGAGTGAAAGTTTTATTTATTATACACTAGCGACCCGCCCCGGCTTCGCACGGGTGCAATGCTGATACTAAATACACTACAGAAAAACTGAGAACGTGCGGCCGGCGGTACCGCCGCAAACGCTACGTCCCGCAATTTTTAAATCTGTAATATCTTCGAAAATATTCACTTAAATCATACGGTGTAACGGGCCATATAGATCTATATTAAATGAACAATGTATTCAAGGTATTTAATTGGTTAAGGATTAATGCTGTATTGGTTAAAATCGCTTCGAAAATTAGCCATTATTTGTCGTAAAAAGTAAATGACAAAAAAAAGTTATTGTGGGTTATCCATAAGAGATAGACATATACCATCACGGACTTTTCTGTAGACCTTTTCAATGTGTACAATACTTAGTACATTATTTTGATAAAACTCGTAGGGTTCAGCCTGCGTTTGCAATGTAAGCGGAAAAAATGTAATTATTTACGACATCACATTAGAAACCTAAAAAATAACAGTACTTCTCCACTATTTAATGGATGTTATTATACATATAAACCTTCCTCTTGAATCACTCTATCTATTAAAAAAAACCACATCAAAATCCGTTGCGTAGTTTCAAAGATTTAAGCATACAAAGGGACATAGGGACAGAGAAAGCGACTTTGTTTTATACTATGTAGTGATAGTGAAGTGATAGTGAATGTACTAGTTGAAATTTTCTATTTAAATACGAAGTTGCATGAAATGAGTAAGCAATAGGTACAGTCATTTATTTGCACTATTGAACACGATCTTTTTTTGTATCGAAACTTTTTTAAGAACAAAGCAATTCAACCAATAAAATAAAATAAAACTCTATGACTCACTTGTGATTAAGAGCAATGAAAAAATCACAGTTTGATTACAGGTATCATTATGAGCCTAATTGCGTTAAAATTAGAGCCACTTTATGAGCAAGTTTGTTGAAAAATTATTTTTGACGTGATAACGTCTTATAATTCGATGGAGCCGGCTGCACGCACGAAAAAACATGACGCATGCGGCGTTACCTCGCTTTGAGGCGTTCCATTTAAGGCTTGAAGTGCAAGCGAGAGCGCGCAATGAGCGACAAAGAGGCACAATCAGCCTCCGCGTTCGGCTGCGTTCGACATCTGTCTCTCTCCTACTTGAGTGAGCGATGCGTCCGCGTGGACAGCTGCTATACATTAATACATTTACATGTTTTCGTCAAGTATGAAGTCGGTTTACGGACGTCATTGCTGTTAGGCTTTACATACCAAAAAAGAACAAATATGAGTTTGTTTACAGAGGATAAAAAGTAACTCAAATGACTAGCGCGCCATCGCCCCATTTATTTCCCCAAATGCGTGAGTCAAAAATGAAATACTAAATTGCACTCTTAAAAAAATCCTTTTAAGGTTAAAAAATCTGTTTGTTTTCCTATTAAGTTGTCAATGATGGTGAAAAACAGTTAAGACGTCATTGCTGTTAGGCTTTACATACTTAAAAAGAACAAATATGAGTTTGTTTACAAAGGATAAAAAGTAACTCAAATGACTAGCGCGCCGTCGCCCCATTTATCTCCCCAAATGCGTGAGTCAAAAATAAAATACTAAATTGTATTCTTTAAAAAACCTTTTAAGGTTTAAAAATCTGTTTGTTCAATGATGGTAAAAAACAGTTACTAATTTAATTCGTACTCACCTTTGATTTCGTTATTGTTGGTTAATGTCGTGTATATAAGTTTGATAATATTATTTCATACTTTTGAGTGAATTTAATTTTGAAGTCGGTTTTTAAGTTTTTTAAACTTTTATTTTATTTTATTTATTTTTAGTGGTAATGCTATCTATCTAACAACATTATACCCAATCACCCACTCGCCAACAGGAACCATCAAATCATAATGCATGTGTTTTATTAAAATGCTACATTTTTCATGTGATTCTTGTGGCTTCCATCATCTCAACAGCATGAAAGTTAAGGAGTTTAGTCTTCCATCATCAGCCCATCTGAATAACCTAAAAGAATACAATTATCGGTCTATACGTATACATACGTATTTGCGTAAAATATTTGAAGAAATATCCACCAACTCCTAATCGTTAAGGAGTTGTACTTTCCTTCGTCAGCTCATTAACAAGAGATGATGACTACCAGACGCTAAAACTTAAATAGTTTTAGGAAATACATAAAACACGTAATATTTGCATATAAAATTTGAGGGTTGTTCTCGATTTCCCTGGGATCCCATCATCAGATCCTGACTTGGTGACAATGAGACCCCCTCGGGAGTATACTCTTTCGAATAAAAAAATAACTTTGAAAATCGGTTCACAATCGGCGGAGATATCGCGTAACAAACATACAAAAAAAAAACATAGTCGAATTGAGAACCTCCTCCTGAGTCCTCCTTTTTGAAGTCGGTTGAAAAGTGGATAGCCTTGAAAAAACAAATATGATTATTTTATGTCTATCCTGCTTTATCACACTAACTGGGTAATAAATAATAGTGAATAGTGTAACTAGGATGAAGTTTGACGCTCTCTGTATGCTTTAGTTATTGCTCTGAGGGTGGTACGGTGTGACGTCATCAAAATTTTATCTATTGGTTTATTAGATCTGTGGGACATTCCTATTGAACCTGTACCGTGTTATAAATAATCGATGCCACGAAGGATTGTGATTATACTTCCGCTCTTTAGTTTATGCCATTTCAAAATACGCGCGAAAACCTAACTGTTGCCATACTCAGTTTAAAACAACTCTTGTGTGACATTTCTTGTTATGCCCCTGCCTTTCCCCTACCCTTTATTTTGGTATTTTGGAGTTTACCTTTTTTTGAATTTGGAAACATGCGTTATGGATGAATAGCAATAATGCCCGACCCAATAATTCACGACCCATTTATGTACAGCCCATATAATGGGCGCACGAACTGGTCATGGACTTGAACTGAAATAGAAACAAAATTTTTAGAGCGTGATTATTACGGATTAGTAATAACGATTAAGATTAAGCCGCAATTATCTTATTATTACCTGATTGAACCCGTTGGAAATACCACTTTCTATATACATAATTCTATACAGATGTAACAAAGTTGGTGTAGGTCCCGTTAACTGGGGCTTCTACTTAACATACTGAACAAGTTTCCTCAAGGAACCCATAGTCACTTATAAAAAAGGAAATTTGCACCTTCCATACAAAAATGCTGTATGAAAAGTTTTTTTGCGCTTTCTGCAAAATCGTAGAACAAAAGTTGTTCAGTTTGATGAGTACAAGCCACAGTTAAATTTGTGTAAAAAATTAGTGTAGATCTCGTTAACTGTTGCTTTAACGAGATCTACACCAATTTTGTTACACCCTGTATATATTTCAAATAAATAATTATTATTAGTGAACCTCTACGTGTGTCCTCTACACGAGATAGAGTTACACGTTACATTGTCATCGGTTAATCCACAGGAACGTCGGTGGCGTAATGGCTAGGGCCGCCGCCTCCTGTCCGGGAGGTCGTGGTTCGAACCTGCCACGTACCAATATGATTTCGAATTTACATTTCATATGTACGTTTATCCGACGCTCTTACGGTGAAGGAAAACATCGTGAGGAAACCTGCACACGCCTGCGGAGAAACTCGCAGGTTGTGTGTGAAGTCGACCAACCCGCACTGGGCCCGCGTGGTCGACTAAGGCCCGATCATCCTAATTCAGGGTAGGCTCGTGCCCCTCGGTGGGGACGTATATGAGCTGATATGAATGAACTCCACAGGAAACAGGCAGCACCCTCCTAGGCTCACTGCCAAATGAGTATTGGAAGCGTGTAGCGAGGAAGCTCCGCGAAATATCGAACCTCATCATGGATCACACAGACACTGACTCCGACAAAACCTTGACTCCGGAGCCGAGGTAGGTACCTAGGATTTATGGTAGAGTGGAATTTATTTATTTATTTATTCCATAGGGAAATCAACAGCTTTTTACATATAAAATACTTATTTCTAGGTATGATGAAGCCTTTATAGATTTCCACAATTAATTTTTAAAAGGAAACACAACTTAAACAAATTAAGCAAGTCAGACTTGATTTATAAACTACTTACTAATAACGACGAAAAAATACAGAGAAAATAATAATAAAAAAAATAAATACAAGTTACTAATTAGCCATCCAATCAAAATAGCAGTGTGTGTGTATGTGAGTGGTGTGAGTGTTGGTGTGTGTGTATGTGTGTTTGTGTGTGTCTGTGTGTATTTTTTTCACTTGTGTTAGTATGAATGTTGGTTACAAATGGCGATTCCTGGTGTTCTTGGTAAGCTCCAGTCGATTTAAGGCTGTTTTTCAACCGACATCCAAAAAGGAAACGAATGTATTTTTAATTTTTATATTTTTGATGTGTAACATCTTTGCTCTCGCTTTCCTGCAATTTGTGGGAGTGATTTCGTGAAATGGGACGGAAATGTGTAACATGGGACGGAAATGTGTAACAGGAAGTCGCGAAAGCGCGGAATTCTACTTTACGAGAGTCCGACTCGCACTTGGTCGGTTTTTTTCGTTACTGTCAGATCCGCCACCCAGGTATACAATATCGTCATCAAATCCAACTAACCTAAAGTATTTTGTCACATGTAACACATCATATTATGCGAGTACTGTAGGTCTCGCTCGAATTTTTTTTATGTTTGTTACCTCACAAGGGGAACAGATAAAATTAACTCAGTGAAATTACTAACGATTTTTGCTGTAAACAGAATTCCGCATACTCATCATAATTTTATCATCATCATATCTGCCGAAAAACGTCCACTGCTGGACAAAGGCCGGTCCTGCGCTGCCCGCAATCCATCGGCTATAATATATCTACATATATATTTAAAAGGAAAGTCGTGTTAGTTACACCATTTATAACTCAAGAATGGCTGAACCTATTTTTATGATTTTTGTGTTTTTACGTTTGTGTTCGTCCGGAACAAGATAATAATAAGTATTAAAATATGATATTCATCAATGAAAAATATTATCAGTCGAAAAATAATTAGTTTTAGGAAAGGGTAGGGTAGTGTAGTGTAATGTGGAACGAAGTTCGCCGGGACAGCTAGTAATTTTAATAAACATTACTCTATAAATTTTTCATCAAGTCTTCAATTTTTAGTTCACAAAAATCACAAAATGAGTACTTAAATGGCGGTGTTAAACTATGACGTCACTTCCAGGTAATTCAATTCAAACATTTCTAGAACAAAATATAGTTTTTGATAGATGATAAATGTTAGCTCAAATGACTAGCAGTCATAGACTGTTCTATACCTCAGTTCTGTATTTCTTTGGCACGTTCTGTAGCCTGAAAGGATCGATCGATGGATTTTGGAGTACGAGGTGTCGTATAGCTTCGTCTTGATCCCGTGAGTGACAGGATACATTTTTACCCGACCGGCGAAAAAAATAAGGGTTAAATTTTATACAGTCGGTGTTCAATTAATTCATGTAGGTATTTTTTATAGAATTCATTAAGATTTTTAAAAAAATGTTTTTTACGCTTTTCCAGATTGATTCGCAGATTCAGATACGTTATACGTTCCAGAAGTCTCGACGAGACATTTAGGTAAGGTACAAATAGATATCGTCATAAACGTATGTGGAGTAGGCAGGCCCGGATCTACAGCCTCCAGTCAGTACAGTACAGCCAAAGTGTCTTATCGTGTGCGATTTTGATGAGGGTCATATGATCCTTATGGAGGGGGGAGGGGGGGGGGGGGGCTACATCAGACTAATATTTCATTTGTTGAAAAATTTGCCTATTTGGCAAATTGGGACTATGCCCCCCATTTTAAAAATGTAGATCTGGTGTTGGGAGTATGGATGACCAGCCTAGAGGTAAGATACGAGTGCTTCAGTGGTAACGACGCTGTAGGCAGGTGCGGTCGCAGCCCGATTGCCTAACACTTTGGAGGTGGTAATCTTGCCTCAAGAACCACTACTAAGGGGTAATTTTAGAAGCTAGAAGATTTTCTTACAATGTCAATGATGAAGATTCGTTTGCGTGCAAAAATCACCTAGATAGCTTCTATTGTAGACGATAGGACGAGCAAAGTGAGTCCAAATAACTATTGCACCAATAGCATTTGCACCAGAGTCCAGACCACAAACATACAAACACATTTTCACATTTATAATATTACAAGCTTTTGCCCGCGGCTTCGCCCGCGTGGACATCATTTTTGTGACTGTCTTAGAGGGTGCGCGGTGCGCGAGCCGCAACAGAGCACCAGAATAATACCTCACCCTGGACACTTCATACAACGGGCCAGAAATTACGTTTCAAGAAAGGAATGGCCCAACAAACAAAATGGCGGCGAAATCCTTTAAGTTTGACAACCAAACTGTAACATTGTTTTATCAATCTGGGTGACGAGGGGGTGAGGTCGCAATCTAGAGAGCGGCAGGGAGTGTCCATACTGAATGTTAGTACTAATATATAAGGTCTAACAAAATTAGCTGAAATTTTAACTGGTGCTTGTACCCATGAAACTGAACAACTTTCCCCATGGAACCCATAGTCAAATCGCCAAAAAAAATTGCCTCTCCATACTTACTCGGATCAGCTGATCAGCCAACTTAGTATGGGAAGTTAAAATAGTTTCAGCTAATTTTGTTAGACCTTATATAAACTTTGATAATACCTACTTATTTACCCTTTTGTATTATAGGATTTGGAATAATTATAAAATTATGTTGAGACCCATAGTCCCTTTAATAAGTTCGGAATAATTATTTTTTTTGAACTTCTCATACATACAAATCAGCTAATTGACTAATTTTGTACGTTTTTTTAAAGATTTGTCTATGAGAGCCCAGACACATAAAAGCGTTACGTTGTGGCGGCGCGTCGCAACGTGTCCTAGTACCGTAGCTTAGAGTAGTCTTTAGCTCTCCGCCATGGATCGTCAAAAGCATATCGCTCACAGATTTGGACAGAAGGATCCGCCCGTCTCCATATTTTACTAAGATTATCTTCATACAAGCAAAAAGTAGCGCCATCAGACATAACTCGTACGAACTAGCGTGGGCGAGAGTTGATGACAGTGCCGCACTAAAATTGTCGCTTTAAAAACGCGTTTAATTAATTTGTTTACAAGAAAAAATACAATGTAAGGTTACTTAATGATGATACGATATTCCATGTTTCTTTTAAGCCTTTATGTCATGATTTTTACAGCCTCTAACAACACAATAAGGTATTTTTATATGGAATATCTTTCCACCGCCCTCTACGATTTCCCGCAGACGACTGAATCGCGAGTGTGCGAAACTTTCGATTTTCGCAGCAATTCGCTGGGGGCATTAGTCGCGTGCGTTGGCCCGCTCTCCGCGCCTGGTCGTCCGATGATGAAAAGGAGAGGGAGGAATGAGGTTGTGAAGCTCCAAGGCACACTCTCCGAAATGAATCCTTTAGAACACCGATAGACAGGCGACTTTGCGGCGATGCTCGAGGCTTTGGAGCCTGTTTGATACAAGTTCCTCCTTACCGATGAGTCTCCTAGCGCGTCGGTCAATAGAATCCAAGGCATTTAGCTGGTAACGATCCGTCCCATAAGTGAGATCAGTACTCCATACATGACCGAACTTAGAGGTTTAAATCGGTTTGGTTTGCCTGTAGAATGCAAATCTCTGTTTTAAAATAGGTTTAAAAAAGTTAGCGAATCGTGTTTCTGCAATTGACAAAATGAAGAATCAGGTTAAAAAATATCACTTCCTTATGTTTTGTAATTGCTGAGAAAAATCGTGATCCATGCGACCAAAGTTTCTAATGCGTCGTCCTATCATTGATGTTCGGCGGCAAGACTTAGATAAGATGGTGGTAGCTAGCCAGGCGGGCTTAGAAAATGCCCTTCCGCCAACCACACCAAGACCACCAAGCAAATATAGACTTAGCCGGGAATTGAACCCGCATCCTCCTGATATGAAGACAATATACTTAACCATTACGCTACAGAGGCGGTCAAACACAGAGTTATAAACAAAAAGTCTGTGCGGTCAAACGATGATGTTGACGATAAATGAGAAGGAAACGAACCAGTTCGAAAAACCCATTAATACAGCCAAAATATTTTTTTCCAGGCCCATCCAAGACCTCCCGTCGTCATCGCTACTGGAAAGCCCAGCCGAGAAAAAAGCGGAGTACCTTCGTGAACAGTTCTCGATGTTGACAGAAGAAGTGGGTGGTGCTGATGATGGCACCAACGACCTGTCCATGTCTTCGCTGGCGTTGGACGAGTCATCACATTTCAAGGTATTTTTAGGGTGGAACCCAAAAGGTAAAAGTCGATTATCCAGGGTCGCAGGTTAACCCTTTCACGAGCAACCCAAATACGGCGAACAAGATATAATTGAACCTTATTCGAGGTCAATACAGATCAATATTGACACAGCATCCCTGGCAAACATATTGGCAATTTAATGCTAGTGAGATCAGTACTCCATACATGACCGAACTTAGAGGTTTAAATCGGTTTGGTTTGCCTGTAGAATGCAAATCTCTGTTTTAAAATAGGTTTAAAAAAGTTAGCGAATCGTGTTTCTGCAATTGACAAAATGAAGAATCAGGTTAAAAAATATCACTTCCTTATGTTTTGTAATTGCTGAGAAAAATCGTGATCCATGCGACCAAAGTTTCTAATGCGTCGTCCTATCATTGATGTTTGGCGGCAAGACTTAGATAAGATGGTGGTAGCTAGCCAGGCGGGCTTAGAAAATTCCCTTCCGCCAACCACACCAAGACCACCAAGCAAATATAGACTTAGCCGGGAATTGAACCCGCATCCTCCTGATATGAAGACAATATACTTAACCATTACGCTACAGAGGCGGTCAAACACAGAGTTATAAACAAAAAGTCTGTGCGGTCAAACGATGATGTTGACGATAAATGAGAAGGAAACGAACCAGTTCGAAAAACCCATTAATACAGCCAAAATATTTTTTTCCAGGCCCATCCAAGACCTCCCGTCGTCATCGCTACTGGAAAGCCCAGCCGAGAAAAAAGCGGAGTACCTTCGTGAACAGTTCTCGATGTTGACAGAAGAAGTGGGTGGTGCTGATGATGGCACCAACGACCTGTCCATGTCTTCGCTGGCGTTGGACGAGTCATCACATTTCAAGGTATTTTTAGGGTGGAACCCAAAAGGTAAAAGTCGATTATCCAGGGTCGCAGGTTAACCCTTTCACGAGCAACCCAAATACGGCGAACAAGATATAATTGAACCTTATTCGAGGTCAATACAGATCAATATTGACACAGCATCCCTGGCAAACATATTGGCAATTTAATGCTAGTGAGATCAGTACTCCATACATGACCGAACTTAGAGGTTTAAATCGGTTTGGTTTGCCTGTAGAATGCAAATCTCTGTTTTAAAATAGGTTTAAAAAAGTTAGCGAATCGTGTTTCTGCAATTGACAAAATGAAGAATCAGGTTAAAAAATATCACTTCCTTATGTTTTGTAATTGCTGAGAAAAATCGTGATCCATGCGACCAAAGTTTCTAATGCGTCGTCCTATCATTGATGTTCGGCGGCAAGACTTAGATAAGATGGTGGTAGCTAGCCAGGCGGGCTTAGAAAATGCCCTTCCGCCAACCACACCAAGACCACCAAGCAAATATAGACTTAGCCGGGAATTGAACCCGCATCCTCCTGATATGAAGACAATATACTTAACCATTACGCTACAGAGGCGGTCAAACACAGAGTTATAAACAAAAAGTCTGTGCGGTCAAACGATGATGTTGACGATAAATGAGAAGGAAACGAACCAGTTCGAAAAACCCATTAATACAGCCAAAATATTTTTTTCCAGGCCCATCCAAGACCTCCCGTCGTCATCGCTACTGGAAAGCCCAGCCGAGAAAAAAGCGGAGTACCTTCGTGAACAGTTCTCGATGTTGACAGAAGAAGTGGGTGGTGCTGATGATGGCACCAACGACCTGTCCATGTCTTCGCTGGCGTTGGACGAGTCATCACATTTCAAGGTATTTTAAGGGTGGAACCCAAAAGGTAAAAGTCGATTATCCAGGGTCGCAGGTTAACCCTTTCACGAGCAACCCAAATACGGCGAACAAGATATAATTGAACCTTATTCGAGGTCAATACAGATCAATATTGACACAGCATCCCTGGCAAACATATTGGCAATTTAATGCTAGTGAGATCAGTACTCCATACATGACCGAACTTAGAGGTTTAAATCGGTTTGGTTTGCCTGTAGAATGCAAATCTCTGTTTTAAAATAGGTTTAAAAAAGTTAGCGAATCGTGTTTCTGCAATTGACAAAATGAAGAATCAGGTTAAAAAATATCACTTCCTTATGTTTTGTAATTGCTGAGAAAAATCGTGATCCATGCGACCAAAGTTTCTAATGCGTCGTCCTATCATTGATGTTTGGCGGCAAGACTTAGATAAGATGGTGGTAGCTAGCCAGGCGGGCTTAGAAAATTCCCTTCCGCCAACCACACCAAGACCACCAAGCAAATATAGACTTAGCCGGGAATTGAACCCGCATCCTCCTGATATGAAGACAATATACTTAACCATTACGCTACAGAGGCGGTCAAACACAGAGTTATAAACAAAAAGTCTGTGCGGTCAAACGATGATGTTGACGATAAATGAGAAGGAAACGAACCAGTTCGAAAAACCCATTAATACAGCCAAAATATTTTTTTCCAGGCCCATCCAAGACCTCCCGTCGTCATCGCTACTGGAAAGCCCAGCCGAGAAAAAAGCGGAGTACCTTCGTGAACAGTTCTCGATGTTGACAGAAGAAGTGGGTGGTGCTGATGATGGCACCAACGACCTGTCCATGTCTTCGCTGGCGTTGGACGAGTCATCACATTTCAAGGTATTTTTAGGGTGGAACCCAAAAGGTAAAAGTCGATTATCCAGGGTCGCAGGTTAACCCTTTCACGAGCAACCCAAATACGGCGAACAAGATATAATTGAACCTTATTCGAGGTCAATACAGATCAATATTGACACAGCATCCCTGGCAAACATATTGGCAATTTAATGCTAGTGAGATCAGTACTCCATACATGACCGAACTTAGAGGTTTAAATCGGTTTGGTTTGCCTGTAGAATGCAAATCTCTGTTTTAAAATAGGTTTAAAAAAGTTAGCGAATCGTGTTTCTGCAATTGACAAAATGAAGAATCAGGTTAAAAAATATCACTTCCTTATGTTTTGTAATTGCTGAGAAAAATCGTGATCCATGCGACCAAAGTTTCTAATGCGTCGTCCTATCATTGATGTTTGGCGGCAAGACTTAGATAAGATGGTGGTAGCTAGCCAGGCGGGCTTAGAAAATTCCCTTCCGCCAACCACACCAAGACCACCAAGCAAATATAGACTTAGCCGGGAATTGAACCCGCATCCTCCTGATATGAAGACAATATACTTAACCATTACGCTACAGAGGCGGTCAAACACAGAGTTATAAACAAAAAGTCTGTGCGGTCAAACGATGATGTTGACGATAAATGAGAAGGAAACGAACCAGTTCGAAAAACCCATTAATACAGCCAAAATATTTTTTTCCAGGCCCATCCAAGACCTCCCGTCGTCATCGCTACTGGAAAGCCCAGCCGAGAAAAAAGCGGAGTACCTTCGTGAACAGTTCTCGATGTTGACAGAAGAAGTGGGTGGTGCTGATGATGGCACCAACGACCTGTCCATGTCTTCGCTGGCGTTGGACGAGTCATCACATTTCAAGGTATTTTTAGGGTGGAACCCAAAAGGTAAAAGTCGATTATCCAGGGTCGCAGGTTAACCCTTTCACGAGCAACCCAAATACGGCGAACAAGATATAATTGAACCTTATTCGAGGTCAATACAGATCAATATTGACACAGCATCCCTGGCAAACATATTGGCAATTTAATGCTAGTGAGATCAGTACTCCATACATGACCGAACTTAGAGGTTTAAATCGGTTTGGTTTGCCTGTAGAATGCAAATCTCTGTTTTAAAATAGGTTTAAAAAAGTTAGCGAATCGTGTTTCTGCAATTGACAAAATGAAGAATCAGGTTAAAAAATATCACTTCCTTATGTTTTGTAATTGCTGAGAAAAATCGTGATCCATGCGACCAAAGTTTCTAATGCGTCGTCCTATCATTGATGTTCGGCGGCAAGACTTAGATAAGATGGTGGTAGCTAGCCAGGCGGGCTTAGAAAATGCCCTTCCGCCAACCACACCAAGACCACCAAGCAAATATAGACTTAGCCGGGAATTGAACCCGCATCCTCCTGATATGAAGACAATATACTTAACCATTACGCTACAGAGGCGGTCAAACACAGAGTTATAAACAAAAAGTCTGTGCGGTCAAACGATGATGTTGACGATAAATGAGAAGGAAACGAACCAGTTCGAAAAACCCATTAATACAGCCAAAATATTTTTTTCCAGGCCCATCCAAGACCTCCCGTCGTCATCGCTACTGGAAAGCCCAGCCGAGAAAAAAGCGGAGTACCTTCGTGAACAGTTCTCGATGTTGACAGAAGAAGTGGGTGGTGCTGATGATGGCACCAACGACCTGTCCATGTCTTCGCTGGCGTTGGACGAGTCATCACATTTCAAGGTATTTTTAGGGTGGAACCCAAAAGGTAAAAGTCGATTATCCAGGGTCGCAGGTTAACCCTTTCACGAGCAACCCAAATACGGCGAACAAGATATAATTGAACCTTATTCGAGGTCAATACAGATCAATATTGACACAGCATCCCTGGCAAACATATTGGCAATTTAATGCTAGTGAGATCAGTACTCCATACATGACCGAACTTAGAGGTTTAAATCGGTTTGGTTTGCCTGTAGAATGCAAATCTCTGTTTTAAAATAGGTTTAAAAAAGTTAGCGAATCGTGTTTCTGCAATTGACAAAATGAAGAATCAGGTTAAAAAATATCACTTCCTTATGTTTTGTAATTGCTGAGAAAAATCGTGATCCATGCGACCAAAGTTTCTAATGCGTCGTCCTATCATTGATGTTTGGCGGCAAGACTTAGATAAGATGGTGGTAGCTAGCCAGGCGGGCTTAGAAAATTCCCTTCCGCCAACCACACCAAGACCACCAAGCAAATATAGACTTAGCCGGGAATTGAACCCGCATCCTCCTGATATGAAGACAATATACTTAACCATTACGCTACAGAGGCGGTCAAACACAGAGTTATAAACAAAAAGTCTGTGCGGTCAAACGATGATGTTGACGATAAATGAGAAGGAAACGAACCAGTTCGAAAAACCCATTAATACAGCCAAAATATTTTTTTCCAGGCCCATCCAAGACCTCCCGTCGTCATCGCTACTGGAAAGCCCAGCCGAGAAAAAAGCGGAGTACCTTCGTGAACAGTTCTCGATGTTGACAGAAGAAGTGGGTGGTGCTGATGATGGCACCAACGACCTGTCCATGTCTTCGCTGGCGTTGGACGAGTCATCACATTTCAAGGTATTTTTAGGGTGGAACCCAAAAGGTAAAAGTCGATTATCCAGGGTCGCAGGTTAACCCTTTCACGAGCAACCCAAATACGGCGAACAAGATATAATTGAACCTTATTCGAGGTCAATACAGATCAATATTGACACAGCATCCCTGGCAAACATATTGGCAATTTAATGCTAGTGAGATCAGTACTCCATACATGACCGAACTTAGAGGTTTAAATCGGTTTGGTTTGCCTGTAGAATGCAAATCTCTGTTTTAAAATAGGTTTAAAAAAGTTAGCGAATCGTGTTTCTGCAATTGACAAAATGAAGAATCAGGTTAAAAAATATCACTTCCTTATGTTTTGTAATTGCTGAGAAAAATCGTGATCCATGCGACCAAAGTTTCTAATGCGTCGTCCTATCATTGATGTTCGGCGGCAAGACTTAGATAAGATGGTGGTAGCTAGCCAGGCGGGCTTAGAAAATGCCCTTCCGCCAACCACACCAAGACCACCAAGCAAATATAGACTTAGCCGGGAATTGAACCCGCATCCTCCTGATATGAAGACAATATACTTAACCATTACGCTACAGAGGCGGTCAAACACAGAGTTATAAACAAAAAGTCTGTGCGGTCAAACGATGATGTTGACGATAAATGAGAAGGAAACGAACCAGTTCGAAAAACCCATTAATACAGCCAAAATATTTTTTTCCAGGCCCATCCAAGACCTCCCGTCGTCATCGCTACTGGAAAGCCCAGCCGAGAAAAAAGCGGAGTACCTTCGTGAACAGTTCTCGATGTTGACAGAAGAAGTGGGTGGTGCTGATGATGGCACCAACGACCTGTCCATGTCTTCGCTGGCGTTGGACGAGTCATCACATTTCAAGGTATTTTTAGGGTGGAACCCAAAAGGTAAAAGTCGATTATCCAGGGTCGCAGGTTAACCCTTTCACGAGCAACCCAAATACGGCGAACAAGATATAATTGAACCTTATTCGAGGTCAGTACAGATCAATATTGACACAGCATCCCTGGCAAACATATTGGCAATTTAATGCTAGTGAGATCAGTACTCCATACATGACCGAACTTAGAGGTTTAAATCGGTTTGGTTTGCCTGTAGAATGCAAATCTCTGTTTTAAAATAGGTTTAAAAAAGTTAGCGAATCGTGTTTCTGCAATTGACAAAATGAAGAATCAGGTTAAAAAATATCACTTCCTTATGTTTTGTAATTGCTGAGAAAAATCGTGATCCATGCGACCAAAGTTTCTAATGCGTCGTCCTATCATTGATGTTTGGCGGCAAGACTTAGATAAGATGGTGGTAGCTAGCCAGGCGGGCTTAGAAAATTCCCTTCCGCCAACCACACCAAGACCACCAAGCAAATATAGACTTAGCCGGGAATTGAACCCGCATCCTCCTGATATGAAGACAATATACTTAACCATTACGCTACAGAGGCGGTCAAACACAGAGTTATAAACAAAAAGTCTGTGCGGTCAAACGATGATGTTGACGATAAATGAGAAGGAAACGAACCAGTTCGAAAAACCCATTAATACAGCCAAAATATTTTTTTCCAGGCCCATCCAAGACCTCCCGTCGTCATCGCTACTGGAAAGCCCAGCCGAGAAAAAAGCGGAGTACCTTCGTGAACAGTTCTCGATGTTGACAGAAGAAGTGGGTGGTGCTGATGATGGCACCAACGACCTGTCCATGTCTTCGCTGGCGTTGGACGAGTCATCACATTTCAAGGTATTTTTAGGGTGGAACCCAAAAGGTAAAAGTCGATTATCCAGGGTCGCAGGTTAACCCTTTCACGAGCAACCCAAATACGGCGAACAAGATATAATTGAACCTTATTCGAGGTCAATACAGATCAATATTGACACAGCATCCCTGGCAAACATATTGGCAATTTAATGCTAGTGAGATCAGTACTCCATACATGACCGAACTTAGAGGTTTAAATCGGTTTGGTTTGCCTGTAGAATGCAAATCTCTGTTTTAAAATAGGTTTAAAAAAGTTAGCGAATCGTGTTTCTGCAATTGACAAAATGAAGAATCAGGTTAAAAAATATCACTTCCTTATGTTTTGTAATTGCTGAGAAAAATCGTGATCCATGCGACCAAAGTTTCTAATGCGTCGTCCTATCATTGATGTTCGGCGGCAAGACTTAGATAAGATGGTGGTAGCTAGCCAGGCGGGCTTAGAAAATGCCCTTCCGCCAACCACACCAAGACCACCAAGCAAATATAGACTTAGCCGGGAATTGAACCCGCATCCTCCTGATATGAAGACAATATACTTAACCATTACGCTACAGAGGCGGTCAAACACAGAGTTATAAACAAAAAGTCTGTGCGGTCAAACGATGATGTTGACGATAAATGAGAAGGAAACGAACCAGTTCGAAAAACCCATTAATACAGCCAAAATATTTTTTTCCAGGCCCATCCAAGACCTCCCGTCGTCATCGCTACTGGAAAGCCCAGCCGAGAAAAAAGCGGAGTACCTTCGTGAACAGTTCTCGATGTTGACAGAAGAAGTGGGTGGTGCTGATGATGGCACCAACGACCTGTCCATGTCTTCGCTGGCGTTGGACGAGTCATCACATTTCAAGGTATTTTTAGGGTGGAACCCAAAAGGTAAAAGTCGATTATCCAGGGTCGCAGGTTAACCCTTTCACGAGCAACCCAAATACGGCGAACAAGATATAATTGAACCTTATTCGAGGTCAATACAGATCAATATTGACACAGCATCCCTGGCAAACATATTGGCAATTTAATGCTCGTGAAAGGGTTAATGTTTATTTTTTCTAAAACAGTGATCAAGATTCTTAATATATTTTTAAATAGTTTATTTATGAAGATATTAAATAAACCTACAAATAGTTTGTAGATAAACCGAATTAACACTAAATTAAGAGGACTATAAACCTGCGACTTTTGAAGTAACACTTTACGCACGCTTGACTTGGGGAGTAAGCTGGTGAATACGTTACGCGAACGGTGATTAAGTTTTACTTCAGTCGTGTTACATCAATTGAGGAATTCGCTAAAATTACTCCTGTTAATCCTCCTACAGTAAATAAAAGTACGAATCCTAATCTACAAAGTATTGAGGGACTATAATTAATTAAATTATTAATTAAATTAAGCGTCGGTGGCTCAACCGGTAACGACTCGGTCCATCTAACCAGAGGTACCGGGTTCAAATCTGGATGGCCAATGTACCAATGAGTTTTTCAAAAAACTTACGTACATACTTACCGATTGATTTAACGGTGAAGGAAAACATCGCGAGGAAACCTGCACACGCCTGCGAAGAAACTCGAAGGTTGTGTGTGAAGTCGACCAACCCGGGGAATCTCGGTAAAAGTGGTTTTACCGAGATTCCCCAACGCAATGGGGAACTGGCTATATTATCTACAAGCCGGCACACGTCAATGCTGTTAACATTTATGCTTGGCGGCAAGACTTAGATAAGATGGTGGTAGCTAGCCAGGCGGGCTAAGAAAATGCCCTTCCGCCAACCACACCAAGACCACCAAGCAAATATAGACTTAGCCGGGAATTGAACCCGCATCCTCCTGATATGAAGACAATATACTTAACCATTACGCTACAGAGGCGGTCAAACACAGAGTTATAAACAAAAAGTCTGTGCGGTCAAACGATGATGTTGACGATAAATGAGAAGGAAACGAACCTGACTCCGACAAAACCTTGACTCCGGAGCCGAGGTAGGTACCTAGGATTTATGGTAGAGTGGAATTTATTTATTTATTTATTCCATAGGGAAATCAACAGCTTTTTACATATAAAATACTTATTTCTAGGTATGATGAAGCCTTTATAGATTTCCACAATTAATTTTTAAAAGGAAACACAACTTAAACAAATTAAGCAAGTCAGACTTGATTTATAAACTACTTACTAATAACGACGAAAAAATAGAGAGAAAATAATAATAAAAAAAATAAATTAAGACAATTAATTAAGTTGAAACGACGCCTGCACCTCAATGCGTTTAAAATGAATGAATCAACAGGTGTAATAGACGAGGATTAAGACGGCAAAACAAACTAAATGGTACGTTTGAAGCTTTTATTGCCAATTTCGTGTTGAGGACGTGAGCGCCCGCGCCGGTAGAATCATTAACAAGGGGAAGCATGTACATTCTAATCAATATATCAGCTCATATATGTCCCCACCGAGGGGCTCGAGCCTACCCTGAATTAGGGCGATCGGGAATTAGTCGACCACGCGGGCCCAGTGCGGGTTGGTCGACTTCACAAAAGAAGGAAAGCTAGCTAAGTTGAAACGACGCCTGCACCTCAATGCGTTTAAAATGAATGAATCAACAGGTGTAATAGACGAGGATTAAGACGGCAAAACAAACTAAATGGTACGTTTGAAGCTTTTATTGCCAATTTCGTGTTGAGGACGTGAGCGCCCGCGCCGGTAGAATCATTAACAAGGGGAAGCATGTACATTCTAATCAATATATCAGCTCATATATGTCCCCACCGAGGGGCTCGAGCCTACCCTGAATTAGGGCGATCGGGAATTAGTCGACCACGCGGGCCCAGTGCGGGTTGGTCGACTTCACAAAAGAAGGAAAGCTAGCTAAGTTGAAACGACGCCTGCACCTCAATGCGTTTAAAATGAATGAATCAACAGGTGTAATAGACGAGGATTAAGACGGCAAAACAAACTAAATGGTACGTTTGAAGCTTTTATTGCCAATTTCGTGTTGAGGACGTGAGCGCCCGCGCCGGTAGAATCATTAACAAGGGGAAGCATGTACATTCTAATCAATATATCAGCTCATATATGTCCCCACCGAGGGGCTCGAGCCTACCCTGAATTAGGGCGATCGGGAATTAGTCGACCACGCGGGCCCAGTGCGGATTGGTCGACTTCACAAAAGAAGGAAAGCTAGCTAAGTTGAAACCCTCCTAGTCCACCCAGCACCCTCCTAGGCTCACTGCCAAATGAGTACTGGAAGCGTGTAGCGAGGAAGCTCCGCGAAATATCAAACGTCATCATGGATCACACAGACACTGACTCCGACAAAACCTTGACTCCGGAGCCGAGGTAGGTACCTAGGATTTATGGTAGAGTGGAATTTATTTATTTATTTATTCCATAGGGAAATCAACAGCTTTTTACATATAAAATACTTATTTCTAGGTATGATGAAGCCTTTATAGATTTCCACAATTAATTTTTAAAAGGAAACACAACTTAAACAAATTAAGCAAGTCAGACTTGATTTATAAACTACTTACTAATAACGACGAAAAAATAGAGAGAAAATAATAATAAAAAAAATAAATTAAGACAATTAATTAAGTTGAAACGACGCCTGCACCTCAATGCGTTTAAAATGAATGAATCAACAGGTGTAATAGACGAGGATTAAGACGGCAAAACAAACTAAATGGTACGTTTGAAGCTTTTATTGCCAATTTCGTGTTGAGGACGTGAGCGCCCGCGCCGGTAGAATCATTAACAAGGGGAAGCATGTACATTCTAATCAATATATCAGCTCATATATGTCCCCACCGAGGGGCTCGAGCCTACCCTGAATTAGGGCGATCGGGAATTAGTCGACCACGCGGGCCCAGTGCGGGTTGGTCGACTTCACAAAAGAAGGAAAGCTAGCTAAGTTGAAACCCTCCTAGTCCACCCAGCACCCTCCTAGGCTCACTGCCAAATGAGTACTGGAAGCGTGTAGCGAGGAAGCTCCGCGAAATATCAAACCTCATCATGGATCACACAGACACTGACTCCGACAAAACCTTGACTCCGGAGCCGAGGTAGGTACCTAGGATTTATGGTAGAGTGGAATTTATTTATTTATTTATTCCATAGGGAAATCAACAGCTTTTTACATATAAAATACTTATTTCTAGGTATGATGAAGCCTTTATAGATTTCCACAATTAATTTTTAAAAGGAAACACAACTTAAACAAATTAAGCAAGTCAGACTTGATTTATAAACTACTTACTAATAACGACGAAAAAATAGAGAGAAAATAATAATAAAAAAAATAAATTAAGACAATTAATTAAGTTGAAACGACGCCTGCACCTCAATGCGTTTAAAATGAATGAATCAACAGGTGTAATAGACGAGGATTAAGACGGCAAAACAAACTAAATGGTACGTTTGAAGCTTTTATTGCCAATTTCGTGTTGAGGACGTGAGCGCCCGCGCCGGTGGAATCATTAACAAGGGGAAGCATGTACATTCTAATCAATATATCAGCTCATATATGTCCCCACCGAGGGGCTCGAGCCTACCCTGAATTAGGGCGATCGGGAATTAGTCGACCACGCGGGCCCAGTGCGGGTTGGTCGACTTCACAAAAGAAGGAAAGCTAGCTAAGTTGAAACGACGCCTGCACCTCAATGCGTTTAAAATGAATGAATCAACAGGTGTAATAGACGAGGATTAAGACGGCAAAACAAACTAAATGGTACGTTTGAAGCTTTTATTGCCAATTTCGTGTTGAGGACGTGAGCGCCCGCGCCGGTAGAATCATTAACAAGGGGAAGCATGTACATTCTAATCAATATATCCGCTCATATATGTCCCCACCGAGGGGCTCGAGCCTACCCTGAATTAGGGCGATCGGGAATTAGTCGACCACGCGGGCCCAGTGCGGGTTGGTCGACTTCACAAAAGAAGGAAAGCTAGCTAAGTTGAAACCCTCCTAGTCCACCCAGCACCCTCCTAGGCTCACTGCCAAATGAGTACTGGAAGCGTGTAGCGAGGAAGCTCCGCGAAATATCGAACCTCATCATGGATCACACAGACA
This sequence comes from Coleophora flavipennella, assembly GCA_947284805.1. NCBI lineage: Eukaryota > Metazoa > Arthropoda > Insecta > Lepidoptera > Coleophoridae > Coleophora > Coleophora flavipennella. The sequence continues at coordinate 1,349,307 of CAMYPC010000001.1, read as the reverse complement.
CTGACTCCGACAAAACCTTGACTCCGGAGCCGAGGTAGGTACCTAGGATTTATGGTAGAGTGGAATTTATTTATTTATTTATTCCATAGGGAAATCAACAGCTTTTTACATATAAAATACTTATTTCTAGGTATGATGAAGCCTTTATAGATTTCCACAATTAATTTTTAAAAGGAAACACAACTTAAACAAATTAAGCAAGTCAGACTTGATTTATAAACTACTTACTAATAACGACGAAAAAATAGAGAGAAAATAATAATAAAAAAAATAAATTAAGACAATTAATTAAGTTGAAACGACGCCTGCACCTCAATGCGTTTAAAATGAATGAATCAACAGGTGTAATAGACGAGGATTAAGACGGCAAAACAAACTAAATGGTACGTTTGAAGCTTTTATTGCCAATTTCGTGTTGAGGACGTGAGCGCCCGCGCCGGTAGAATCATTAACAAGGGGAAGCATGTACATTCTAATCAATATATCAGCTCATATATGTCCCCACCGAGGGGCTCGAGCCTACCCTGAATTAGGGCGATCGGGAATTAGTCGACCACGCGGGCCCAGTGCGGGTTGGTCGACTTCACAAAAGAAGGAAAGCTAGCTAAGTTGAAACCCTCCTAGTCCACCCAGCACCCTCCTAGGCTCACTGCCAAATGAGTACTGGAAGCGTGTAGCGAGGAAGCTCCGCGAAATATCGAACCTCATCATGGATCACACAGACACTGACTCCGACAAAACCTTGACTCCGGAGCCGAGGTAGGTACCTAGGATTTATGGTAGAGTGGAATTTATTTATTTATTTATTCCATAGGGAAATCAACAGCTTTTTACATATAAAATACTTATTTCTAGGTATGATGAAGCCTTTATAGATTTCCACAATTAATTTTTAAAAGGAAACACAACTTAAACAAATTAAGCAAGTCAGACTTGATTTATAAACTACTTACTAATAACGACGAAAAAATAGAGAGAAAATATAGATTTCCACAATTAATTTTTAAAAGGAAACACAACTTAAACAAATTAAGCAAGTCAGACTTGATTTATAAACTACTTACTAATAACGACGAAAAAATAGAGAGAAAATAATAATAAAAAAAATAAATTAAGACAATTAATTAAGTTGAAACGACGCCTGCACCTCAATGCGTTTAAAATGAATGAATCAACAGGTGTAATAGACGAGGATTAAGACGGCAAAACAAACTAAATGGTACGTTTGAAGCTTTTATTGCCAATTTCGTGTTGAGGACGTGAGCGCCCGCGCCGGTAGAATCATTAACAAGGGGAAGCATGTACATTCTAATCAATATATCAGCTCATATATGTCCCCACCGAGGGGCTCGAGCCTACCCTGAATTAGGGCGATCGGGAATTAGTCGACCACGCGGGCCCAGTGCGGATTGGTCGACTTCACAAAAGAAGGAAAGCTAGCTAAGTTGAAACCCTCCTAGTCCACCCAGCACCCTCCTAGGCTCACTGCCAAATGAGTACTGGAAGCGTGTAGCGAGGAAGCTCCGCGAAATATCAAACGTCATCATGGATCACACAGACACTGACTCCGACAAAACCTTGACTCCGGAGCCGAGGTAGGTACCTAGGATTTATGGTAGAGTGGAATTTATTTATTTATTTATTCCATAGGGAAATCAACAGCTTTTTACATATAAAATACTTATTTCTAGGTATGATGAAGCCTTTATAGATTTCCACAATTAATTTTTAAAAGGAAACACAACTTAAACAAATTAAGCAAGTCAGACTTGATTTATAAACTACTTACTAATAACGACGAAAAAATAGAGAGAAAATAATAATAAAAAAAATAAATTAAGACAATTAATTAAGTTGAAACGACGCCTGCACCTCAATGCGTTTAAAATGAATGAATCAACAGGTGTAATAGACGAGGATTAAGACGGCAAAACAAACTAAATGGTACGTTTGAAGCTTTTATTGCCAATTTCGTGTTGAGGACGTGAGCGCCCGCGCCGGTAGAATCATTAACAAGGGGAAGCATGTACATTCTAATCAATATATCAGCTCATATATGTCCCCACCGAGGGGCTCGAGCCTACCCTGAATTAGGGCGATCGGGAATTAGTCGACCACGCGGGCCCAGTGCGGGTTGGTCGACTTCACAAAAGAAGGAAAGCTAGCTAAGTTGAAACCCTCCTAGTCCACCCAGCACCCTCCTAGGCTCACTGCCAAATGAGTACTGGAAGCGTGTAGCGAGGAAGCTCCGCGAAATATCAAACCTCATCATGGATCACACAGACACTGACTCCGACAAAACCTTGACTCCGGAGCCGAGGTAGGTACCTAGGATTTATGGTAGAGTGGAATTTATTTATTTATTTATTCCATAGGGAAATCAACAGCTTTTTACATATAAAATACTTATTTCTAGGTATGATGAAGCCTTTATAGATTTCCACAATTAATTTTTAAAAGGAAACACAACTTAAACAAATTAAGCAAGTCAGACTTGATTTATAAACTACTTACTAATAACGACGAAAAAATAGAGAGAAAATAATAATAAAAAAAATAAATTAAGACAATTAATTAAGTTGAAACGACGCCTGCACCTCAATGCGTTTAAAATGAATGAATCAACAGGTGTAATAGACGAGGATTAAGACGGCAAAACAAACTAAATGGTACGTTTGAAGCTTTTATTGCCAATTTCGTGTTGAGGACGTGAGCGCCCGCGCCGGTGGAATCATTAACAAGGGGAAGCATGTACATTCTAATCAATATATCAGCTCATATATGTCCCCACCGAGGGGCTCGAGCCTACCCTGAATTAGGGCGATCGGGAATTAGTCGACCACGCGGGCCCAGTGCGGGTTGGTCGACTTCACAAAAGAAGGAAAGCTAGCTAAGTTGAAACGACGCCTGCACCTCAATGCGTTTAAAATGAATGAATCAACAGGTGTAATAGACGAGGATTAAGACGGCAAAACAAACTAAATGGTACGTTTGAAGCTTTTATTGCCAATTTCGTGTTGAGGACGTGAGCGCCCGCGCCGGTAGAATCATTAACAAGGGGAAGCATGTACATTCTAATCAATATATCCGCTCATATATGTCCCCACCGAGGGGCTCGAGCCTACCCTGAATTAGGGCGATCGGGAATTAGTCGACCACGCGGGCCCAGTGCGGGTTGGTCGACTTCACAAAAGAAGGAAAGCTAGCTAAGTTGAAACCCTCCTAGTCCACCCAGCACCCTCCTAGGCTCACTGCCAAATGAGTACTGGAAGCGTGTAGCGAGGAAGCTCCGCGAAATATCGAACCTCATCATGGATCACACAGACACTGACTCCGACAAAACCTTGACTCCGGAGCCGAGGTAGGTACCTAGGATTTATGGTAGAGTGGAATTTATTTATTTATTTATTCCATAGGGAAATCAACAGCTTTTTACATATAAAATACTTATTTCTAGGTATGATGAAGCCTTTATAGATTTCCACAATTAATTTTTAAAAGGAAACACAACTTAAACAAATTAAGCAAGTCAGACTTGATTTATAAACTACTTACTAATAACGACGAAAAAATAGAGAGAAAATAATAATAAAAAAAATAAATTAAGACAATTAATTAAGTTGAAACGACGCCTGCACCTCAATGCGTTTAAAATGAATGAATCAACAGGTGTAATAGACGAGGATTAAGACGGCAAAACAAACTAAATGGTACGTTTGAAGCTTTTATTGCCAATTTCGTGTTGAGGACGTGAGCGCCCGCGCCGGTAGAATCATTAACAAGGGGAAGCATGTACATTCTAATCAATATATCAGCTCATATATGTCCCCACCGAGGGGCTCGAGCCTACCCTGAATTAGGGCGATCGGGAATTAGTCGACCACGCGGGCCCAGTGCGGGTTGGTCGACTTCACAAAAGAAGGAAAGCTAGCTAAGTTGAAACCCTCCTAGTCCACCCAGCACCCTCCTAGGCTCACTGCCAAATGAGTACTGGAAGCGTGTAGCGAGGAAGCTCCGCGAAATATCGAACCTCATCATGGATCACACAGACACTGACTCCGACAAAACCTTGACTCCGGAGCCGAGGTAGGTACCTAGGATTTATGGTAGAGTGGAATTTATTTATTTATTTATTCCATAGGGAAATCAACAGCTTTTTACATATAAAATACTTATTTCTAGGTATGATGAAGCCTTTATAGATTTCCACAATTAATTTTTAAAAGGAAACACAACTTAAACAAATTAAGCAAGTCAGACTTGATTTATAAACTACTTACTAATAACGACGAAAAAATAGAGAGAAAATATAGATTTCCACAATTAATTTTTAAAAGGAAACACAACTTAAACAAATTAAGCAAGTCAGACTTGATTTATAAACTACTTACTAATAACGACGAAAAAATAGAGAGAAAATAATAATAAAAAAAATAAATTAAGACAATTAATTAAGTTGAAACGACGCCTGCACCTCAATGCGTTTAAAATGAATGAATCAACAGGTGTAATAGACGAGGATTAAGACGGCAAAACAAACTAAATGGTACGTTTGAAGCTTTTATTGCCAATTTCGTGTTGAGGACGTGAGCGCCCGCGCCGGTAGAATCATTAACAAGGGGAAGCATGTACATTCTAATCAATATATCAGCTCATATATGTCCCCACCGAGGGGCTCGAGCCTACCCTGAATTAGGGCGATCGGGAATTAGTCGACCACGCGGGCCCAGTGCGGATTGGTCGACTTCACAAAAGAAGGAAAGCTAGCTAAGTTGAAACCCTCCTAGTCCACCCAGCACCCTCCTAGGCTCACTGCCAAATGAGTACTGGAAGCGTGTAGCGAGGAAGCTCCGCGAAATATCAAACGTCATCATGGATCACACAGACACTGACTCCGACAAAACCTTGACTCCGGAGCCGAGGTAGGTACCTAGGATTTATGGTAGAGTGGAATTTATTTATTTATTTATTCCATAGGGAAATCAACAGCTTTTTACATATAAAATACTTATTTCTAGGTATGATGAAGCCTTTATAGATTTCCACAATTAATTTTTAAAAGGAAACACAACTTAAACAAATTAAGCAAGTCAGACTTGATTTATAAACTACTTACTAATAACGACGAAAAAATAGAGAGAAAATAATAATAAAAAAAATAAATTAAGACAATTAATTAAGTTGAAACGACGCCTGCACCTCAATGCGTTTAAAATGAATGAATCAACAGGTGTAATAGACGAGGATTAAGACGGCAAAACAAACTAAATGGTACGTTTGAAGCTTTTATTGCCAATTTCGTGTTGAGGACGTGAGCGCCCGCGCCGGTAGAATCATTAACAAGGGGAAGCATGTACATTCTAATCAATATATCAGCTCATATATGTCCCCACCGAGGGGCTCGAGCCTACCCTGAATTAGGGCGATCGGGAATTAGTCGACCACGCGGGCCCAGTGCGGGTTGGTCGACTTCACAAAAGAAGGAAAGCTAGCTAAGTTGAAACCCTCCTAGTCCACCCAGCACCCTCCTAGGCTCACTGCCAAATGAGTACTGGAAGCGTGTAGCGAGGAAGCTCCGCGAAATATCGAACCTCATCATGGATCACACAGACACTGACTCCGACAAAACCTTGACTCCGGAGCCGAGGTAGGTACCTAGGATTTATGGTAGAGTGGAATTTATTTATTTATTTATTCCATAGGGAAATCAACAGCTTTTTACATATAAAATACTTATTTCTAGGTATGATGAAGCCTTTATAGATTTCCACAATTAATTTTTAAAAGGAAACACAACTTAAACAAATTAAGCAAGTCAGACTTGATTTATAAACTACTTACTAATAACGACGAAAAAATAGAGAGAAAATAATAATAAAAAAAATAAATTAAGACAATTAATTAAGTTGAAACGACGCCTGCACCTCAATGCGTTTAAAATGAATGAATCAACAGGTGTAATAGACGAGGATTAAGACGGCAAAACAAACTAAATGGTACGTTTGAAGCTTTTATTGCCAATTTCGTGTTGAGGACGTGAGCGCCCGCGCCGGTAGAATCATTAACAAGGGGAAGCATGTACATTCTAATCAATATATCAGCTCATATATGTCCCCACCGAGGGGCTCGAGCCTACCCTGAATTAGGGCGATCGGGAATTAGTCGACCACGCGGGCCCAGTGCGGGTTGGTCGACTTCACAAAAGAAGGAAAGCTAGCTAAGTTGAAACGACGCCTGCACCTCAATGCGTTTAAAATGAATGAATCAACAGGTGTAATAGACGAGGATTAAGACGGCAAAACAAACTAAATGGTACGTTTGAAGCTTTTATTGCCAATTTCGTGTTGAGGACGTGAGCGCCCGCGCCGGTAGAATCATTAACAAGGGGAAGCATGTACATTCTAATCAATATATCAGCTCATATATGTCCCCACCGAGGGGCTCGAGCCTACCCTGAATTAGGGCGATCGGGAATTAGTCGACCACGCGGGCCCAGTGCGGGTTGGTCGACTTCACAAAAGAAGGAAAGCTAGCTAAGTTGAAACCCTCCTAGTCCACCCAGCACCCTCCTAGGCTCACTGCCAAATGAGTACTGGAAGCGTGTAGCGAGGAAGCTCCGCGAAATATCGAACCTCATCATGGATCACACAGACACTGACTCCGACAAAACCTTGACTCCGGAGCCGAGGTAGGTACCTAGGATTTATGGTAGAGTGGAATTTATTTATTTATTTATTCCATAGGGAAATCAACAGCTTTTTACATATAAAATACTTATTTCTAGGTATGATGAAGCCTTTATAGATTTCCACAATTAATTTTTAAAAGGAAACACAACTTAAACAAATTAAGCAAGTCAGACTTGATTTATAAACTACTTACTAATAACGACGAAAAAATAGAGAGAAAATAATAATAAAAAAAATAAATTAAGACAATTAATTAAGTTGAAACGACGCCTGCACCTCAATGCGTTTAAAATGAATGAATCAACAGGTGTAATAGACGAGGATTAAGACGGCAAAACAAACTAAATGGTACGTTTGAAGCTTTTATTGCCAATTTCGTGTTGAGGACGTGAGCGCCCGCGCCGGTAGAATCATTAACAAGGGGAAGCATGTACATTCTAATCAATATATCAGCTCATATATGTCCCCACCGAGGGGCTCGAGCCTACCCTGAATTAGGGCGATCGGGAATTAGTCGACCACGCGGGCCCAGTGCGGGTTGGTCGACTTCACAAAAGAAGGAAAGCTAGCTAAGTTGAAACGACGCCTGCACCTCAATGCGTTTAAAATGAATGAATCAACAGGTGTAATAGACGAGGATTAAGACGGCAAAACAAACTAAATGGTACGTTTGAAGCTTTTATTGCCAATTTCGTGTTGAGGACGTGAGCGCCCGCGCCGGTAGAATCATTAACAAGGGGAAGCATGTACATTCTAATCAATATATCAGCTCATATATGTCCCCACCGAGGGGCTCGAGCCTACCCTGAATTAGGGCGATCGGGAATTAGTCGACCACGCGGGCCCAGTGCGGGTTGGTCGACTTCACAAAAGAAGGAAAGCTAGCTAAGTTGAAACGACGCCTGCACCTCAATGCGTTTAAAATGAATGAATCAACAGGTGTAATAGACGAGGATTAAGACGGCAAAACAAACTAAATGGTACGTTTGAAGCTTTTATTGCCAATTTCGTGTTGAGGACGTGAGCGCCCGCGCCGGTAGAATCATTAACAAGGGGAAGCATGTACATTCTAATCAATATATCAGCTCATATATGTCCCCACCGAGGGGCTCGAGCCTACCCTGAATTAGGGCGATCGGGAATTAGTCGACCACGCGGGCCCAGTGCGGGTTGGTCGACTTCAAAACAAACTAAATGGTACGTTTGAAGCTTTTATTGCCAATTTCGTGTTGAGGACGTGAGCGCCCGCGCCGGTAGAATCATTAACAAGGGGAAGCATGTACATTCTAATCAATATATCAGCTCATATATGTCCCCACCGAGGGGCTCGAGCCTACCCTGAATTAGGGCGATCGGGAATTAGTCGACCACGCGGGCCCAGTGCGGGTTGGTCGACTTCACAAAAGAAGGAAAGCTAGCTAAGTTGAAACGACGCCTGCACCTCAATGCGTTTAAAATGAATGAATCAACAGGTGTAATAGACGAGGATTAAGACGGCAAAACAAACTAAATGGTACGTTTGAAGCTTTTATTGCCAATTTCGTGTTGAGGACGTGAGCGCCCGCGCCGGTAGAATCATTAACAAGGGGAAGCATGTACATTCTAATCAATATATCAGCTCATATATGTCCCCACCGAGGGGCTCGAGCCTACCCTGAATTAGGGCGATCGGGAATTAGTCGACCACGCGGGCCCAGTGCGGGTTGGTCGACTTCACAGACACCCTTCGAGTTTATTCGCAGGTGTGTGCAGGTTTCCTCACGATGTTTTCCTTCACCGTTAAAGCAATCGGTAAGTATATGTACGTAAGTTTCGAAAAACTCATTGGTACATTGGCCGCCCGGATTTGAACCCGGCACCTCTGGTTAGGGGGATCGAATCGTTACCGGTTAACCCACCGACGCTTTTTTTTTACATTCTAATAGGAATGACGAATTCTAGTTATCTGAGTTACTTTTTATTATCTGTCAAAAATGACATGCTAGAAAACCTAAGCGTGACGTCATAGTTTAGCAGCGTCATATACGTGCTCATTTTGTGATTTTGGTGAATTTAAAATTCGAATACTTGATGGAAAAAAAGCGGGTAAGGTTTTCCGAAGCTCAAATAGGAAGGCAATTTAGTGATCAAGAGTTTATAAATTATTTCCGATGCTGTCGTCAGCCCTATTCTTTGCACTTTGAAATGCAGTAGGTACAACCCGAAAGCGATATAATATATGAAGGCTCCGAAGCAGAGATGTGTCAACTCGGTTTGCCAAACCGGTCCAAACCGAGTCAAGATAAAGTCGAACCGACCCGGTTTGTTAGTCCACTAACTCGATTCTATAAAGAGCAGCGGACCGCAACAACATTCGACGCAACATTCGAACCCGCTCGTCGACAGCGCGAGTGGGTCGGGCGAACGGAACCGAACCGACCCGACAGCGCGCGATGCCGACTTGGCTGGGCCGGAGCATAGCTCAGTCATATTAGGGCAATTTTTGACCAAAGTTGGACATTTAAAATTACTAAGCGGGACCTTTTGGAATATGTTTGGACACCTCCCAGGATGATGCTCCTGAAAGTCCCAGGACTTCCGTAGTGGGATAACCGGGATATCCTGGAATAACTGGAATTTCAAGGAAATTCTTGGAGCGTACCTAAGATTGTTATAAATAACGCATTTTTTTTTACATACAAGACATCTGAGTTTTTAATTTTATTATCCAATACATTTAGTGTCAAAAAACCTGGAAAACCTGGAACTGAAAGGAAAAGTTAGGATTGGTTTAGAGCAATGGCAGAACGCCGTTTTTTAATCCTAAAGGTCTTTCTATTTTTCTTAATAATGTTGACGTCAAATATTTTCCATTCCAGGACACCTGGAAGTCACCTTGGAGCGAGATAAAAATAGTCAAAAAATAAGCTGCTCTATAAGCTTTTTTCATTCTTATGCATTTATTGCGCTCTACGCAATCCATTGCCTCTACAAGTACAGGATTCCTGGAAATCCTTGTTTGTCACGTTTAACTTTTCATATTATAGGTACTTATTATTCGTCTGAAATGAGTGAGGAATGTACTGATATGATATTTTAATGTAAGTAAGTAAATCCACTTAATTCTAAAAGATTTCTTTTTATTACAGCTAGCAGAAGTCTCCAGCACTGCTCAGTTCCATATCAGTGTCTGAAACAAATAAGTATATTAGAAAAAAAAATAACACATCCTGTAAAAGAGGAAAGAGACGTGACTATGTATGTTCGTTGACGTACCAGCACACGGGATCGGCTCAAGGTCTCCATCCGGATCGTCGTCGTTGTCCTCGTCCTCTTCTCTTAACGTATTACTACATCCATGCCCCGCGCAGTACCCACAGATGTTCGAGCATACCACCTTGTGCCTTCTGCATGAACAGTTTCTGGTTTCGCACCCTTGTGTGCAGTTGCATGAGACCATCTCGAGAAGGCGGTCTGGCGCCGGCTTATTTCGGTTAGTCACTGGGCGTAAGTGGCCTGAAAATAGTAAACTAGTAAACTGAAACATACGGAGAAATATGTGAGAAATATGTCCATTACCTTCGTACAAAATATGGAGGAAGAACAACCGTGGTTTTTGATGGATATGATGACGCTTCAACGAAGGACATTACTCACGCTCGACGAGCTATCAAAGGTACTACAGATCTATCGGTGTTTCTCGTTAGAATAGTGTTCAGTCTCCCCATTACACTGCTTTTTTTCTTATGTTTCAGGATCTAGTATTGACATCATTATTCAGGAAAATGAGACCGCCATCATTAACCAAGACAGATTTCTATGTAATGGAAGAAATAAGACAAGCCTGATTGCTTTGCTTACAAAGAAGCTTCAAGATGTTGGAATTGAGGTGGTCCAAGCAGCGGCCGATGCAGATCGACTAATTGTCACAACCGCTGTATGCTATTCTGAACAACAGGATGAGACTGTTATTATTGGACAAGACACAGACCTTGCTGTTCTTCTTACTGCTCTGTCTTCACCTCAGATTGAAATCAAACTACTAATACCTGGAATCAAGGGTAAAAAAGCGAAATTATACAGCAGCAAGAAATGTCAGGAATCTTTGGGAGAAATGAAGGACTTAATACTTTTCCTGCACGCTGCAACGGGGTGTGACACAACTAGTGCCTTATTTAATATTGGTAAAGTGAAGCCGTTCAAGCGCTTGCAGAAAGATAAGGCACTACGCCAGCGGGTTGGAGTGTTCAACTTACCAAACGCCACACCCGACGACATTGCCACTGCTGGAGAGATATTCATCATGTCTCTGTATCCAGGGAAAACTTCGGATGATCTTGGAAAGAGAAGGTTTGAGAATTATGTAAAAATTAATTCTCGGCTCCCCACCAACAAAAAATTTGATCTGGCCCAGCTGCCCCCCACATCGTCTTCAACTAGAGAGCACTCATTACGAGTTTATCTTCAGGTTAGTTTCTTTCAAAAACTCCATTGTTTCAGCATATTTTGCGAACATATTTACTGTACATAGATTGTACTTGCAGGTCCAGGAATGGTTAGGAAACCCTCTACCTCCCACTGATTGGGGATTCGAGAAGGACGAGGAAGGCCACTTACGCCCAGTGACTAACCGAAATAAGCCGGCGCCAGACCGCCTTCTCGAGATGGTCTCATGCAACTGCACACAAGGGTGCGAAACCAGAAACTGTTCATGCAGAAGGCACAAGGTGGTATGCTCGAACATCTGTGGGTACTGCGCGGGGCATGGATGTAGTAATACGTTAAGAGAAGAGGACGAGGACAACGACGACGATCCGGATGGAGACCTTGAGCCGATCCCGTGTGCTGGTACGTCAACGAACATACATAGTCACGTCTCTTTCCTCTTTTACAGGATGTGTTATTTTTTTTTCTAATATACTTATTTGTTTCAGACACTGATATGGAACTGAGCAGTGCTGGAGACTTCTGCTAGCTGTAATAAAAAGAAATCTTTTAGAATTAAGTGGATTTACTTACTTACATTAAAATATCATATCAGTACATTCCTCACTCATTTCAGACGAATAATAAGTACCTATAATATGAAAAGTTAAACGTGACAAACAAGGATTTCTAGGAATCCTGTACTTGTAGAGGCAATGGATTGCGTAGAGCGCAATAAATGCATAAGAATGAAAAAAGCTTTTAAAGCAGCTTATTTTTTGACTATTTTTATCTCGCTCCAAGGTAACTTCCAGGTGTCCTGGAATGGAAAATATTTGACGTCAACATTATTAAGAAAAATAGAAAGACCTTTAGGATTAAAAAACGGCGTTCTGCCATTGCTCTAAACCAATCCTAACTTTTTCCTTTCAGTTCCAGGTTTTCCAGGTTTTCCAGGTTTTTTGACACTAAATGTATTGGATAATAAAATTAAAAACTCAGATGTCTTGTATGTAAAAAAAATGTGATAATTATAACAATCTTAGGTACGCTCCAAGAATTTCCTTGAAATTCCAGTTTTTCCAGGATTTCCAGGGTATCCCACTAAGGAGGTCCTGGGACTTTTTTGAGCATCATCCTGGAAGGTGTCCGAAGATATTCCAAAAGATCCCGTTTAGTAATTTTAAATGTCCAAGTTAAAACCTAATTTCACTGTACTAGCAGGCGAACCAAATGGGAAGCCGAATAAACCCGATTTCTCCCGAACAGGTGGGCGGGCTACGACGACGACCATTAGTAGAGCTTATCTCGTTGCAACAAAGTTTACTTAAATTCGTTCAATGGTACAGTGGCGTGACACACACTTGTCCTTGAGCTGAGCGCTAGAACTTAATTTGATTTTTGCATTTTTGAGTTTTGTTGTTTATTACGTAATATAATTTTGAACGAAACGGATGTTGTGGCACTTTAAGTGTAGTTGTTTATAATTTAGACCTCTTGTTTTCCTATCTCTAATCATTCTCATGCCCAAACAGCTCTGTAATAAGCCTAAGTTTTTGACATTAAAATTACTCTCCAACAGTGGCAATAACTCATTTTTACTGGAGCTGTAAAATGTATAAAAATCGTCCACATACAAAGCGATTATAGTTAAATCACTACTAGACCGCTTCACATATACACAAGGTTCAGATTTACATTGAGTATAGCCACTATTGGACAATAAAGAATGAACTTTAGCATTCCATATTCTACTGGCCTGCTTAAGGCCATATATACCTTTAAGGAGTAAACAAACTTTATCTTTTTCCCCTTTCCTAAATCCAGGAGGCTGCTCCATGTAGATAGTCTCCTGTAAGTCGCCATTGAGAAAAGCAGTTGTTACATCGAGATGGTCGATATTTAAATCTAGTTCGTTAGCAAGAGAAAATAAAATTCTCATGGTGGAATGGCGGACTACAGGTGAGAAAGTATCTTCATAGTCAACTCCAGGCACTTGCGTAAAACCCCTGGCAACTAAACGTGCTTTATATTTGTCAAATTTACCAGTAGCATCATGTTTTCTTTTGTAGACCCACTTGCATTTGACAACATTTTCCTGGGGTGGTCTGTTGACCAGTTTCCATACCTGGTTTGCAATGAGTGAATCATATTCACTCTGCATGGCAGCCTGCCATTCTGGACTATCAGGACAATTGGTGGCTTCTCCATACGTGAGGGGTTCTCCACACAATGGGCCCTGGGCCAGCATGGAAAAATCAGTCTCATAATCAGCATACCTCAACGGCATCTTACAACGCGTACTACGCGTAGGACGAGCACTGGCGGCGGATGGCGAATCAGGAACATCTTCCCCTCCAGCTGCAGCCATTTGCGAGGGCATCACACACTCAGTGTGCGAGACCCGCACCGGTGACGCAGGGGAGCTCGACTCGAACTCACTGCCTGTGCAGTAATACTCGTTTTGGGTATCTGAAGATACAGAAGAATCACCATTAATATCACTAATAATACTGTTATTTTTACTAGAATTTATTATATTATCACTACTGACATTCGGCTCAACACTGGGGCAAGAATTCAGTAAAGTGTTTTGATGAGAGCAACTAGAACTATTTTGACTAGAATTCGGTTCAATATTATTTAATAAAATATTCAATTGATTATCACATTTCATTGCATTACATAATCCATTATTATTATTATTCAAATTATTACTAGTAGTGGTCAATTCATGAGAAATAAATTCATTATTATTTAATAAATTATTTTGTATGTTCTTATAAAATTTATTTTCAATAAATGCAACATTTCTCGAAATTACAGCTTTCTTAGGATTTAATGGGTCTATTAACCTATAGCCCTTGGTAGTCTCACCATAACCTACAAAAACATACTCCCTACTTTTTGCATCCAACTTTTGACGCTTTTGATCTGGTACAAGTGAGTATGCAATGCACCCAAAAACATGAAGGTGACGAAGGTCTGGTTTTGACCCGGTCCACACTTCCTCTGGAGTTTGCCCTGCTAGAGTCCTAGTGGGACTTCTGTTTTTCAAGTATATGGCGGTGATTACAGCCTCACCCCAATACTGATTGCAGAGGCCAACTCCCCGCATCATGCATCTCGCCTTCTCCATCAAAGTCCTGTTGAGACGTTCAGCAACGCCATTTTTTTGTGCACAGTAGGGCACAGTAGTTTGGTGAATGATACCTTCCTTTCTTAAAAATGCTGCAAATTTACCACTACAATATTCTCCTCCATTATCACAGCGTAATATCTTAATTGACAACCCTAATTGCTTCTCCACCAAATTTTTAAAATGAATAAAGCATGACATTACCTCTGCTTTCTCACGAAGCAGGTATCCAAAAGTCTTCCTGGTGTGATCATCCGTAAACGTCACAAGGTATTTCGCCCCTCCAAAGCTGCTCTCTTGCATGGGTCCACAGACATCGGAGTGGATCAGTTCAAGTGGACAGCTGGCACGCTTCGATTCACCAACTGGGAAAGACTTTGCAGCCATCTTCCCTTCAAGGCAAGCGACACATTCCTTCAAGGCCTGTGCATTTTCATCCTGAAACATAATACCAGTTGCACCACCATCCCTTAGCCTACACATACCTGATATACTCAAGTGTCCCAAACGTTGGTGCCAAATATTTATTGGCACTGATGAGGCAGCAACCTTAGCACTCGGTGACTTCTGTCTTTCTTCACACAGAAGCAAAGAGTGCACATCTGACGAATTTCTACCTTGCCTACATACATTACCAGTCAAAGAAAACATTGCCTTATCAAGGGGAGCAAATAAAATGGGGTTGCCAAAGATCTTACAACTACTGTCAAAAATATAACAGCCATTCGAATTAAAGTGAACAATAAAACCTTTCTCAACAAGTCTACTCACAGATAAAAGATTAGCTGTCAATTTTGGTACATAAAGAACATTTTTCAAAACTCTTACCATATTATCACTAGTCCCAATACAAATTTTGCCTGAGCCTTCACATTTTAAAGGCTCACTATTTGCTATCACAACATCTTTGCACGGATTGTGTGAAAAGTTCATAAACCATTCTTTTTGATTGCACATGTGGGCTGTGCACCCGGAGTCCACTATCCAATCTTCACTTTTGGCTATGAAGGCGGAACCAATGTACGATGAAGGGGTGTCAGCCTCTAACTTCTTCTTATCCTTCTTGAGCTTGAAGCATCGTGCCTTCATATGTCCTTGCTTCTTGCAGTAATTACATGTGACAGCTTTCTTCTGTCTGGTGGATGTGGATACGAAGGCTTTGTTGCAGCCCGCATCAGAACTTTCCTTACGATATTCTTCTTGCAGCAATCTAGTGCGAACAAGCTCACTTGATAGCGATCCTGTGATGCATACTGTTTCGAGATTAGAGACCAGTGCATCATATTGTGAGGGGAGGCCGCTTAGTAGTAGCTCGGCCACCTCAGAGTCTTCAATAATTCTGTTTATGTCAGCCAATGTTGGACTAGAGTTGTGATGGCTTCTATGTAGTCACTCATACTGGAGTAGTCATTGTACTTAATGCTGTGAAGCTGTCTTAGCAGTAACACTCTTCGATACAATCCTTTGTCTTCGAAAATGTTGGCCAAATTGTCCCAAGCTTCTTTTGCATTCATTGCACTCCGCACGAACTGATGACAGTTCGGCTTTATAGAAAGGCAAATGCGCGCAAGCGCCCTTTGTCCACGAGCAGTGTCTGTTTCATCACCTGTAACGCAGTTCCATAAACCTTCTAATGTCAGGAGCATACGCATTTGGAATTTCCATGAGACGTAGTTAGTGACGCCTTCCAATTTATCGATTCCCATGGTCATCGATGCTACGGGTGCGGCCTGCATAGGTACCAGCGGCAGCGACACGTTGTTGGCAGCAGCACGCAGCGGGTCCGTATTGTCCGGCAGCGACATTATGTGTAGAAACAAATGCCCACTTAATTAATGAAATGTATAAAACGTGTATTTACCTGTCTTTGGTTATTTTTTTTTTCTTCGCCCTTTTAGGGCAGGCTAAGGCTCATTGGCCATACCGCCTAGTCTTCAGTATATGTTTTTCAGTAGTATTCACTTGTAGAATTCACGTCTTCAGTAATTTTCAGTAGTTTCTTCACGTTCACATCATATTATTGTCTATAAACTAACCTAACCTACATACTCTAGCAAAATGATAGCACTTTTGCTAAAGCTTGCTCGGACTTCTTGTGGGAACTCGAGACACAGTATACACACTTTTATTTCATTATCCTACACAAGAAACACTTATATGATCGTTCGCTGATAAATACACTATCAATATTATACATCAAAAACCACTAAATGTAATTTTTCGGATAATAAAAGAAAAATGACAAACTGAACGCTACAAATTCCCGCCAAAAAGTCCTGTCTTTGGTTAAGTTTAGTGTTGCCAGAAGAATTCTAATTGAAGTCGCCAAAAATTTGGCGCCAAGTAGCCTAAAATTGCCCATTTTTTTAAAAATTCAAAAGTAGCCTAAAATCGCCCAATTATGAGTTAGGAAGCTAAAAGTGGCTTTTCATATGACTTTAAAAATTAACTTTTGTTTAGAATTAAGATTTCTGGAGTTCGAAATAAATGAGTTATAAAGTTTTATTTTGAATAACATAATTATTTTTAGTATTTATTTTACGTAACTTATATTTTTATTTGTGTTGACGTACACAGATCGTAAAAGTAACTTTGTGAATTATTGCTTGGCTTCATTTCATTATACCAAGTGCCGCTACCTACCAACAACAACGCGCTACCACACCCACAAGAACATAAAATAAACTTACCTCGACCACGTAAAAGGCAAATCTCAGTACTGCATGCTGAAAACCGGTGAATAAGGTACAAACTGTGCATGCAGTACTGAGATTTGCCTTTTACGTGGTCGAGGTAAGTTTATTTTATGTTCTTGTGGGTGTGGTAGCGCGTTGTTGTTGGTAGGTAGCGGCACTTGGTATAATGAAATGAAGCCAAGCATGTGCGATTTGACACGCAAGGGAAAGCCGTTGTACCTACCTTCTTCGCTCGTGGTCTTGAATAATATAATAACCTCTTTTTATATGGCAGCGCAGCCCCCTAGCGTCATCCTAAACGCGCACGCTGTTTAGTCATGTGCAAGTGCAACTACTTCTATTTTTTTTTACGGTGACTAATCAAAGGCAACCAAACATAACCTTATTGCATGACTATTTCTCCTTTAAGCCACTCTTTGTTGTAGAATTTGCTGATACTGGTGATGGAGCTGGAGGAGGAATTTGTGTTGTTAGACTGGAATGGCTTACACCACGGAAACACCATTGCTTGTCGCCTCCACACAGAATAATGAGCAAATTTAATAAATGCTTAATTGAAGGTGCCCTGCCAGATGACACATGGGGAATATACAGCATAAAGCATATAATTTTATGAAACTGGTAAGTCCATGATTTAATTCTGTACCTAATCCTCTTTCTAATAAATAACCCCTGAGTTGCCCATTATGTGCTCCTCGACTGTTCGCAGTTGGAACCCAGAATTACCTATTGGAATGGTTTGTTAGTGTGCACCCTTTTCTATATTCCAGCCAAAAACGTAAAGTATGGTATATTACCTATCATAATTGTTTCTAAACATATTTTACATTGCAATATATTATTTATCCACTTACTAATGTGACAGCAGTTTTTTGAGACAGCCATGAGTACCCACACTCACATTTTGTTTTTTGGAAGAATTAGTATTGTGTGCGCTCTGACCTGTTACTTTCTAATTTAAATATTTATTTCTTCGTATTCCTTAGTCAAAACAGTTATTTTGGTTTCAGATAACTTGACTAAAGCCAGAGAAAAGGCAAAGCATGCAGAAATTAGTCTGAAGTTGGCACTGATTATAGCCAAATATCAGTACGAAGATGCAAAAAAATAAGAAAAATATATGATAGTGATACTGATACCAGTGAAGACAAATCAGATGACGCTGCCATTATATATCCAACACCACCTGCTATCATATAGGATCCACATTAGCCATCAGTGCCCCACATGAAGAACATGGAATTGATCAGATCAGAAAAAACCTTCAACTGACTCACTATATACTACTCTAGGCACTTGCATAGATAAGGAATGTGACCTTCAAAAAATGAAAGACACCATTGAATGGTAAAAAGGAGGGGGTATTAAAAGGAAAATCCTGTTTAATAATAACTAAATATCTCAAGTGTGATTGTTGCTTTGTCAGACACAGTGGTGATGTTCTCGTGGTCAAATCAATAAAAGAAATATCATAGTGAATCTTACAAATTAAAGTGTGATTTTTTTTAATAAAACTGATTTCTAGAAAGAACCAATAGAGAGTAGTAAGTTAGGTATATATAAAGTCAGTGGTACAAATAGAAGAACTATTAGTTTGTCTGATTTACACAGAAAATGCTTGCTTTTGCCTAACTTAAGTGACAATGATGATTCTTTTATATGTATACCTTTTGTTAGCTTAAAATTATATCATTAGGGTAAGTTAATTAACAATTTTAAGTAGGCACATTGATCATTTCAAAAATGTTCAATATCTTTATGTAGTTCTAATTGACAACATTGAAATTGTATAACGCTTAAAATTATAAATCCATTCCATTTTGTGGAAAACATGTAGGTATAGTTTTGGAGACAGTTAAAAAACTTAAAATTGGCGTGAAGAATTGAAATGTTATTAATTTCTAAACTCATTTCATTAGCCTGTGTGGCACTGACACAATTGTTAATTGATGTTCGAGATACTGAAGTGTCTCTTTTGATGCCTTCTTTTTAATAATTACATATTATTGGTAATGCTGTAATTTGATTAAGGAACTTTAAATGAAAGTTTTTTAAATTATTATAAATCAAGGTTTATAAGTATAATTGATTAATGGTAAATCTATGTTCATAATAGCAGAAAATCCAGCACTACAAATTGTATATAATCGTGGAAGTTGGTGCCTAGTCATTTAAGGATCCGTCCATATAAACTTCCATACAAACTGTTTCTTAATACGAACCTGACAGTTTTAAGTCTTGCTCATGTGTACAAAGTTTCATAACAATCGGTTCATTCATTTCCAAGAAACTTTGAATTTCAATTTTTATAGAATTCTTTCTATGAACGGCGTGCCTCCGCCCTCCTTTTTTGTGTGTGTGTAACACTGTGTAATGATATCGACAATTTGTTTCTTTAAAAAAGTGAAGGTCATAGTTTTAAAACCTGTTACAATACTTACAATTCAATATAAGCCTACTTTACAATAAAAATAATAATGTAACAACCACATTGTTTTAGTTTATAAGTGGAAGTAGATTCATGTACATCGCGGCCTATCGCAGGCGCCGCCGATGCGACAATACTCTCACTCTGAAAATGTATGGCGCCCGCAGCCGCTTCCGACTTCCGAGGTCTGCGACATATGCGCGGTCTACGTCAGTCGTCGGCCGCGCGCGATCTGTCGTAAAGCTCGGAAGCGACGCCATACATTTTCATGGGAGAGTATTGTCGCATAAGCCGCGCACATCAGCCGCGATGCACTGAAGTCTGTCTACCTTTACCCAACATAAAGCCAACGTAGGTTTATAGTAATAACTGCACGGTAGGCCCTCTACGAGGAAACACATGGTTGGCCCTATGTAAAAAGCTACGTCTGGGCCTACGTTGTTCAAACTACTGTTGGGTTGCTCGTAGTTGGGCCTACATTGGTCCATATCGTTGGCACAACTGCAAACAGGTATGACAGACATTACCGTTGACCAACGAATGCGTGCACGGAGGCCCAACAAACAGCCAACTCAAAATGCTACTAGGGTATTATATTTTTAGGTATGTATTATGTATATTATTAAATTATTTACTATCGGTATGTATTATTTATGTGAGTAGATCAGGTTAGTTTACATTATATTATATTAGTATTTTATTTAATTTTAGGTACACATAGGTTTGCCCCCCGTCCTTTAAATTCTCATAACACCCGGTAAGGTTGGCTGGAAGAGATCTCTTATAGAGATAAGTCCACCTTTGTATATGTCCTTTCTAATTGTTTTTCATGTAAATATCTGTGTGCAATAAAGAATATATATATATATAATACGTGAAGCGAATTAATTCGTTCGCTGAGCAGACATTATGTTGTCTTCCTTTGATAATTACCCCAAGTAAATGAATTACCCTAAGAAAATGCTTACCCTACTCAGTAATTTTTACTCTAAATCTAGGGTAGTTGACTAGGGAAGTTGACAACACTGACGTCAAGTCGAATCAGAAGCGTTACCAGATGACTATCTCGGGTTCTCTCTTCTCCCCAAATCTTCCTCAAAGTCCCCCCAAAATCAAGGTTTTGTTTTCTTCCAAAAGCTTGTTTTTATATTCAGTTTTGAGTTTATCAGGCCAAATAACTAGATAATTTCTATACCTCTTAAACACTAATTTGCTAAATTTATCATTCGGCCTTTCCTTTAATCTTGGTGTAGTTTATCTTTGTGCCTCATACATCTGATACGTCCGGGAATAATCCAATGCTTTAGGATATATTTATTTCTTCTGGCTCTTTTAACTATTGTAAGTTTGTCTACAGTGTTACGCAAGATAGTGTTAAAAACTTTTACAGCTTCATCCACATTTTGAGTTTGAGTAAAACCGGAGCAGTTAGCTTGTAGCAGTTCACGACAGACCTCCGCATAGTTGACCTTACGAATGATCCTAGACGATCCAGTAGCTTCATTTATGTTACATGAAATACCTAGTATAGCGGGCTATGTCTGTTATGTCTACTTTACATACTACCCCTACTGCTTTGCAAGGATTAAGCTCTAACAAATATATGATCTGAACAGTTGTTTAGCCTGGTTGGTTTGGTCATTGTAAGAGTTAGGCCCTTAATCAGGTGAACCACAGGAAAGACCCGAATAGACATAGATAAGTTTTGGTAGTACCCACCATTTTTTGGTTCTACGCCTTCGACCATTGACAAAATGAATATGAGATAGTCAATAAATTATGTTCTAATTTCCAGATATATTTAAGTACTAAAATTAGACTATAATATACTATAAGTATCATATTATGTTGTCCGTCTGTCTGTTTGTTTGTCAAGACCCTTTTTTTTCAGGAACGCGTAGAGGTATCAAGAGGAATTTAATATCAAATTCTTAGGAATTTGGTCCCTTAAAACTGTAAAAAATAAATAAGCCATTTAAATCACGTATTTTGTTTATCATATACGTCCCTATCGAGGGGTTCGAGACTACCCTGAATTAGGGCAACACATTTTTTATTAAATCAAATCAAAACCTATAGGCTATTTCCCATTGACCTTTACCTACAATCCTGAAATTTGGCAAGGAGCAAGGTCTCACAGTACAAGTAGTAAATAAAACTGAACATTTCAAATTTGTAGTTATAATCACATAAAAAAGTTTTTACACAAAAACTTATATGCTATTAAAGTTAACGTGTCCGTTTTGACCACTTCTCACTTTCACTTTACTTTATCTTAACGTGTCTGTTTTGACTACTTCTCATTTTCACTTCACTTCACTGTTAGGTGACTGGATTAATTTTGGCGTTTTTTTTTGTATTTCCACGAACGGTCCTGCGCTGCCCGCATCCAGCGGCTTCCCGCGACTTTCACCAGGTAGTCAGTTCTACGATCTGTGTGCCCTGCCCACTGCCACTTCAGTTTGTGAGTTATGTCGGTAACTTTGGTTCTCTTACGGATCTCTTTATTTCTGATTCAATCGCATAGGTAAATTCCGAGCATAGCTTGCTCCCTTGGAATACCTTCCAATCCTTTGGGTGACCTTGACACTCTGGAAATGACAAGCATTCATTTAGAAATTGAAGTCAGATCTCTACCAACTGTTATATATTCAAATGTGTTTAAATTTTGAATCTCAAAACAGATGAAAGTATTAGGATTAATGCTATTCTTTAGTCACAGCGTCGATTGGAATCTGTCAGGTTACGTACGAAAATGAATCTTTGTATGGAAAATGTTCGTGCAATAATTTTCTACAACTTTAGAAGAGGCCTGACACAGCTTCAGTGTTTTGCCTTCTGACAGCTGGGCGCCGCCGCCGCGCGCATGGCCATGGCAACGAAGAAACAAAAAAACTGGGTATGTTTCCAACGCCTTTGTAACAAACAGTATATTGCAAGGAAGCAGCAAGTTGTGTGGCAAAAAATAATGCAGAAAGGCAAGGTCCCAGGTCCCAGAGGGTACCCCCTCAGCCCGCCGTTTAGTCAGGTTTGATTGATTACACAGTCGAAGAGCCTAGCCTGGTCCACCCGCAACCGACAAAGACCTCCTCCAAGGACTTCACAACGTATGCGACCCATGACATACATACTGACAGATCGTTAGATCAGCAAAATTCAAGATTTCGATGTTTTTTCTAGTTTAGCTAGATATTGTAAATCGCTTCACCTTCACCTTTGAAGGTCTTTACCTATAAAATCACCAATTGTATAAAAAAGTTTAAAGATGAAAATTAATATTAAGAACAATAGTTATTAAAACCAAATTTATTCTCAAAATATCATTGAACTATTAGAAATTTAATGGTGGTTTTATTGTTTAGATATTTTGAGAGCATGGTGGCTTTAATCCCATGAAGTCGGGTTTTTTCACCTGAAAAATTCGCCTTTTTTGAGGCAAAAAATACACATTTTCTTCATTACTAATCTCATATTTGGGAATACCCCGCATAAGATTTCGTCAGTTTCAGGAAAATTCAAGAAAATTAACTAGTCCAAAAAATGCCCCATCTGACTAACGCCTTTGTTCCATTAAATTCAATGGTTATTTGGGAATACCCCGCATAAGATTTCGTCAGTTTCAGGAAAATTCAAGAAAATTAAATAGTCCAAAAAAATGCCCCATCTGACTAACGCCTTTGTTCCATTAAATTCAATGGTTATTTGGGAATAAGATAAGAAAGAAGCCAGATAAGATAAGATAAGATAAGCCTTTGTTCCATTAAATTCAATGGTACATAGCTCATTGGAACATGAAAGACATGCCACTAGCTACTAATAAAAGACCATAAGTAGTGTCACCAAGGTCTTTAATAAAAAAACAATAACCTTTTTTATTTTCAATAAAAATTAGCATTGAACTTCAAAAACTGAATCGGCAATTTCATAGGTAGACCTATTATTTAATATACGGTAATTATATAATTGAACAACGTAAGTAATTATTATTCAATTTCAATTATCTTATTTTAAAATGCTGTATTACTCCCATTTGTGTAAACTTATACATGCGAGGCTGGGTTTTCAGCTTAAGCCTTCGCGAAAATTAAGTTAAGGAGTAGAGTATGCTGCACCAGACCTCCACACTAAATTGTCAGTCATAAAACCGGCTTCAATGTTATGAAAAGATTTTATTCATCATCACATTAAGTCAATATCTGTTTGTTTTAACTAAATAAATATTTTTATCTCTAAAAGTCCTTCTTTTAATGTCAAACTATACTATGTACAGGATGCGAACACCGCCAAAAAGCCTCAGTATGGTGTGATTTCACGTAAAAAAACATGTTAAAGTTTGTTTACTTCTTACTTGAGCTAGGGTTCCTCCCGATAAAGGTGAACCTAAAAGGGTTCCGTAACCAAAAGGATTCGGGAACCGCTGCATTAGATGTTATATAATGTATCACGTACATCTACATATATATTGTTTTGCAGAGGGTACGAGACCGCCGACGCGGACCACCATACAATTCCATGTCACAGAATTTTGCGAATAAAATCGCTGTGCGAACTAGGCCTTACTTAGTTGCCTGTAATGAAATCTTGCAAGTTAAATTTGACCCACCTCACGGTTTCCGATTGAGCTGAAATTTTGCATGCATATGTGTATCGCGTGTATTATTTACATGAGAGTTGTGTTTGATAAGTAGTTTGCTAACTTTGTTAATTTTTATTACTTTTCATTCTCAACTTTTATACTGAGTTTCGAAGTTGGGTTTGAAACAGTATATATCCTTAGATTAGATTGATTGGAATGTCCAATAGCCACCTCCGTAGCGTAAGGCGCTTTGCACACGACGGGGCGGGACGGGCCGGTCAATTTCGCTTCCAACGATAGCACAAGGCGCTATGCACACGACGGGCCGGGGCGGGCCGGTCAATTTCGCCGCCAACGATAGCACAAGGCGCTTTGCACACGACGGGGCGGGACGGGCCGGTCAATTTCGCTTCCAACGATAGCACAAGGCGCTATGCACACGACGGGGCGGGACGGGCCGGTCAATTTCGCTTCCAACGATAGCACAAGGCGCTATGCACACGACGGGACGGGGCGGGCCGGTCAATTTCGCCGCCAACGATAGCACAAAGGGAATCCTATACTTCCAACGCACATGGCGGACAAAAAGACCGCGCTGCAGGTGCCCGGCGGGCACTGGCGGCGCGGCATGTCCGTGGCTGCCCGCCATAGATCACACAAACCAGTTTGAATGCAGTAACGCAGACGGCGGCGCGAGGCGGCTAGCTCAGTCCGCGCCACGCTTCACTAGAACGAACGTACTAAACTGACCGCCTCTGTCCCTCATGTTTTGTGTACGCGGCGAAGGGAGCCGCGGCGATCGACGGACAGACGCGTTCTTTATTGCTTCGCGGTCAAAAAGACTGCCCCGCCCCGTCGTGTGCATAGCGCTTAATGGTTAGTGCATTCGCTTCACACCAGGAGGTCGCGGGTTTCATTCCCAGTGGGGTCCACTTGTAAGATTCGGTTGGTGGTAGGTCATTTTCTAAGCCTGCCTGGCTAGCTACCACCATCTTATCTAAGTTGTGCCGCCAAACATCAGTGTTTACAACATTTATGTGTTCCGGCTTTAAAATAAGATAGCCCGTTGTCTATTGCGTTGGGGAATCTAGGTAAGCCCGCTTCCATCTTCGGTATCATCGTCACTTAATTACCATCAGGTGAGATTATGCCAAGGCCCAACTCATCACGCGTGAACGGCTGGATTCCTTAATTCTCTTTTTGTTGAGTTCGTTATTGTCAGAAGATTCTTATGTAGGGTAGGGTAGTGTAGTGTAGTGTAAGGTGGAACGAAGTTCACCGGGACGGCTAGTTAGTCAATAAACAAAACTCATCATCCTTAAATGACATTAATATTCGTAATAAGTAATTGAATTCAATGTATTTCTTTCTGTAACATTGTTTCACTCATCCCCAGTATTTTTTTTCTACTCAAAGCCTCCCTTAAGTAGGTAGGTATACAGTGTGTAAGGGATAGGGTTACTGATATTTTAAGGTTATGTAATACACTACATTTCATCGACGAAAAACTCCCCTATTAGGGAGTGGCACCCTTCTACCCCACATTGACCTTTTGTTAGGTTGAAAAAACGAAATCATCATAATTTATTTCAAGAACAGACAATCTGTGTGCGAAACAATTTTAGAAACTGAAATCTAATCACATAATAACATAATATTGTATTTTTTGCATTGTTTTAAGTTTTTCCTAAATAGTTTTGGTTAATTTTATGTGAATCACCAGAGGAAACAAATTACCTTTCTAATGAGACTATTTTGAAGTCTGTAGTACTGCTGCTAATTCAAAAGAAAACATATTTTTCATGAACATCTACAAAAATTAAAATTATTGAAAATAAAAATGCCATTTAGAGGGAAGAAGGCTGCGACCCCCTATTGGGGGGCTTTTCGTCTTAAAACATCGGTACCCTATCACTTACACAGTATATAAATTCCAGCTCATCTGTAGTTTCATGCAGGCCGGCAGAGCTTGCGGAATTTCGACAGTTCTGTAGCATCTCCAGATGTTTTTCGGTACCATAAGAGGGCGAAAGCGCTTTCTATCACCTGCCTGCGTAAACTGAAGCAAAAGAAAAATACCATAAAAATGATGATTTAATTGTTAAGAATTTATACCATACGCTTCCAAAAAATAATGCGTTCACTCCAATATACCTGAATGTAAGAAAGAATACAAAACAATTATCTAGCTTTTTGTTTTGCTTTTAATCCAAAAAGAAACAGTGACCAGAGCTGGCGTGCGTGGTGATGGCGGTGACGTTCAGCGCGCTTGCGTAGTTCATCTTTTAGTTCGAGAACCAACGAGAACCAAACGAGGCAACAATCCGCGTGGAGTATACTGTTTTGCAGTTTTTCAAAAATCTTTGAATACAGTATTACTTATTTTTCAAAATTATTAATGTTTTTTTGAGTAAAATTTGCTATCTTCAATATTGATATTGCGGTGGTGCACACCACCTTCGAGTTTCTGCGCAGGCGTGTGCAGGTTTCCTCACGATGTTTTCTTATGCCGTTAGAGCGCCGGATATGGTGGTTCGTTCATTCAACCTTGTCCCTGTATAACTAGCGTTATTTCAAAATAGGCCTATAGTGAGGCTCTTCAAATTGGAGCTACCTTTACATTGCAATAACTTTTTATATTGATATTGCACTACGAATTCCAGAATTTGTCCTTCTAAATCATCTCATCATCATCATATCAGCCACAAATCGTCCACTGCTGGACAAAGGCCTCCCCCAAGGATTTCCACGACGACCGGTCCTGCGCTGCCCGCATCCATCGGCTTCCCGCGACCTTCACCAGGTCATCGGTCCACCGCGTGGGAGGCCTGCCTACGCTATGTTTTCCGGTGCGCGGTCGCCACTCGAGAACTTTACTGCCCCATCGGCCATCTGTTCTACGAGCTATGTGCCCTGCCCACTGCCACTTCAGTTTAGCGATTCTGTGAGCTATGTCGGTTACTTTAGTTCTCCTGCGGATCTCCTCGTTTCTGATTCGATCACGCAGAGAAACTCCGAGCATAGCACGCTCCATTGCCCTTTGGGTGACCTTGAGCCTTCTTATGAGGCCCATAGTAAGCGACCATGTCTCAGTTCCGTAAGTCATCACTGGCAACACACACTGGTCAAAGACCTTAGTCTTGAGACACTGCGGTATTTGGGACGTGAAGATATTGCGAAGCTTCCCGAACGCTGCCCAGCCGAGTTGGATTCGTCGATTGATCTCTTTCTTGAAGTTGGAACTACCTAGCTGGACTGTTTGTCCCAGGTATACATATTCGTCAACAACTTCCAGTGTAGAGTCTCCAACCTTTAGAGGAGTGGGTGCGACACGGACATTTAACATTATTTTCGTCTTGTCCATGTTCATTTTAAGACCCACTTGTTGAGAGACCTTACTGAGGCCATCGAGCATTGTGCTTAGGTCTTCCATAGTCTCAGCCATGACTACGATATCGTCAGCGAATCGGAGGTGGGATATGTACTCGCCGTTGATATTGATGCCGAGTCCACCCCAGTCCAGAAGCTTAAAAACATCTTCCAGGGCGGCGGTGAACAGTTTCGGAGATATAACGTCTCCCTGTCTCACCCCTCGCTGCAACTGGATAGGTTTCGAGTTCTGGTCCTGGAGGCGAACCGACATGGTGGCGTTTTCATACAGACACTTCAACACCTCGATGTATCGATGGTCAATTTGGCACCGCTGGAGAGACTGTAGCACAGCCCAGGTTTCGACTGAATCAAAGGCCTTCTCATAGTCCACAAACGCCAAGCATAGTGGCTGATTGTACTCTTCGGTCTTCTGTATAATCTGCCGCAGCGTATGTATGTGGTCTATGGTACTAAAGCCTTTTCGGAAACCGGCTTGTTCGGGAGGCTGGAAGTCGTCAAACCTGCGTGCGAGACGATTCGTAATGACTCTCGAAAACAGCTTGTAGACATGGCTCAGAAGTGAGATGGGTCTGTAGTTCTTCAGCAGGGTGTTGTCGCCCTTTTTGAAGAAAAGCACGACCACACTTCTGTGCCATGCCTTAGGCGTTTGTCCCTCGAGTATAACGGAATTAAATAACTTCTGAAGAGCTTTTAGTACCGGTGATCCACCTGCTTTCAGAAGTTCAGCCGTAATTCCATCATCACCCGGTGCCTTGTTGTTCTTGAGCTGTTTGAGAGCCATTCTAATCTCGTACAGGCTGACGTCCGGGATATCTTCGGTATAGTGTCGGGTTAGTCTGGCTCTTGGGTCTTCAGCCAGATCACTGACAGGCAAACGTGTGGTCGTGTACAATTGTCCATAGAACTTCTCAACTTCTTCCAGCAACTCAGTCTTAGACGATATGGTTCTGCCGTCCTCAGTCTTCAGCTTGGTCAGTTGGCTTTGTCCAACAGACAGATCTTTCGCGAACACTTTTGAGCCTTTATTGTGCTCAATCGCCTCTTTAATACAATTTGTATTATATTGGCGTAAATCGCGAGTTAGGGACTTAGAGATCTGCCTGTTTAGTTGCCGATACTGAGTAGCGTCTTCAGAGGACTGCAAAACCAGTCTGCGTCTTTGTTCCATGAGGTTGCTGGTGAAGTCGGAGATTTTTTTGGTTCTGTTTGAACGGCGAGTTTTAAAAAACTTAGACCCGACCGTTTGAACAATTTCCACGAACCTGTCATTATAATCGTCCACATTCTCGCAGTCTTCTAGGCATTCGAAACGATTGTGCAGCTCGAGCTGAAAGCTCTCGGGGTTTTGGAGCTGGATGGGCGCTGGTCGGAGCGTAGACTTCATCAGTCGACATCTTTCTAGCTTGGTCTTTAGATTCAATGTGCCTCTGACCATCCGGTGATCACTTCCTGTTTTGACTGAATTGATCACGGAGACATCATTGAATATTTGCCTCCTTGTCGACAAGATGAAGTCTATCTCGTTTTTTGTTACGCCATTGGGATGCAACCATGTCCACTTCCGCTGTTTTGACTTTTTAAAGAAGGAGTTCATCATAAAGAGGCTCTCCTTCTCCATAAAGTCGGCCAGCATCTGGCCACGTGCATTTCTTACTCCATATCCAAATTGCCCCACTCTCAGCTCACCATCGCTTCGTTTGCCCAGTTTCGCGTTAAAGTCCCCCATAACAACGGTATAATGGGTCCTGGTGCTATGTAAGGCTGTAGAGATGTCCTCGTACATACTCTCTACCTCGTCGTCGGAGTGTTCCGTAGTCGGCGCGTATACCTGTATGACCTTCATCGAATACCGTTTGGTGATTCTGAGTATAAGGTATGCTACCCTTGTCGAAACGCTCACGATTTGGACCACATTGTTAATGAGGGACTTGTGGACGAGAAACCCGACACCACCCTGGGACTGTTGGTCGCCCTCCCGGAAATAGAGCAGGTTTCCGGATTTAAGGATCATGGTGTCCTCTCCCTCTCTTCGGACTTCACATAAACCTACGATATCCCACCGTAACCTGCTCAATACTTCTTCGAGTTCTGCAAGTTTCTCGTCAGTCCGCAGTGTGCGCGTGTTGTAGGTTGCCAGGGCCAAAGGTCGTTGGGTTTGGTAGCCTGGCATCTGCCGGGGATTCTTCGCACCCCCTACCCCGCCGTTACCATGACTGCTACCGGAGCCAGGAATAGCGGAGCTGCCGGGGACTAGGGGCCGTTTTCTAGGTGTGAGATTCATTGGGGGGTTTTGCCGTAATCGCCACGCTTGGCAGGCGGGTTGGCGATCGCAGTTTGATTGCAGGTGTGTTGCAATACACGGAAAGACGCTGCTGCCCATCCTCCGGTTTTAAGTCCCTTAGTCGCCTCTTACGACACCCATTGGAAGAGATGGGATGGTCCTATTCTTAGCCGGGAACCATACGGAAATACTAAATCATCTATCTACTACCAAATATGTGTATGATTTTAATTTCAAAATCTGGCGTGTCTCCTCAGTCCACACGGACATTACAGCTATATGCATGGAATCTAAGAATAATTTTTCCACAGTAAAGAACCCAAAAAAACTGAAAACCGACTTCATAAAGAAATTGACTCAAAAGTGTGAAAAATATTTTTATATATACACGAAATAAACCAACAATAACGAAATCAATGGTAGGTACGAATCAAATTAAGGGCCTACAATTTTTTTTTGTAGTCGATACCAGCACACAGCTACTTACTCCGCTGCGTAGCATGGAGCAGGTCTGTTGGCCGCTGCACAAGCGCGAAGGTAAGCAGGTAGCGCAGCGCGATGCCGGCCAGCAGTACTAGTGACAGTTCGCGCCCCCCAGCACGCACCACTGGCGTGTCACCACGCACCACGTATACTCCCGCAACAAGCCTGTAAATATCACGTACATCTTCGGTTATGTAAGAAAATTTTAATTTACCCAAACTTGTGCAAAAATATTGGCATTATTAAAAAAAGGAATATGCAAATCACTTATGACATTTACATACAGAGAAAACCACTAAAATGATGAATGAATTTAAATGTGTTAAAAGCCCATTGTGGAATTATTTACTAGTATTATGAGTGTTTTTCCGATAGCACCTATAAGTTTTTTACTTGTATCGGTTGTATCAGATAATTTTCGAAAAATCTTAAAAGCTTTTAGGTACAAGCTTTTTAGGATCAAAGTACTCATCAAAACGAATAAAACGAGAACAAACTCGATGGTGTGGTGTCGTTTTATTGCGGAGTTCCTATGGCCACTTTCCAGCTCCAGCATTAGATCAGCTCCATGTCATCATAATATTGCATTGTCACGCGATATACACATGCATGCAAAATTTCAGCTCAGTCGGAAATTGGGAAGTGGGTCAAATTTAACTTGCGAGATCTCATTACAGACACCGGGACAGGTGTAACTAAATAAAAATAAAAAAATGAAAAAAGAAGGAGGTATTCTTCACAAGTGTGTCGCTTGCATCTCTCTTTACCAACAACGCTACAAGCGAAAGTGTACCATCGGTTGGTACATACTACTAGCAGAAATATAAATATACCCTCGTCGAATGCGCTTCCCCTTGCGCCTTGGGTTACAGCTACATGGAATCTAAGAATAATTTTTCCACAGTAAAGAAGCCAAAAAAAACTTAAAATGAAATTCACTCAAAAGTATGAAATAATATTATTATACTTAAATACACAACATTAACCAACAATAACGAAATCAAAGGCGGGTACGAATTAAATTAGGGGCTTAATTTTTTTTTTGAGGTTGGTACCAGCACACAGTACTTACGTATTAAATGGTTTAGATTCGATGGTTTGCTGACACCGACCTCAAAAAAATTTTTAAGCCTCTAATTTAATTCGTACCCACCTTTGATTTCGTAATTGTTGGTTAATGTTGTGTATTTAAGTATAATAATATTATTTCATACTTTTGAGTGAATTTCATTTTGAAGTCGGTTTTAAGTTTTTTAAAACTTTTTTTATTCAAAAAAAACGCTAAACACGTTAAAAAACCGACTTCCATCGCATCTAATTAGTACATTTTTGCATTATTATTTTTGTTTTTTGTTAATTTTCTAATAAAGTACATCACCGATTTTGATAAAATTTATATGGGACCACACGGAAAGAACTAGCTTTCAAATAAAAAAAAAATCGTAAAAATCGGTTCACTCAGTCCAAAGTTATGAGGTAACAAACATAAAAAAAAAAAAAAAAAAAAACATACAGACGAATTGAGAACCTCCTCCTTTTTGGAAGTCGCTTGATAAAGGTCTTAGGAAAATAGAATTACACAGGAACTGAGTCAAACCAGAGGGGGCATAATGAGACTCGGTGGCCTTCTAAGAGATTTGAAGTTGAGATTTTAATGGGGATCGATTGCCTTACACTAATAATTAAAAACCAAAAAATTAAAAAATGTGTGTGTTTGTGTGTACGTCTGTCCGGTGCTCTGGTACCGAAACTACTAGACGGATTTAGGTGAAATTTGGGTTAAGGCAATATTATACATTTCTCGTCGAACTATGCGTCCAAAGTTGCTGAAAGTTTTCACCGTCATAAGACAAAAAAAGTTGATAATATGTAGATTCAAAATTCTAATATTCTGGGTATTTGTTGATCATTGTTACGATGTAACAAAATTGGTGTAGGACCCGTTACTGCGGCTTCTATTCATCGTACTGAAGAACTTTCCCCAAGGAACCCACAGACTATTATCCAAAAAAGTTGGACCTACGTCCAGAAATAAAATGAGGATTACGTAATAATAATGGCTCAGAGATTCTAGTGAAACTCAATTAAAATTACTACAAGTATATACCAAAGCAAGAATTACTTTTTAAAGAATTGAATGTTACTTTATTTCACAATAAGTGCATTCGATTTACAGTTATTTGAAAACCATATAAAATATAAATTCATATAATACATAATTTTAAGCAGGTTACCTCACTATGAAGCTGATTAAGGATTGGCAATAAGATGCCAAATGTGGCCTTTAGGATGGTCTCACTATGATGTTTATTTTTACAAATTGAATAAATTTGGCAATTATGTAGCTACGAGTGGATACTTTGGTAGGAATTGACTGTGTTTTACCTGTGAAGCGCACCTGACGCAGGTACCGCAGTAACACGGCGCCGCTGGCGGGGCGCGTGGCATCGCACAGGCCCGGTCGTCCGCCGCAAAGTGCGCGGTGCATATCCCTGTGGCAAAAAAGAACGTGATACCGGATTTACACATTAGATTTGAAAGCCTTGAGCATCGCCGCAAAGTCGCCTGTCTATCGATATTCTATCGAATTCATTTCGGAGAGTGCGCGCAGAAACTTCACGACCTCATTCCTCGGCTCCATTCCTCCGTCGGTCAACAGGTTGGACCCCTTTGTTGTTTATTTTCCACCTTTTCGCACGAACCGTTACGCTTCTTCATTTATTATGCGTACAGCGCAGGAGTGGAACTCCTTGCCTGCGTCAGTGTTTCCCGATTCCTATAATTTGGGAATCTTCAAGGCAAGAGTGAATAGGCATTATTTGAGTTTGCGTGTACCATCCTCGACTGCACCATCACTTACCATCAGGTGAAATGCAGTCAAACGCACTCAAATTTTTAATAAAAAAAAAGATATACAAAAGACTTTCACTGCTGGACAAGGGCCGCAAAGATTTCAACAACGAACAGTCCTGCGCTGCATCCAGCGTCTCCCTGCAACCTTCACCACTCCATAATTTACTGTTCCAACGGTCTACTCTGTTCCTCTAGCGTGGAGGTGGTGGAGGAGTTTATAGCCAGAACTACGGGTCTGGCTGTTTGGATCACGGTACTATGAGGCAGTGGGTAGCCTACGCAGCCAGCCAAAAGAGCTGTGAGCGAAAGAAACGCTGCGCACGTGAGTTGTCCATTAACCCTCTAACTACTGTTATTTTAAAACTACATTTTTTTATTGATATTATTCTATTTGGTAGAATATACGTTTCAAATACACAATTTTGCCCCCTTTTTAGTAAAAAGTGGGTTAAGAGAGACTATTGGTTTATTTACTGGTGGGAAAGCATCTCCAAAACTTGCCTGCATAGCAACCTAAGCTACTCTAGTACTGCTAGGTAGGTAGGTAACCGCAAGCCGTTACCTACCTACCTAGATAGTAGTGCCTCATGGTGTTGGTAAGAAAGCGGCCCTCAATTTATACTCTCAATGTCAGTAAGTTGGGATGCTATATTATAAACCTGCTAGTTAGTGTATGTGGTAGATGTACGAGAGAGAGAGAGAGAGATCTTGTCACAACGGCCATATGTTCTAAAAGCTATGTGCCTCACGCACTGCCCACTCAAGTTTAATGATTTAACAATTCTGTGAGCTATGTCGGTTACCTTGGTCCTCCTACGGATCCTCGAACCCATAGAGAGTCAAATGCCATCCCTTTCTATCATTTCCTTAGACCATCTGCCATCGGTTCTCCTCAAAATGTGTCCTGCTTATCCATTCTTTGGTGTTCTGAAAGACACACACAAACAAAAAATTAAATTCATACACAAAAAATAACATCCACAGGATGAAATTGAAAGTGGTATTTGGATATTTCAGCATGTCGGTTAACAGGAAGTATTTAAAAAAAACATTTGGAATATTTGAATAAAATATATGGAATTGAGAAGTTACCTATATAGAAAAATCTTCAGGTAAATAACCTGCAATACTTTTAATTAATCTAAGAATTGCACTTTCATATCATAAGTAGGTCAAAAATGTGTTGACATACATATTACCTACAGTTCCTACAAATTATATTATTATAACAATAACAAATTATTGTGCTCAAATACGTACTATCTCAAGTACTTAATTAAAGGAACCTCCAGGTCAACTTATATGACTAAATTTTAAGCTATATACTTTAAGTGTGACTGTATGTGTTTGTTTGTTACCTTTTCACGCTTCAACGAGTAAACCAATTTTGATGAAATTTGACATGCAGGTAACCTGTGTCACGGGGAAGGACATAGGCTACTTTTTATCCCGTGAAAATAGTATAGCCCGATGCTATTCCTGAGGGAACTGAAAATATACTCTTTTTTGGTTAATTCCTTTAACATCGCAACGGAACAATGGATTGTTGTGATTTTTTGCACAGAGATGGTTCAATGAGTGGGAAATGACATACACTGCTAATCATAAAAGTCCGTTCTGGAGAAAACTAATATCCACGCTCAGCAGCCTTTTGAAATTAACTTGTGGGAAAAGATAACTGATCCCAAAAGACCTAAAGAATACCGTTTCAAAATGTCTCAAAGGGCCAGAAGACTGTTGGACCTACGTTTTGAAGTCCTTGACACAAATTCCTTAAAGATCAAAGCCAACTGAAATTTGAACCACTCTTGTCTTAACATTTTGCTCAAACTGCACGTTATCTCTCCATACCTGTGCACACCAATCACTCTTCTCCACCAATCTGAACTCAACCCCTGTGTGTGGAATATGGCTTATTGTATTGTATTTTTCCTTGCCTACAGTTCCATGAAAAATTTAACCAACGCGTGTTGGAACTCCCCCAAAATGACTACTTTGTTATAGTGACAACTGACAACTGACCCCTAGCTCCTGGCGAGTCTCCAATGGTGAAAGAAGCTGCTCAGCAAGCAGTCATGAACCAAGGCTGGTCACGTTTCAATTACGCATCAATTTGGAGGCGGTAATGAGATGGATCACCAGACAGCAAATCTGTGAACAACACACTTGCTTGTAAAGAGACTCTTTTTGTACTCACCACTGTTAGGTTCATAATGCAGCTTGTTATACACACATGCTTTTTACTTCATATTTAAGCACATAAATTTGCTCTTATTAAGATACTAGCTTTTGCCCGCGGCTTCGCCCGGGTGGACATCGTTTTTATGACTGTATTAGAGGGTGCAGATCTCCAGATCCCTCGGGAACTATGTCAGGATATGCTTATTAGTAAATCGTGTCATTTCCCACCCCCTCAACCATCTCTGTGCACAAAATCACACAATCCATTGTTCCGTTGCGATGTTAAAGAAATTAACCAAAAAAGAGTATTGTTTCAGTTCCCTCGGGAACTGCATCGGGCTATGCTATTTTCATGGGATAAAAAGTAGCATATGTCCTTCCTTGTGACACAGGCTACCTGCATGCCAAATTTCATTAAGATTGGTCAAGGCGTTAAAGCGTGAAAAGGTAACAAACATTTTCATTTTCACATTTATAATATTAGTAAGGATTAAACAAAGAAGTGCAGACTTCATTGTACATGTTGTTAAATAAATATTGCCTATCTCACTATTAATTATTATTTACCTACATTTGATCAAGTTTTATGTTTCAATTTAAACAAGGCACTGACTTTATATAAAAACTAAATGATTTCAGACAATGTCACTAATTAAATTATTTCTATGAATTTTAACGAAAATAAAAAACCGGCCATGCTTTGAGGGTTCCGTACCACCACACGTCTTCACACAACTATGACATTACAAACAAAAGAAAAAAAATATGAGCGTGAGAAAAAATATTTTTTTTATTCAGTTCGGAAGCCTTGGCGCGAGTAGACTCACACTTGGCCGGTCTGCATTATTTTTTGTTTTACTTAAGAATAAGTACTATAATCACACAAAGTTTCACGCTTTTATATGGGTTTTTTTACAGTAGAACAAAATCAAAAATACCTCTAAAATAACTACAAAAACGTTTTTTTTTGTACCCCCTAATTTTAACTCTCTTTTACTAATTTTAATAATTTATTGGTATAGCAGCAATGAAAATTTCAACTGTCTCCCTATTACCGTTCATGGAACTCAGTCTGCTGACAGACAGACAGACATATGGACAGCGGAGGCTTAATAAAAGGGTCCCACTGGTCACCCTTAGGGTGTATGGAACCCTAAAAAGTACATCAGACTGATTGTGGGGTTTCACGAGGTGAATGATTTTGTAACAAAAAACATAGATATAGATGGAATACTTTAGTTACTATGTCAGTGTGGCCACTGTTTGTGATAGTAACGTAAGGTTTCAAAGTTATATTTATGTATTAAAATTTGAAAAAAAAATTACTACCTTCCCTAATGAACTTGGGAGCCTAGACCAGCTTCGCTTGCGCTGTACTGAATGCCATCTTGGGTTCTATCATTGAGTCTCAACACTGGTTGTTTCTGAAATGTAACACTATAAAGTATTAGAGGCACTCCTGAAGCACTTAGAGGGTACAAGCAAGATGGATACCTCACAGTAGGCAAGTACTGTAATCAGCGCAGAAGCAATGCTGGATTTATCCCACAAAAACAAAAAAAAATTGCTTTGCTAGCTCATTTGTTCTCATTGGTTTAATCTCAAAATGCAGATTTATTCAGCCTTTTAATAACATCATAGTAGATGAATAGTGAGGGACAACTCGCACACAGTCATCTGGTCTCAAGCTAGGATTCCCTGTAATTTGGGAACCGGAACACCCAGACACAGAGCAAACAAATCTATATGTCAGACAAATGTTTGCATTGGGTGGGGATCGAACCCCACAACCCTCAGCCCAGCAGGCTAAACTTTTAAATTTGACCAAGGTGTAGACCAAACTCTGTTTGAAAAGTATGTATGCAAGTATCATAGTTTTGGCAGACAGTAGGGTCACTCCCTGATGAGTAGCAGCTTTCGAAGGTCTAAAAGTCTTTTTTGTTCTTCCGCCATTTTGAAGTTTTTTTCGCACCTGTCAAATTTGACCAAAGTTTCGACCAAACTTTTATTTTTATTTTTTTATTCACTATTGGTAAACCCTTGGCATCATCTCACCTAATGGTAAGTGACGATGATGCCGAAGATGAAAGCGGGCTTA
The DNA here is from genome assembly GCA_947284805.1 of Coleophora flavipennella. NCBI lineage: Eukaryota > Metazoa > Arthropoda > Insecta > Lepidoptera > Coleophoridae > Coleophora > Coleophora flavipennella. The sequence goes on along the minus strand of CAMYPC010000001.1, from coordinate 1,312,086 downwards.
CCAAGATTCCCCAACGCAATGGAGACTGGCTATCTTATCTTCAAGCCGGCACACATCAATGTTGTTAACGCTGATGTTTGGCGGCAAGAATTAGGTAAGATGGTGGTAGCTAGCCAGACGGGCTTAGAAATGCCCTACCACCAACCAAACAGTATCACATGTTGACCCCACCGGGAATCGAACCCGGGACCTCCTGGTGTGAAGCGAATGGACTAACCATTACGCCACGGAGGCGGTACTTTGTACCTATTATAGTTTTGGCGGGCAGTAGGGTCACTCTCTGATGAGGAGTCTTTTACGAGGATCTTGAAGTTTTTCTATACTCACCGGTACCCACTTACCAAACCCCCTATATTCGGGTTCATTGACAAGTAGTGACAAGTAGCTCCGTGTAATCCAAGTATAAAAAATAGAAAACAGTGTTAAAATGTACTAAATGTGTTATCATTGGATTGGTTTTAGTGGAAAATAATACTCCTAATGTTACACAAGAAAAATATTATAAGAAACTTAAAATATTTACGGTTTTGTGTTTGAACAGTTTAAATCATAAAAAATTGTGTTTTGTGCATAAACTACATCAAATACTGTTTATACGTGTTAATAACTTCACCATAAACGCTTATTTATGTGAAAAGAACAGTGAAAGTAATAAAACAGATCAGAAATTGGAAATTAACACTCTAACAGTCCGTTAAATTTTCAAATCAAATTCCCACTGTTTGTGTGCGGTGATCGATCAGCTGTGTTAATGTATGAATGACTCATGCTATGTGTTCTCTTTTATCAACATCTTGTACACATACGAGGATACTGACTCAAAATTTTAATAAGTTTCTCGTTGTTCGTCTAGGCTAGGGGCGACAACACCCGGATTTCTGCATAGAGGTTGTTCTTAAAAACCGCGGGTTCAAATCTGACTTCGGACCAAATTATTTTTTATTTATATTTTTTTTTTGTTTTCTTCGCTTAAACATCATTATTCTGTTTGGGTATTCTTTGGAATTGTCAAAAAAAAAAAAAAATGGCACGCGCTTGCGATAAATGCAAAAAAAAGATAGAAGACCGACAATTTTGTAATTTGCGCAATTTGCAAAAACATACTACACCTGGATTGCTGCAATGTCTCGTTCCACCGATTCAAAATAATGACTCCAGTTAAAAAAGATTCCTGGAAATGTAAGGAATGTCTTCAAATGCCATTGTCACTACGCTCGAAATTGATTAACAATATCCAGAAAACTCCCAGCTATGTCACAGAGCGTAACAAATATAAGGTAAATTATCCACAGATAATTCCTTCGAATCACTTTCGGATGACACGGATCAGAATACCACACAGGAAGAAACATCTGTTCTAAACAGAAGCTGCCCAGAGTTGGGTCACGTTTCCTCTGAGAAGCTAATAGAAATGATGGAAAAAATAAATAAATTGCAGGAAAACCTTGAAATAGCTGAAACTGAGATAGAGAATATGCTCTCTGAAAACTGTGCTCTAAAAAAACAAATTTCCAATAATGAAAGAAAAATCAAAGAACTTACCAATCTTTGCAAATCGATTACAACGAGTTCTGTACCTAAAACCTGCAATAAAAACTTCACGACTAAAAGATCTACGAGCACGAAAAAACGGAAGAGCCTGAAAAAAGCAAAACTCAGCTTTTCTGTATCTGATATTGACACTCAACACGACCAACACAGTTTTATTGACGATATTTCCCTACAAGTCAATCCTAACATCTCCGAGGAAAATCGATGTATTGAAGACGGTCAAACCATGACACTACCGCCATCTATGAGAACTCCTGAGAACTGCAACAACAGTACTCAGCAACCAATACAGTCCAAACGCACCGAGTCAGCCTCAGAGGCGTCGGCTATCTGCGTTCCAACCGAGAAGAATGTATCTTCGCTAGATGGCGCTAGCTGTGTAAAATCTAAGCGCTATGTGTATATTTTAGGTGATCAACAACTAATAAATCTATCATCAAGAGTAACTAAATCTAGACAGGGAAAGTGGAATGATCATTACAATGTTTCTGGGTTTTTAATGAGCAATGCGTCAAGTTCGGTAATCCTGGATTATTGTACCAATTTTGCTAAAACTTTAAAAAATGGTGATATTGTTGTACTTAGTGTAGGCAGCAATGACAGTAACCCAGAAATATTGCACTATAATTTAAGCCTAATACTACATGCTTTGAGGAATGCCACTGTATTTCTTGTATTTGTTAATAAATCCACGCACCTAAATGAACGGACTCTGAACCATAATCTACATTTGTGGACTCAACATCTTGAGCATTGCACTTTTATCAATCCACAATGCCATAACTTATCGTTAAGGGAATTCCTAGAATACGTCTGTAATAGAATCAACTTTATCATTGACTGCGCTGACTATAACTTTAGGTACCTTAACTTCAAAAATGTTTTCAAGGAAATCTCTCAGACTCTTAAACATCATTCTAGGTATCCTATTTCCACAGAAATTAAATTAAAAAAAGGAAAAATTCCCTATTACTTTCCCGTGATCCAGTCGAAGCCAAACGAAAAGATTAAGAGCTCATGTGCAGGTGACCAGGCTAAAAAAGGGACAATTCTGTACTATTTTCGCCCAAAACCAAATATCACCGATCAAAAAACAACTAACTTCATAAAACCTGAGACGGATGACTTAGCTTTGCCGTGTAGTTTAAATAACGAGAAGCAGTTTTTTCGTCCCTAATGTAAATCGTTTTGTTCTACTTCATCAAAATATTCAGGGAGTATCATCAAAAACAGAACTAATACAGATAACTCTTTCTAATCTTAGTCCTCACACAGACCCTGACGTGATATGTCTAACCGAGACATTCATTAAATCCGGTGAAGAGAAATATATCAACATTAAGGGGTATGAAGTGGCATCATGCTACAGTCGAGATAAAAAAAGGGGTGGTTCGTGTATCTTGGTCAGGAGTGGTATGCCATTCAAGCATCTAAACTGTTTCGAGGAATTATCTGCTGATTTTCACTTCGAAAGTTGTTCGATACTGATTCCCCATAGTAATATTGTAATCGTATGTATCTACAGAACACCCTCAAAGAAAATAAGACACCTTGAGTACTTCTTTCACAAAATAGAACTCCTACTTCATAAGTGTTTAGTAAAATACCCAAAGAAAATGATAGTAATTGCTGGGGATTTAAATATAAATATGCTGGAAAAAAATAGCACTACTACGCGTTTTACTGAAATAGTAAGTGCTTATAATCTACATCAACATATAACGCAGCCTACTAGAGGTTCATCATGTATTGACCAAATTTTAAGTAATCAACCAGAAGCGAAAGGATCAGTATTACCTCTATGGCTTTCTGATCACGATACCGCTCAAGTGTTGAAGTTCAAAGTACACTTAAAGAAGGTCATACCTAAATGTATATTCATTTTCAAACGTAGCTACAGTCATGATAATATCGAAAAGTTTAAAAACTGTATAAGTAGTTTGTCTTTTTCAGAGGTATATTCAGAGTCAGACATGAATAAAGCATTCAATCTTTTCTTCGACCTATTCAGTCTGTTTTACAAACTTTGTTTTCCAGTTATGAAAATCAAATCTAAAGGAAAGCCATTTCTAAACTGGATAACTAAGGGTCTAAGGAAAAGCTGTCATACTAAAAAGATACTCCGTTATAAATATTATACACAAAAAAATGATCAAAATCGAAACACATATTTACACTACAATAAAATCCTCAGAAAGTGTATTTTTAATGCTAAAAAACGGAATAACAACAATTACATAATAAACAATAAAAATCTAGCAAAGGCAACCTGGGATGTCATAAACAGTGAATCTGGTACAATAAGTGTGGACAAATATATAGATGAAGTTAACAGTAACGGTAAAACAGTAACGGACCCAATACAAGTGGCCGAAGCTTTTAACCATTTTTACATCAATTTGACTAACGAAACAAATGATGACATTAAAAATACAAGTAATAATAGACAAAATAATTCAATATATTTGACTCCAATTGACGAAACGTATGTGAATAGTATAATTATGTCCCTTAACAAAACAAATTCTGAGGGTTATGACTGCATTTGTACAAAAGTGGTTAAGAAATGCAAAGAGGAAATATGCAAAGTTATGGCTTATCTTATTAACTTGTCAATGGAAACTGGTACATTCCCAGATAAGCTTAAATACTCTGTTGTTAAACCTTTATATAAAAAAGGCTCAAAAAGTGAAATGGGCAATTATCGCCCAATTACAATTATACCAATATTTTCGAAAATTTTTGAGAAAGTTTTTGCATAGTAAGTTAATGAGTTTCTTCACTAAATATAATATTATAAATCGTTACCAATATGGCTTTCAGAAACAAAAATCAACGGCCCTAGCAACTTTTAATCTTATAAGGGAAATTCTCAATGGCACCAATGCTAAATCTCATACTACTACCGTTTTTTTCGACCTGTCAAAGGCGTTCGATTTTGTCTCACATGAACTGCTTTTGACAAAACTAGAGAGATCTGGTATTCGAGGTCCAGCAAACAGATGGATATCTACATACCTTAAAGAAAGAAAGCAGTGTGTAGAAGTAAGTAAACTCAACAACAAGCATATAACGCAGACTTACAAATCAGAGTTGAGGTTAATTACACATGGCGTACCACAAGGGAGTGTACTCGGTCCTCTCTTATTCTTAATATATATAAACGATTTACCGGATACGACTAGACATAGAACAATGCTTTTTGCAGACGATATTTCAGTAATAGTGACAACTAATAAAAATTTGACATTTAATATTCACGAATCTGACATCAATAATGCCATCAAATCAATATACAAATGGGTAAGCAGTAATAATTTGCAAATTAATTTAGACAAATCGACATACCTTAACTTTAACAATTATAATTTTAATTCACTAAATGTTACTTGTAATGGACAAACCCTTAGAAGCGCTAGTAACGTTAAGTTTCTAGGTACTATTATTGACGAGAAGCTTGACTGGAAAGAACAGGTTGAAAAAGTATGTGCAAAAGTCAATAGTTTCAGTTTTGCTATTTATAAACTGACTAAGGTAGCGACAAGACATACTGCAGTCACAGCATACTTTGCTTACGTAGAATCGGTCCTCAGATACGGTCTCATAATATGGGGGAACAGTACTAATGTCAAAAAGGTTTTTATTGCTCAGAAAAAGTGTGTCCGTGCCATATTCGGTGTTTCACAAGATATTTCATGTAGGCCCCTATTTAGAAACCTAAAAATACTGCCACTACCTTGTCTTTATATACAAGAAATGGCAAAAGTAGTTGAACAAAATCAACATGTGTTCTACAAAAAAGTAAGTGACGTATCAGTTCGAAATAAGAGGAATCCTGACAGGTTAGTAACGGATGAGATTCCCAAAACAACGCGATTTCAGAAAAATTGTTACTGGATGGGCCACATAATATATAATGAAATACCGCAATCGATTCGGGAATTGCCCTTTAACAAGTTTAAGGCAACATTGCATGATTGGCTTCTTCAGAACATGTTTTATTCCGTTGAGGATTTTCTAAAACATAAGCAATGTTAATCTGTAGTATTAATCTGTAGTATCATTATTTTATTTGAATTATGAATTTGGAAAATGTTGAACTTGGACCTACTTTATTTTATTTTATTATTTTTGTACTTATAAATAATATTTGCATGCTAATAACATTTAAGTAGCTAAATAAGTGATTCTATAACTATTGTAAGATCTTTTATACTTACCTTATTTAAAAGCAAATAAAGCATTCTATTCTATTCTATACAACATTTGCACCCCCGACGGCTCCTTCTGGGAGGACAATTATGTCAGTCAGTCAGTGAATGAGTCAATTTCTGTGGGGTGTGGGTAGGTAGGTATTATGAACGCTACTTCACTTTCGCCTGTTATGCAAGACTGTTGTTTGAATTGTATTTTTCCTTGGCTACAGGTTCCATCAAAAAGATAACTTTTTTTATTCACAATTAGTAAGCCCTTGGCGTCATCTCATCTGATGGCATGTGACGATGATGGCATGTGACGATGATGGCAAAGATGAAAGCGAGCTTACCAAGATTCCCCAACGCATTGGAGATCTGGCTATCTTATCTTCAAGCCGGAACACATGATGATTGGCGGCATAAGATGGTGGTAGCTAGCCAGGTGGGCTATTAAAATGTCCTACCACCAACCAAACTGAGTCTTACAAAGTTGACCCCGCCGGTAATCGAACCCGCGACCTCCTGGTGTGAAGAGAATGGACTAACCATTACGCAATGAAGGCGGTTACGACGTGTGTTGGAACTCCCCCAAAATGATTACTTTCTTATAGTGACAACTAACCCCTAACTCCTGGCGAGTCTCAAATGGTGAAAGTAGCTGCTCAGCAAGAAGTCATGCACCAAGCCTGGTCATGTTCCAATTATGCATCAATTTGGAGGCGGTAATGAGATGGCTCACCAGACAGCAAATCTGCGAACAACACACTTGCTATTAAAGTGACTCTTTATAAAGTACTCACCACTGTTAGGTTCATGATGCAGCTTGTTAAACACACATGCTTTTTACTTCATATTGAAGCACATAAATTTGGTCTTATTAAGATATTAAATAAAGTAATGCAGACTTCATTGGACATGTTGTTAAATAAATAATTATTGCCTATCTCAATATGTCTTATTTATTATTCACCTACATTTGATCAAGTTTAATGTTTCAATTTAAACAAGGCACTGACTTTATATAAAAACTAAATGATTTCAGATAATACCAATCACTGATTAAATTATTTTTATGAATTTTAATGAAAATAAAATAAACCGGCCATGCTTCGAGGGTTCCGTACCACCACACGCCTTCACACAACTATGACATTACAAACAAAAGAAAAAATTATAAGCGTGAGAAATATATTTTTTTTCATTCAGTTTGGAAACCTTAGCGCGAGTACGACTCACACTGGCCGGTCTGCTTTATTTGGTGTTTTACTTAAGAATTAGAACTATAATCAATCACACAAAGCCATGCATCATGATATGTATTACTGTTTTTACAATAGGATTAAAAATACCTATCAAATAACTACAAAAACGTTTTTATTTGTACCCCCCCTAATTTTTTTTAACTTTCTTTTACAAATTTTTATTATTTATTGGTATAGCAGCAATAAAAATTTCAACTGCCTTCTTATCTCGTTCATTGAACACAGTCTGCTGACAGACAGACATATGGACAGCGGAGGCTTAATAATAGGGTCCCATTGGTCACCCTTTGGATGTATGGAAGCCTAAAAAGTATGTCAGACTGATTGTGGGGTTTCATGAGATGAATGATTTTATAACAAAGAAACATAGATAAAGATGGAATACTTTAGTTTCTATGTTGATTGTTGGTGTGGCCACTGTTATTAATAGTATCTTAAAGTTTCAAAGTTTAGGCTAGGAGGCTAGGGCCGCTGCCTTCTGTCCGGGAGGTCGTGGTTCGAATCCTGCCACATACTAATGTGTTTTCGAATTTAGATTTCATATGTACATTTATCTGATGCTCTTACGGTGAAGGAAAACATAGTGAGGAAACCTGCACACGCCTGTGGAGAAACTCGCAGGTTGTGTGGTTAAGTCGACAAACCTGACTAAGGCCCGATCGTCCTAATTCAGGATAGGCTCGAGCCCCTCGGTGGGGATGTATATGAGCAGATATGATTAAAAAAATGGACTACCTTCCCTATGTTGATTTTAGCAGTAACCCCAAGAGCCTAGACCGGCTTCAGTTGAGCTGGACTGTATGCCACCTTGGGTTCTATCATGAAGTCTCAACACTGCGGGTTGTTTCTGAAATGTTAAACTATAAAGTTATTAGAAGAACTCCTGAAGCACTTAGAGGGTACAAGCAAGATGGTTACCACACAGTAGGCTAGTACTGTAATCAGCGCAGAAGCAATGCTGGATTTATCCCACATTAAATTGCTTTGCTCGCACATCTGTTCTCATTGCTCTTACTTCAAAATCCAGATTTATTTAGCCTTTTAATAACATCATAGTAAATGATGTGAGGGACAAATCTCACACAGTCATGTGGTCTCAAACTAGGATTCCCTGTAATTTGGGACCCAGAGACTTATATACATACCTATTTAAAACACCCAGACACAGAGCAAACAAATCCGTATGTCACACAAATATTTGCCTTGGGCGGGGATCGAACCCCACAACACTCAGCCTAGCAGGAAAAAGCTAACTACCGAATGCCATTTCTTTTAGTGCCAACTATAAATAACTGGGCAGATATATCTCATCATGCAGCACGAATAACAGTGCTATCCAATGGATAGGCGGCAGACCTGGATATAGATAGATATCCTATTACATAAGTAGAAATCCACTACTGCACAAATAAGAAGCTGGAAGTCTGTATTTCTGAATTCTGACTATAGCAAACCAAAATTGTCGACATGTCAAATGTTTCAGTTTGCAATGGCATTAGGGAGAGGAAAATCCTAGTAGAACAAAACTCACCTTTATGATATAACATAGCACCAGATCACACATGTTTGCTTGAATATTATTTTGCAGTTTAGCGATAAAACTAAGAAAATTAAATTCCTCCTCCACTATAGATACATATCAAAATGAACTAATGTTTTCTTCACTGCTGTTATTGTGCTCATCCAAGAAATAATGAGCTTTTTGAGCTTGGCCTGATCTCTAGGAGACCAAAGTGACTAAGCAATCTCAGACTGCAGGTTGTTGTCAATCATGCCTTCATTCCCAGTTGGTCAATATTTGTCCTCTTGTCCGTCCACAATATTTGTAGCCTAGCTTCTCATTAATGCCTTTATCTTTTTTCTTTCAGATGCAAATGCTGCCATTCTGCTGCCATTTGTGTTCTTCGACGTATTTCCTTTGCAAATCCCCAAAGCCCGTAAGCATTGATCCCGAGGCATGACGCAGCACAGGGGTGATTTCTCTGTAGTTCACCTCCATAGGTTTTCATCCTTGGTTACCTGTTGAAGCTGCATCTTTGTAAAGGCTCAGCGGCAGCGGTTGTGCCGGATCGGAGCCGATGAAGTCGACCGGCGAGGGTCTGGCCATTTCTTCGAGGTCTCGCGGTCGTGGGAGAGACGTCATCTGTCCGATTCTGTCCTAGATAACGCCTTCGCCTTTCAGTTTTGATTCAGTATCCAGTTAACAACGAACTTTTGAAGAGCACGGTCATTTCAGTCAGTACTTTGGAAAAATCTCCTTGCTTTATGAGGGTTATAAAAGTTAGGTCCATTACCTGTAGATGACGCTACTCACTGAGCATATAATCACCTTAATCACCTACGGTTTTAAGAGACCGAAGTACCATATAAATTGAGTTAAATCGATTTAGTATGACGACAAATCCATTTTAATTGCCAACATTTTTTTTTTTTTTTTTTTTTTCCTTCGCCCTTTTAGGGCAGGCTAAGGCTCATTGGCCATACCGCCTAGTCTTCAGTGTATGTTTTTCAGTAGTTTTAGTTTGTAGAATTCACGTCTTCAGTAATTTTCAGTATATTTTTCAGATTACGCAGTCAAAAGCTCATTATATTGGTCAAATCCAGATGTCCAGTCCATTTTTTTGTTTTCAATATCATTGTTTGTTTCCTCACATTTTTTCTCCTGTCAATCTTTCTAACTGACAGACAACCTCAGTAAGTACATTAATCGTCAATCCGTTATTTTTCTATGTAATGTAATTCTTATTTCTGGTGTTTCTTTTCCGCTTATATTTCATGTACTGTGTTAAGTATAAATCGGTATAGATATGAATAAATAGAAGCATTCCTAAGCAACTCTTTTATACAACGCGGGACCAAGTCGGCTGTACCATAGGACTGAATCAGCTCATCCATCAACACAAGGCGCTGAATGCCGAAGGACGGGCAATGAAAGAAGATGTGGTTGATAGTCTGTTCCTCCTGTGTATGACAGTGATCACACTGAGAAGTGTTGACCATTTTCAAACGACACAAATGGAAATTTAATCGGCAGTGTCCAAAACGTAATCGACAGATTGTAGAGTAAAACTTCCTGTGTAAGTAAGTATGACTTTTTGAAAACCAAGGAATACTATTTATTTGGGTCTCTAGTGCAGTGTACCAGCTACCTTTGTTTAAGATTTCTGTGCAATGATACATATGCCTTCCCCATTTCTCTTGCATGCGTTGATTTAGAAAAGTAACAACATCTGTCAATGGTAAAGGGCTTTTGAAAATATTTTCTGACTGAATAATTTTTGATGATTGAACTATTGTTTTGGCTAAGTAGTCAGCATGTTCATTTCCTTTCACTCCAATATGAGAGGGGGTCCACATAAAGTCGACCTGGACTGCCAAGCCAGTAAGTTCAAACCATGACTGCTTGATTAAGTAAATTATGTAATTAGTGTTAGCATCCAACTTGTTATTTGCTAAATTTTTTAAAACACTCATGCTATCACTTACTACAACCCATTTAGTACTAAGAACAGTATGATTCTTTATATATTTTAGAGCATGTAAGATGGCTATTGCCTCAGCTGTGAAGATACTACAATGCTCATCTAACTTATAACCAATGCCCCTATTCAAAGAAGATTCAAAAATGGCAAAAGAAACATTGTTATCTTTTTTGGACCCATCTGTATAAATAAACTTAAACCCAACCCATTCTGATAACTTTTCGTAGACCTTTTCTTTATTTGATAAGATGTTATCTATGACAATATTCATTGCAGGATATTTACTATAAAAAGGACCTTCATAACAAGGCAAAACAGAACTATTTTGATAAATATTTAAAGATTGAAGAAACAGCTTAAAATCTGCATAATTGTGGACAAGATATATAGATTTTTGAGAAGGCCTGGAGAAGCAATTTGACAAACTGAAGAGGAGATTATTATTTGGGGAGCTGTGAAGTTTCAAAAGAAACCTTTCTTTTAGATAACTAAAACGAATAGAGATTGGAGGAAGCTTACATTCAACCTGCATTATATTTATTGGTGTGCTTTTGAATGCCCCTGTGATTAAACGTAAGCATTTATTTTGAATTTTTTCTAAATTGTCAACAAAATTTTTATTTGTTGCAAAGCAAAAGAAACCATATTCAAAGTGACTTCTAACTAAAGATTTATATAATAACAATAATATCTTGGGATCTGCACCCCAATAAGTGGCAGTTAATGATTTCAATATTGTAAGCGACTAGAGGAAATAAACCCTCCAATTTGTAAATAATGTTTTTAAGCACTATGTTCCTTTGTTTTAAATGTTCATGTATGTAATTAGTTTCTAAGTATTTTTTGTATTGTTGTCCTTATCTAAATAAACCGTCACCCATGATCCCACTAATAGCGAGATAGATAAAATCTTACAAATAAAGGCAACCACCGCCATACTTTCTCTCTGCAACTATCTCATTATATGTGTCTCGCTCTGACGTCGAACTTCGAACAAATCTATGGAGTTTCAATTCATACAATCCCCTTCAGTTTTGGTCCATCGAGTGCCGGATTTAGAAGAATGAAACAGCACATGGAAGAAAGAAGTCAGTAAAGAAGAAAGAAGATTCATTATCGAAGAAAGAATATTCATTATCGAAGAAAGAAGATTCATTATAGAAGAAAGAATATTCATTATCGAAGAACAGAAGAATCAATATAGAAGATCTTCAAATAAGAAGGTTCACTTCGGGCAAGCTGACTTCGAGGTTAGAAGAGGACAGCGCCGTTCAGAGCAGAGCATCATCGAGTCCACGCACCGTCGAGAGGTCACCGCTGGCAAAGAAGACACCCAACCGTCAACCGTCATATAGTTTCTGACCTCAAAGTTTCTGAATTCATAAGTTTCCTAGTGAGTATTTAGGCTCCAGCAATAACCTTGCAGGAGTAACTGCCGCAGTCTTTTTCAAGGCTTAGTACGCGGTGGGGCGGCCTTTTTCAAGGTAGCTTCTTCATCGCACCGTTCCGTGCAGAAGAGCCGGTTCGGTAGCAGTGAGATGAAGACGAGGTCGCAAAGGGGAGAAAGCGAGGGAACTGATAAGTCGGGTAGTGGGAACACAACGAGCGAGACGGAATCGGGTACGGTATCTACGGTATCGGGTACGGTATCTACGGAATCGGGCACGGTATCTACGGAATCGGGCACCGAATCTACAGCTACTAGCACAGCAACGAACGCGACGGATCGGACGATGAGCGAGAACAAGACCGGCGTTGAGGAACAACCGCCGCGAGAGGGAGACGCACCTATACTCGAGAGAGAGAAGGTTGCGAAGGATTGCACAGACACATCAAAGCTCACTTCAGTGATGCCCGTCCTAACCAAGTCGAGAGGAGGAAAGTCAATAGCGGGGCGCCGCAGGGCCGAAATACAAGCCCAACTAGAGCTAGAACAGCTCAACCTGGAAAAGGCGCGCGCCGCTGCCGACTGCGCTCGGCTACGTCTGGAACTACTGCAGGTGAACTCCGACTCCGAGTCTGACGAAGAAATCATTACCGTCAACGAGAGAGTAGACCAGTGGGTCGGACAACACGCACACATTGCTACTGGAGTGGAGGCCATATTGCCGCAGCCGGCGGCAGGGGAGAAGCGTGAGGAGAGCGCGCCCCGACCGGCTCCTAAGGAAGAAAGGAAAAAGGACACGGAAAGTTCTTTGGCAAACGCCATAATGGAAGCTATCAAAGCGAGTACCACGGGCAACAGACCGAAGACCGCGCCGCGCTATATAGCAGAGCTGCACTCCTTCAACGGGAACCCAAACGAGTGGATCGCATTCCACGCCACTTACCGGGACACGGAGTCGTACTTCAGCGGCATAGAAAATGTCGCAAGGCTACGGCGCGCTGTACAGGGTAGAGCGAGAGAGGCAATCAAAGGCAGGCTCTACACAGCGAGCGACCCAGAAGACATCCTCACCGCCCTGGAACCACGATTCGGCCGCCCATCATACCTCATAAAGAACGAGATGGCAAATATCGACAAATTACGCCCGATGACGGACGACGCACGAGAAATAGTGCAATTTGCAGGTGTTGTAGCCAACACAGTAGCCACCATCGTCCAGATGAAGAAGACCAACTTTCTACACTCGAGCGATTTGTCTGAGAAAATCATTGAGAAGATGAGCCCCATCATACGGTTCCGGTGGTTCGATTATCGAGCTTTGGACGAGGAGCAACCCATACTACTCGCGTTGTCAACATTCCTGAACAAGATAGCCGACCAGTTTGAAGCTTACGACACAGGGAGCGTTAAGCGGGAAACAAACAACGGCGGCGCATTACGAAAACCACGAGGGGTGAACGCAGCTACAGCAGTGGTCGAAGAAGCAAGTTACGAGTCAGATTACGACTGCGGCAGAACGACGAGTGACGAGGACGAAGCATGCGAAAGAGAGATGCAACACGTCTTCGCTACTAATCAGAAGAAAGAGACAAAAGATGCCGCCTGCCCTGCGTGTGAAAGAGACCACCAACTGAAGAGCTGCGCGATATTCACAAACGCTAACGTGGAAAAGAGATGGGAGATAGTGAGAAAAGCTCGCGTATGCTTTCGCTGTTTACGAAGTGCAAAACACAGAGGTTTCAACTGCAAGGCGAAACCGTGTTCCAAGTGTAGGCGTGGCCACCACGTGCTACTGCACGCAGACTCAGCGCCTGAAAAGCAAGAAAAACAGGAGGAACACAAAGAAGATAAGCAAAATGCATCGGTCAACACGTTGGTGGCCACGAAGGCCTACCTAAAGATCGCTCCAGTAGAAATCTCGGGTCCAACGGGAACAAAGAAACTCTTCGCTCTTCTCGACGAGGGCTCCACCGTCACGCTGATCGAGAAAAGCGTAGCCGACGAGATAGGCGCGCGGGGCCCCAAGGAGGAACTGTTCATCGAGGGAGTGGGAGGACAGAGACTAAAGGAAGCTACTTCCCGGCGGCTGGAACTGAAAATAAGAGGACTCTACTGCCGCGAGTATGAAGACATGACCGCATCTACAATAGAAAAGCTGAAACTGGCACCTCAAGCGGTCAGAAAGGAAGACCTGGATGAATGTCCACACCTGGAAGACGTGCCCTACGAGCTCACGTACGACACTGCCAAACCTTCACTGCTGATTGGGCAAGATAACTGGCACTTGATCGTGTCACGAGACGTACGCAGCGGAAGCAGGTCTCGGCCCGTCGCTTCGCTTACAACCCTAGGCTGGGTCCTTCATGGCTGTAGATCCAGCATAACGAAGCCTGTAAGGTCGATACACGTCATCAACCACCTCACACATGTCAGTACGCACGAAGACACCGTGGAGCAGCTCATAAAAGAACATTTTGCCATCGATTCGCTCGGAATAACGCCTAGAAAACCGGCGAACGACCCGGAGGAACGAGCTCTCACAATACTGAAGTCCACCTGCAAGTACGTGCCTGAGGAAGGAAGGTTCGAAGCCGGGCTATTATGGAAGACAGACGACACACGAATGCCTGAAAGCCGACCCAACGCTCTGCGAAGACTACTCGGCATAGAAAAGAAAATGAAGAAGGATAAAAACTTCAAAGAAAGCTATGAAAAGCAAATAAAAAATTTGATTGACAACGGCTACGCGGAAGTTGCTACGAGCTACGCGCCTACTACGCCGCGCGCTTGGTACTTACCCCACTTTGCGGTAACTCACCCACAGAAAGGAAAGATGCGACTCGTATTCGACGCCGCCGCTAAATCATACGGACGAAGCCTCAACGACGAGCTTCTACCTGGACCCGACTTGCTGCAATCACTATTCGGCGTACTGCTGCGATTTCGAGAAGGCCCCATAGCAATTATGGCAGACATAAAAGAAATGTTTCTTCGCGTGAAAATCAGAGAGCAAGACCGCGATAGTCTGCGATTCCTGTGGAGATGCCACGAGGGGGAGCCACCGAAAGAATTTAGAATGACATCGCTCATATTTGGAGCTGCATCCTCGCCATGTACTGCGATCTACGTGAAAGACTTCAACGCAGAGCAATCAAGCAAAGAGTACCCCGCTGCAGCACGAGCGATACAAAGAAACCACTACATGGACGATTACTTGCAAAGCTTTTACGACTCTGCGAGTGCGAGCGAGACAGCAACACAAGTCGACGCAATACATAAGAAGGCTGGTTTTCACCTGCGCGGCTGGGCTAGCAACATGGAATCAACTATAGAAAAGCTAGCTGAAACGCGAAACTCGCTTGAAAACATAGAGCTAGGAAGTATTGCAGTTATAGAAAAAACGCTCGGCCTACGATGGAACGTAAAAGAAGATACGTTTAATTTCGCTTTAAACATGCGAAACACACCCGAAGAGGCGCTTACAGGACAACGCGCGCCTACCAAAAGGGAGATAACTAGCGCTGTGATGTCAGTATATGACCCGCTAGGCCTTGCTTCACCTACGCTCATTCAAGGAAAGATGCTCATTCAAGACTTATGGAGAACCGGAGTCGGATGGGATGAGCCCGTGCAGCCTTTACAAGACCTACATTGGCGCGAATGGCTATCACACCTACACAAACTAACTAGTTTGCACATACCAAGATGCGTATCGCAAACGAATCAAGAGGCGGAGCTACACATATTCTGCGACGCCAGTGAAAAAGCATACGCCGCCGCCGTTTACCTACGCATCCAGCACGCAAATCACACAGAAATAAGTCTGTTGGCCGGAAAAGCACGAGTATCACCGAACAAACCCACGTCGATACCACGCTTGGAACTTCAAGCCGCTCTCATGGGAGCCCGCCTTGCCGCCACCATACAGACAGAAATGGATAAGAAAATAAAGAAAAGATTATACTGGTCCGACTCACGCACCGTTCTTGCCAAGTCCGACCCACGCACGTTCAAGATGTTCGTAGCTCACCGGCTAGCCGAGATGGAAGATCATACCAAATCCGATGAGTGGAGATGGGCACCCACGAAAGAAAACGTGACTGACGACGCAACCCGCGGCACCCCAGGAAACTCCAACTCAAGCCATAGATGGTTTTCCGGCACCGCCTTCCTACGAAAGTCCGAGTCAGAATGGCCGCTTGACCGATCCGCTACTGTACCCGTAACAATCGGAGAAGAACGTCTTACAACCCACACGATTAGACGTGTAACCATTGTTACTCCCGATCCGACGCGATGCTCTACATGGTTACGCCTTTTGCGAGCCACAGCCCGATTCCTGCAGTACATCGCCTTGTTCAAAAACCTGCTTGAAAACAAAACACGTATAGCAACTCATGTGAAGAAAAAACCGCAAGATGCGAACTGGCGAAAGCACAGGAGAAAACGTCGCTACCCCGATCACTATGGGTGCTATTAAGCGCACCGAGGGGGAGACTGTAAGCGACTAGAGGAAATAAACCCTCCAATTTGTAAATAATGTTTTTAAGCACCATGTTCCTTTGTTTTAAATGTTCATGTATGTAATTAGTTTCTAAGTATTTTTTGTATTGTTGTCCTTATCTAAATAAACCGTCACCCATGATCCCACTAATAGCGAGATAGATAAAATCTTACAAATAAAGGCAACCACCGCCATACTTTCTCTCTGCAACTATCTCATTATATGTGTCTCGCTCTGACGTCGAACTTCGAACAAATCTATGGAGTTTCAATTCATACAATCCCCTTCAAATATATTACATGCTTTATTTGCCCTGGTTGTAATATGACTAATGTAATTTTTCCAGGAGAGGTTAGCAGTAAATGTTACACCTAAAAATTTAACTTCATTTGCAGTTGGCAAAGATATGTTATTATAATTTACAACAGGCACAATATTACACCCTTTTCCGAAAACAAGGATCTTTGATTTACTCGGATTCACTTCGAGATTAAGATGAGAAAAATAATTATTTAAATTTATCAATGCATTGTTAACAGACTGTACTGCTTTAGCTAAGTCCGCTCCCGATGCATAGACAACCAAGTCATCAGCGAATTGTAAGTTTGTGACATTGGAACCCAGTATTAAATTCAACCGACGAATATACAAAATGAAAATCAAGGGAGACAAAATTCCACCCTGACATACTCCCAAAGAAGATAATCTAGGACCATAGAGATGTTCATTATACTTCACAAATACTTTTCTGTCTAAAAGAAAATTTCTAATCCATTGCACAATTTTTCCAGGTATCCGGACAGACAAAAGCTCAGAACAAAGGACATCAATGTTAACACTATTAAAAGCGCCAGCTACATCAAAGAAAACAGACAGAAGATACTTATTATTAGTTATACAATTATGTATATCAAGGTGTAACTGACAAATACTTTCTCGTGCTGAACGGCCTCTACGAAATCCAAATTGATTTAAAGGTAATAAAGAATTTTGTTCTACATAAAATTCTAGACGCTGTTTTAAAAGTTGTTCAAATATCTTTCCTACACAAGATGTAAGTGCAATAGGTCGATAAGAATCTGGATGTAAATTAGTCTTATTGGGTTTTAAAATTGGTACTAAACACTCAGTTTTCCAGTCCAGTGGTATTTCATTACTTTGCCATAAAGAGTTTAATACCTTTAAGAAAATATACAGACTATTTTTATTCATTTTTTTAAAAAGTATATATGGAATACCATCAAGCCCAAAGGAAGTATCTTTTCTAGATGATATAGCAGAGTACAACTCTTCAAAAGTAAAGGGTTCTAGAAGATAAGTGCTGTCGGAATTTACTTCATTTCTACTTGACACATCATATTTATTTTGAACAAAATCAGGAGTATATTTCTGTAAGAAATCCAAAACCCATGTATCATCAGATGTGTTATTATTTCTAGGATACGTTTTATTAAACTTGCGCATATATTTCCATATTACAGACAAAGGTGTACAACGATTGAAAGAACCACATAAAGACTGCCAACTATTTCTTCGTTCTATTTTCAAGGTCAGTTTTTTAATAGCTCGAAGTCTTTTAAACTCCAAATAATTTTCCTCTGTGGGATTGTGTTTAAAATTGATGTAAGCCTTTTTGGAATTTAAAACCACTTCAGAGCACTTCTGATTCCACCAAGGTAAAAAAGATTTTTTGAAGGATTTTCTTTGATGTATGTGATTTTTTCTATTTAAAGATGCTGAATTAGAACCATTCGATTGTAAATCAGGGATTGATTGTGTAACAGCTGTATGTATTAGTCTACAAAACAAATTGTATCCATTCAGAGGGGAATATGTTTCAAGGTGAAAGTTAGAAAATAAAGATTCAACATTTTTTTCATACATTTTCCAATCCATCCTTTTATAATTGGGATAGTTTGGCAAATGTGTGCCATTATTACAACAATTATTATTAGATAAACAATCATCAATCAACATTTTAACAATTACAGGCAGATGATAGCTGCCCAATGGATCATCATGAACAGACCATTCACAAGAAAGAGCTATCGAAGGAGAGACCAGAGATAAATCTAAAGCATTCGGTCGCCAAGTTAAGGAACCAACTGTTGTTACTTGTCCATTATTAAGAAGAACCAAATTATTATCATCAATGACTTCCAACAGATCACGACCACGCGCTGTGATGTCAGAACAGCCCCATGATGTGTGATGTGCGTTGAAATCTCCAGCAAATAAAATAGGACTAGGGATTGATTTTATCAAAGAATCAAATTTAACTTTATCAAATGCCGGATGACAATTTGTCGGACTATAGAAACTTATAATACTAATTTCTTTTTTATTAACTGTTATTCGAACACAAATATTTTGCAAAGAATTGTCAGAATAAGTATTAATTTTTGAATATCTTATACTATGATGTATTAAAATAGCAACGCCATTATGTTTATTACCACAATCATTTCTTTCTATGTTATAACCTCTAATATTTAATTTTTGATTGGGCTTGAGCCAAGTTTCTGAAATAATAGCAATATGAATATTTTTTTCGTAAAGGAATTGGGTGAAAATGTGCCTGTTACTGTGTAAACTCTGTGCATTCCATTGTACAATGTGTAAGTAATCCATTATTTTGGAATAAGGGCCTTCTTACTGAAGGTGGCCTGTAGGATTTCCCTAATAGAACCTGTGTTGATGGGGACATTGTTTTTATTAGATATTACTTGCATAATTGTTTCTACAATTATGTTCATGAAAGTTTCTGATTTTGTCATATTATTTATCTGTGTTTCTAATGATCTCGCAGTGAGGTGAGGGAAAGACTTTTCATTAAATAGTTCTGAGTACTTAGCTGCTCGTGACTTAACTTTATTTTCCTCTATTTTCTGTTTCTTTACTGGGCATGAAGTCGAGATAGCGACATGATTTCCAGTACAGTTAGCACACTTTGCGTTTTGGGAACTTTCTTTACATACTTTGTAATTATGGTTTTCTGCACATATAGAACAGACCTCACTATTGCGGCAGTATTGAGCAATGTGCCCAAACTTGAGACAACGCAGACATTGTTTTACAGGAGGAACATACAGACTGACCTCGTGTCTCCAGTGATCAAGGTAGACGTACTCGGGAAGCTGATCCGAAGCGAAAGTGACTGCGACAGTCTGTGTGGGCTGGTAGGAGACCGAACCTGCTTCATCCCGTACTCGCCGCATGAAACGCCGGACTTGAATAACATTTCTGGAACTACCAATCAAATTAAATATACTTTTATTGGACATGTTCATGGGGACCGAAGTAAGCACTCCAGTCACTTCAGTGTCTGTTGCCGGTATGCTCGCTTTAAGAGACAGTTCTTCTAGAAGCTTGTTGTTTTGTATAAACACATTTGCATTGTTCGACACATCAAATGTGATTCCCACTTTAAATCGATTAATAGGTTTTAGATGCATTACACCAGATATACAATGTTTGCGTAAAGCTGCAGATATCTTGAGCCTGTCCTGATCAGTGAAGGGGATTTTGTCGTCATCATGTGAGAGGAATACAATGTATTCAGGTTTCTTAATGTTTTCGTGATACTTTCTTACATAGCCTGGAACTTTATAGGGTTTATACTTATTCTGTTCTTCTGTTTCTACTTCGGAATCAGAGGACTCTGAAGGGTTCACGGGGACCTCGTCCGTTTTACGTTTTTTAGAGGACCTCCCCATTTTTCGTAGGGGAGGCACGAATTTTATTTAAAAGCTATGTATTTACAGACTTATTTACAGCAAATATAAACAGTAACAAATAAATTTTCAATTTTTTTCCTCAAAAGCGCGCCTTTCCACTTTCAAGGATTCCCGCCTTTCGCCAACATTTTGTTTTATACAGTGACTTTATATACTTTTGTTTAAATGTCATATTTGACAATAGTGCTGGGATGAGTTTCGATCTAGATGCGTAATTAGTGATGTTCTACTTTGTGTTTTATCGATATCAAATCTGCAATATTCAGCCTTTTTTATGGCGTGAGAGCGTTTGGCTGCACCTCAGCTGATGGTAAGTGCCGATGCAGCCGAGGATGTAACATGGAAGCTCAAATAATACATATTCTCTCTCGTCTTGAAGATTCATAAATTATACGAATCGAGAAATACAGACGCCATTCTGTCATTTTTATAGGTATAAAAATAAAAAAGTGTTAATAGTAGTTTTAATTCGCATTTTAATAAATCACAGTATACTTGCACTAAATGCAGTCAACCGAAATTGAATATAATATGAGAATACAAGATTCTTCTGAAATACCAGTTTTTTAACTGCAGATTTTACTCGTGAAACTTGAAATTTCCCCCAGCAACCAGCAATACATAAAGCCAAAAAATTTAGTTCCCATACAAATTACGAATAATTAAAAGGTCCAAAAAAATTTAGAATAGAGTACCTAAAGGTTTCTTCGAGAAAATTATTGTTTCACGAGTACAAATTACGATAATTTTTTTCGGGTATTTTAAGACCCTATTATATGCTATCTACAGAGCCATGATGGAAAAATAAAGGAGATAATAAATATAGGGAAAGTATGTCGAAATTTCTTCTATCTAATATGAGGTTACAATGGATTTATTTTTAATCGCGTTCAAGCCCTGCAAAAATTACTGGACGTTTGAAATATCATCTAGGGGAGGGGTGCAACCGCACGCAGGCACGTTCTGGGCACCGCCGGCACCAAATGGTATGGGACGACCAGTTTCGGCGACAGCACCCGCTGACAAAATGCAATTGACGACCGAAAACGTCGCCGGACCTGAACGCGTCAAAAAGAAATCGTCCAAAGTTGCACGAGATCTACATAACACGAATATAATTTTAAAATGTCAAAAGTAAATTTTATATGCTTTGATTGTTGCCACGAGAGAAGGCCATATTGTCACGAATTGCTGTCCCTATTTGACGACTGTAAGTAGGGGTCAAAGAAGAATTGTTGTCACGCTCTCCCCCTAAAACCGTAAATAATAAGATTTTTTTTATAAAACTACAAATTATGAGAGATAAAAAGAATGCACTTATTTACAGAAATGGTTACTGTATGAATGTTGTTCCATTGTGATTTTCTAACTAACTGGTAACTTTGACTTTTTCCAAACTTTATTTTATGTTCTCATTTTTGGAAAAGTTGTTATTTATTATAGTAATTATATGTTATTTATTATATTAATATATATTTAAACAGTATTAAACTATTAGACACTACTTATATAAAGTTACTTATATAAGTAGTGTCTGTGTGCTTCTTCTGGGTCCATCAAATCAGCGCTGTGGTCTTTCCAGACAGCATATGCTGAGCTGCTACCTATAGTGATGGGCACCCACTATTATTCCCTTTTTTGGGGCCCTTACTCCAAAATAAGCATTTATGTCCCTCACGTTGGTGTCTTTTGTTTGTAATGTGATAGGCATCATTGTCATAGTTGTGTGGAGGTGTGTTACAGAACCCTCGGAGCGCTAGACCGATTCGTACTTGGCCGGTTATTTAATGTATATGCATGTACATATCACTGAATAAAAGTATTTCATTGCATCTTTCAACACTTGACGTCATTAAAAGCAGTTTTCCTTTGTGTTACTATCTAGTCAATGGAAAAATAAAATCCAATGGACAACTTTGAATTAATGCAACGATTTTTTCCCCAATAATTAACACTGTAAGTTAACAGCCATTTATTTGGCTTTATTTCACAATGTAACCCCATCGGGTTTTCCCCTTGTGTAACATTATCACACAAGATAGTGTTACCAGGGAACAAAGGAAAACAGCTTTTAATGACCAATTGTTGAAAGTTGAAATGAATTAAATAGAATACATTTATTCAAGGTATTTATTTTTTGTTCTTAGGTAGATGCATAACTGTGACCTAACAGAAACAACAGAAGGGCAGTTTCTACAATCAGAATCACAAAGTACACAATTTTATACTTGTTAGTAGTGAAACTTAAAAGAATTAAAGTTTCTTATACCTATGCCAGTTACACGTCTTTATAAGCCATGAAGATTATAATGGAACAACGTATTCGCCTATGCAAATGAATTTATCGTAATATTTATTTACGGTTTAGGGGTGACATAAATAGGGCGTGTGATGACAACAAGGGGTCTTACTCTACTTTCTATTTGGATTTTCCATGCTGCTCTGCTTTCTTACACGCGTCTGCTACAGATACTTCTTGCGATGCATATTTTATATAAATTTTTTGACATGCGCGTCTTATTAACAGTAAGGCGAGCTTTTTATACAACAATTCTAGTATAGTTTTTGCATGTTTCTTGCAAGTAAAACATGCAGAATCACACTGCACTCCGAACACTGTGACCGCTATTTGTATTACATTCCTTTCATACAAATTATTTACTAATTCATTTTCTGTGACGTCTGTTGCAGTCTGCACCATTTTACATAAATTTATGGTAGGGTATGTAAGTGACAATTTGTCCTGCCACCACTCCCTTAATTTGGTGTAGTCGTAGATGGAACTTTCGGGATTTTCGACACTTAAGCAGCTCTTGCATTCTTCACAAGTATTATTTTTCAACATCCTTGATGCCAGGTACCCACTAACATAAACAACAGCTTGTCCAGATATTTTCGTCAATTCTTCCTCAATGGTGGCATCTTGTTCTTCAAAGAATTCAGGTATAGAAATTACATGCAGTTCTTCATCTTCAGATGAAACTATAACTTTTTTGTTTCATTCTTCTCCATCGTCCTTTTCGCCTGTTACATCTATTTCATTTTCTTTATTCTCTTCATCGTAAACATCATTGTGAAAACCAGTTAACAAAAAATTTGTATCTTTTTCACAGTTTGATCCTCTGATATGAGGTGCACTCATTTTAGTTATGATTGCTGTTTTCAATGCCCCTATTAAATGTGCAGCTGTAGGGTTTCTATTTGTTGGACTGTGTTGTCGCAGAAGGCCAAAGAGGTTTTCTAGGGCATCTTGGTTAAGTTGCCTTAAATTTAAATATCTAAATCCTAATTTGTTGACGTATTGCCAGATCTCCCTTAAACTTTTTAGTGTTGTGGTATAGCCCTCAATGCATTTGATATTTTTAGCAAATTTCCCATTTTTATCGACAAATTTGATACTTTCCATTTTTTTATGTATTCCGCCCAAGCATCCAAATGGTTTGTTTTAAGAGAAACATTTTCTCTTATTTTACGTTTTTTATCTTTTGGTCCCGAGGGACCATTCGTAATATCAAACAGTCTGTCCAGCTCTCCTATGACTTGCGCTGTTTGTAAAATCTCCTCTTTCTTATTTTCATTTTTTTCTGATCTTGATAGGAGTTTCAGAACAGCAGAAACAGTATTGCTCAGAATCTGAGCAGCGTACTTCACGCGCATTTTGATCTTATATTTTGGGTTCACATGCGATTCTGATATTTTTGATAAAAACAGAAAACTGTTATTTTCCCTTTCCATTTCTAACAGATGGGCCCATTGTCCTTTCTTTCCCGAGATTGTGATTGTCCCATAGTTAAGGAAATTATTCCTAATCGATTTAAATAAATGGGGAACATCGAATATGATAAAAACTTTTTTATCATTAATGATAAAATAATGGTTGGAACCATCCTCTCGGGGACCAGACCCTTCTCTTAAAATCTTCAGAGCACCAATGTTCGTGGGACCTTGGTCGCAAACAGTATTTAGGACAGTAAATCCAGAATCTGTTACTTTTATTATAATTTCTTTTATTATTCTTGCCAAGTTCGATGAAGAAATGGTCCCTTTTGTGAAATAAAATGCTATGGGCTGTTTATATTTTTGGTGTAAACCCTGGATCATGAAAACCAAAGCGTGGTCTGCTATTTCTCCTGTGCGCCCTAACTCTCCTAGGTCTTCAAATCCTTCTACACAGTCACTCGTAGGATTAAGAATTAATCTTGGCTTAATGGCCATTTCATCAAATAAGAGGCAGCAAACCTTGTCCTTTCCATTTTTTTTTGGTGCAATTTTTTTCAAATGAAGCAAGACTGCTTTATTGATGCCTGGTTCCATGGGAACCTTTTTTAACATATTTTGAAGAGTTTTCTCTGTTGGCAGCGGCATCACTTGTTGCAGATATCTATAAGTGGTTTTTTTGGCGGGATTTGTGGTGGACGCATTCGTAGTTTTATTTTGTTGTTTTTTCTGATAGGATTTTGTTCAAGAAGTGGTGCATTTTGGAGAAAATCGTCTAGTGCACGTGGGCAATGTGGAGAACAAGAAAATAAAACGAAGGAGGACGTGAGAACCCAACTTGCTCTGGGTGCAGTTTTATAGACGCCCAACAGCAACTGGGTGTTCCACCTCAGAATGCAGCTGCTGCAAATGCTGTCAAGAACTTCAGAGAAGATTTGTAATGCACCGGCACTAGCATTACAAATCCAAAAACAAATGAAGAAAGTGAAAATTATTTACGAATCCGGCTGAAGGACTAGTTTCCATGGCCAAGAAAAATTCACAACAACAATATCTATAAGTTTTTGGTGATCTTTTGAATATGGCCAATGCCGAAAGTTTGTTCTTCATTGTCCACCTTCTTCCTTTGGGCTTGCGGTTTTGATTTTTTGTTGCATTCAAAACAATTTCTTTGAGAATTGGTGATTCTAGTTTTTCTACTAAAGAAGCACTGGTACGCAGTGACCTCAGTGTGCACTTTGTTTTTCTTAGATCCTCCACCAACTTTTTCTTTCTTGGCGTGAGCTCTATAACAAAGGAAATTTTAATAAAGTGATACTCAACGACTCAGTGGATATAATAACATAAAAAACATACACACTATATTTTTAAACTTGTAGAGGTTGTAATAAAGTAAAAAATAAAATATAGATACCTACCTATAGTGTCACAGGGCAATTTTCTTTTTATGCCTTTAGTTCCCAGATTTTTACAGACGGAAGGTAAGTCAGTGCTGCGTTTCTGTGTTGATGTAACTGAAAAAAACAAAAATAAAATAAAATATAATCCATCTTTAAATAGAAAACAATATTGAGGTGTCTTTTTACCAAGACTGCTTACAAAAAAGGAGTGTATTGTTTTCATGTCTAATGATCATGTACGTATGTATGTTTCTTTATTCCACAATATGTTCTAAACGGCTTGATTAATTTTAGAGTGCGGGGAATCATTAGATTCTTCTTGAAGTCAGAGAGGATACATTTTACCCGACCTCCGAAAAAAGAGGTACGTAATGTATAATGAGCACCTTGAGTACCTAGAAAACCGACCAAAATGGCTAACGGATCAGATGTGACAAAAATACAGAACCCTAAAATGGTAATTTTAAAGATGTACTAGAGCTAAATAATTTTATTAAACACAGCTAATACTTTAAACTTTACCTGCATCATCTATTTTTCTCTTGACTCCTTGATTTGAATGTCTACATGTTGCTGGATGTGCTTGACTAACTATCTGGTTAGACAGTTGTGCTACCGCCACAGGAGCTGCAGCTGTAATATTTTTTCTATTTAGCCACTGAATCCATTAGATATCCAATATGTTGAATTCAATCAATATTAATAAAACTTTACTAACAACACAATGTTTACAACAAAAACGAATTTGAGCATAATAATTGCATAAATATTTAGGTACAAATCACATAGGGTCCTCAGGCCCCAAGCTGAGATTCCCTGTGATAGGAAACCAGAGACCGATATAAAGACTTATATAAGTTAAAATACATACATTACTAGATACTAAATTAAAACATCAAAACACAGAGCAAACAAACCTGTTTGTCACACAAATGTTTGCCCTGTATGGGGATCGAACCCACAACTCTCGGCCCAGCAGGTAGAAGCGCTGACCAATGGACCATGGGGTCGTTCAAATAAAATAAGTACATACCAAATGAGTAAATAAATTTTTACAATTTAATCAAATTAAGTTACTAAACTAATCAGTGAATTTCTTAAATCTAAAACATAAGAGATATGCATATATGGTATTTGCTTCCCTTTTCAACTTCTAAACACCTTTTTTTTTACTTCAGCAAAGACAATTTAGTGTAGTTGGAAGGCTACATCTCTTTACATAAATATAGTTTACTGTACTGATACTTATAAATGAAATAAAATGAACCTCGGATTATAAAATGCCAACCAAAACATAGTACCATTTGAATTGTTTCCATCTCACAAGATCTGGAATACTCAGGATCCCATCTAAACAAAGACTTTAATGATAAACTCGAAATGTAGATCACAAATAATTTAGTTAGTACTTAGGGAGGACATGTGTTATGTACAGTTAACAGCAAGTCGGTGGCTCAACCGGTAACGACTCGATCCATCTAACCAGAGGTACCGGGTTCAAATCTGGACGGCCAATGTACCAATGAGTTTTTCAAAAACTTACGTACATATCATTACCGATTGCTTTAACGGTGAAGGAAAACATCGTGAGGAAACCTGCACAGGCCTGTGAAGAAACTCGAAGGTTGTGTGTGAAGTCGACCAACCCGCACTGGGCCCGCGTGGTCGACTAAGGCCTAATCGACCTGATTCAGGGTAGGCTCGAGCCCCTCGGTGGGGACGTATATGAGCTGATATAATAATAATAATAAAAACAGCAAGTCAAGTCAAGGGTTACACCTGTGTACTCTATGCCCTTGTTTTGAACAAAAATGTTATGCTGATGAAAAGGGCGTAATAAAGAGAGAGAGGGTTGATTTTTGTTTGTTTTGTTTAGATGGTAATTATTTTAATTATTGCTTTTTGTAAAAAAAAAACAATAAATTATTACGAAATATTAAACTTCAAAGTGGTCAGTTTTGTACCCATTTTGATAAACTATTATATATGGTGTGGGTCAGCATATTTCAGTATAGTTAGCTTGCAGGTCACAGGTTGGACAAGACAACTTATCTATCTAGTATACATTCAGTACCTCGGACCGAGGCTATATGTATATCTATGTTTGATCGATGATTTTGTTACTTTGCTAGCCCATCAGTAGCAACAGGCGACAGCAGGGGTGCGGATACAGCAAAGGAGGGCAACATAGCTTAGCTCAGCTCACATAGGTGGGATAGCTAATTTTGTATAGCTTAGCTTACCTCTCAGTATATACATTAGTATGGAAAACACCCTATTGCTATGTGAGCTTTTAATTTGAATCACAGTTGTGATTCACTTAAAGAGGTGCATGATCAAGAGCACCCCTTTAAGTGAATCACAACTGCCTTGGACTGTACAATATGAGCAGATAGCTTACTTATGATTTTGTCGGCTTGATGTTGCATGCTTGTTGATGGCTGCTCTTCTGGAATAACTTGATGTTGCACGATTGTTGATGACTGCTCTCGGGCAACTTGATGCTGCATGCTTGTTGACGGTTGTTCTGATGCCACCTCCAAAGGTGCTGGTGCCAATAGGTAATATATAAATGTTGAGATTATTTGACAACCATAACCTGTTATAATTAATTAAAATGGGTTGCAAAATAAACTTAACCCTGCGGAACATTGGCAGAAATATATATATGAGATTTAATGACTCCTCTTGAATAGCATAAATACACTTACTTCTAATAAAATAATGTACTCTAGACATGTTAATACAAAACCTTTTTTTTTTATTCATAATTGGCATCATCTCACTTAACTTTATTGACTTTTTGATAATAATCTTAAAAAATATACACAGAAGCTCAGGTACTTCAACTAATCGATGAGAAAAAATAATTAAATTCTGAAAACTTTAATTAAGAGCTTTAATTGAGATATTCTTAGGTATGTATACAAAAAAAGCGTCGGTGGCTCAACCGGTAACGACTCGGTCCATCTAACCAGAGGTACCGGTTTCTAATCTGGACGGCCAATGTACCTATGAGTTTTTCAAAAAACTTACGTACATATACTTACCGATTGCTTTAACGGTGAAGGAAAACATTGTGAGGAAACCTGCACACGCCTGCGAAGAAACTCGAAGGTTGTGTGTGCAGTCGACCAACCCGCACTGGGCCCGCGTGGTCGACTAAGGCCTAATCACCCTGATTCAGGGTAGGCTCGAGCCCCTCGGTAGGGACGTATATGAGCTGATATAATAATAATAACATGTATACAAAAACAAAATATAATAATATACGATATAGTCCATCACGCTCGTGAAATCTCGACCTCTTTCAAGTTCAGAAGCGTCTGTCACTTGTGGCTGGGTGCATGCCTACTAAAGCAATGTTAGAAAAGAGTAGGAATATGGTTTATCTACAGCTAATGAGAAAACTAGCAACGTCACATCATAAACACAAAAGATACAATCATTTCATATTATGTGCGGGTCATTTAGAGCCAACCTGTGTTCCGCCAGGTTAAGAGGACCACTATAGGCAATGCACACTTACCATTCGAGTTTAATTGCAGGAATTCAGCCAGAATGTCATCACTAAGTGGACCCATCGTTAAGTTAAGTTTGGGCACAGCACGTTTTTTCAAGCGCTTTTTTGATTTCGCAAAGTCCCGCTTAGAAAAGTGTACTTCACAGATATATCGCAAGCTATTGAGCTTGTAAATAGGAAGGTAAGCTAGATCTTCTTTACCAACCACCTTCACCCACTCTCTACAACTGAAAAAAAGCAGATGTTGGAGTACACACTCAGGGGTGATATGGCCTATGACATGCATAAAAAACATGAAAAATTTTTTTTTCTGTATGGACCTAGGACAGTCACAGATTAGCCTAAGGGTACACTTTGTAATTTCGAATAAACAGTTTATAAATTTGCCAAAGGAAGAATATATTACTAAGTAATTCTTGCCAACTCTTCATCAGCTACTTGAATGTATTTGAAGCTAAGCAAATATTTTCAGGAAAAGCTGTATAGCCACTGTGCTTATCCAAGTCCCTTCGTACTTTAACAAACTACAGCTAGATTAATTTGCTCTTGTTTCTTAAATATTACTTATATTGAGGTCATCTGGCCATATACATGTTGCAGCCATATAGCTTAATTAGCCATTCAATTAACTGCCTAGCCTTTTAACTAAATGGCGCTGTTCAACTAACTGTTTGAATGATTATTCAGCCATTCAACTAAACGCCTAGGCAAATGGCTTGGATCGATAACATTTAACTTTTGCTAGCCAAGTAGTTTAAATTCACAACTCAGGGGAAGGAATGCTTAAGGGAGGTGTAAGGAAGAAGGGGACATTTCTCAGTCGACAGAGCCCCCTCGGGGCTTCTAGTGCTATATTTTCATCATCATCATATCAGGCAAAAAAATGTGCACTACTGGACAAAGGCCCCCCTACAAAAATTTCCACAACAACTGGTTCTCAGTTACCGCTTCCCGCGATCTTCACCAGGTCATCGGTCCACTATGGCCTGTCTACGCTTTTCTATCTATATTTTCATGTTCAAAATAACACTACAACTGTGGGGAGGAGCTCGCCGACCTAACCAAATGAGTCAGGGGTTAACCGAAATTCTGAGCTCTAATTTTGATGGTTCCATTTCTCAGTCGACAGAGCCCCTTCGGAGCTCCTACTTCTGTATTCGCTTTGCTCGTTTAATGAATGGCCTAAGCATCAGCCAGCCAAGTCTTTAAATGTATTATCATTCAGACAGTTAGTAGAATGCCATCGTCAGTTAATTGAATGGCTAATTTAACCAGTTATCTGCGACATACGTTTGCTTGACCTTCTAAACACATTGCTTCAATGGGATAGGCTGTGATTCTCAGGTCAATGGATTATAGAATGGTGTTGGACAGTGACAGTCTACCCTAAGGCTACTCTGCAACCCAGATATTAAAAATTTAATGGATCTGTCCTGATGAAATGTCATTCTATACTGATTCTGCAAAATTCAAAAGTACCATAAAACTTACCGGTTTTTATCTAGAGGAAAATTTGCAAAAAACCGCTTTTCATGACAGTGTCTTTTCTTGATACCACAAATTTCACATGTGCGGTGGGTATCTGCCATGGTTTTTTGTTAATTTACAACATATTTAGCACGTAAAAATCGTTAAAACACCACAAGAGTCACTATCTCAAGCAAAAGCAAACTTATCAACTAAAACTGAGTCCTTACTTCTGAGTATTGATAGGAAGACCTCGACGATAATCCGGAGCAGTAAAATACTGCTCAACGTAATTATCGGAGAAATTATTGCAATTTTTACAGCTAAAACGAAAAGAAATAAAAGACAAAACACAAACAACAGCCGGCAGACATTTTGCTTGAAGTGTTGCCACATTAATAGTTGCAGGATGTTCTCTATTCTAACATTAATTGTAACTATTTGATTTTATAGGCTATTTAAGTGGAAAATTACTTGAAAAAATTGTTATTTTTAATGTTGAATGCAATCAATACAAACTATTTGATAATGAGTACTTAAATGAAGTATGATAAAAAAGAAACAGCCTTATATTCTGATTTACGAAGTACTTAAATCATAGTTAGTATCTTAAATGGCTACATTGGTTTTGTGTCACAACTTTGGATCGTTCGCCATATAAAATAAAATCTCTATGGACTTTCTACCCACACGCTACTAGGAACTATTAAAGTAATTCCCTATTTTAATTTTCCTTTTTTATTACAATGCCTATAATTAAATGTCAAAAGTAATTGTGTTAATATCAAATAAAATAAAGATGTTAATTAAAAGCTTTGATTTATTAAAAAAAAATATCTGTTGAAAAATAAAAATTGCTCAAACTGGAACGTAATGCGCAGAGACAAATTAGCAAAGTTGCCAAATTAGATTTTTTGTTCTTAAAATGGGGGAAAACTTGTCAAAAAAGATAGATATATTTGATGGCCGTTTACCAGCATGAAATTAAATTTCATATCCCTACCCTATTACTAAGACTATGCTATCCATCCGTCTGTCTGTTCGTCTGTCACCAGGCTGTATTTCATGAACCGTGATAGTTAGACTGTTGAAATTTTCACAGATGATGTGTTTCTGTTGCCGCTCTATAACAAAAAAAAGTGTGTGTGTCAGCTCCGACGCACGACTGGAGTTTACTACTTAAGTACGATTGTCTAAAGAGGCACAAAACAGAGCTTGACTTTGGTTTTAAGTTTACTCTGCACAGTTTAACTGATAATTCCAATTTCCAGCCTCTTTTCATAGCTGATGTGTCAGGTGTTTTAGCTTCCATGATCGCAGCTACTAATGATCCATCTGGTGTTTGGCAGCGACTAACGTCATATGCTTTGGATGCGATTATACGAGCATATCTTAGGTCATACCATAAAGGGCTCTTACATTGGTTAGGAGTTAACTTTTCAATTAAATCAAGAGCATTTTTGTTAAGTTTCACTTGTAATGTTTCTAGTAATTTGTTGACATCATTCTTTATATCATCACTCGCTTGAATAAGGAAATGATGAAGTGAAAACTGTCGAACATCACTGT
Organism: Coleophora flavipennella; assembly: GCA_947284805.1. Taxonomy (NCBI): domain Eukaryota; kingdom Metazoa; phylum Arthropoda; class Insecta; order Lepidoptera; family Coleophoridae; genus Coleophora; species Coleophora flavipennella. The sequence goes on along the minus strand of CAMYPC010000001.1, from coordinate 1,280,291 downwards.
GTTTAAAGTCGTTCTGATACTTCAACAGTTCGCAATCCATAATTTTCTTCTTTTTTGCTCGTTGAAGAAACTCGTGGAAAAGGTCTGTGCTGGTTTCATGATATGGTGCTGTTTTTTTGCAAATTTGATCTACAGTGACGTTTTCATAGTAGTCCCTACTCTCGAGAGGATGGGTTTTTTCCAGTAACATTCAACCTCGGTGCAGGATGGTTCTTCACTGTGACGATGGGTTCACATTAAAAATGCACTGCATGCATACAACCACCAGTTGAAGCTGCACAGTCCAAGAACTGGCAACTGACGATTTCATCTTTAGTCTCATCTATCAACATAGAGACTTTATATGATCTAGCCCTCACTTTGTGCTCGGGGCAGATCTTGCAATTGAGTGTGCAAAGTCCTGAATCACGACGTAGTTGCACATACCCAATAGTATCGTCACCATAAGGTTTCTCGTGCAGCCCTGAAAATGCAAACTAATTACTTACTGTAAACAAAATTTATTCTTATAACCTAAAAAACTACTACTGAAAGAAATATTATTATTTCGCCTTCGCAGGATTAAGGTTACCTTCGTAGGTAGTGTTATATTATTTTATAGTATTTAGATTGCTGTTTTTACATTTCTCAGCTCTGCACAATAAAAATCGGGGTTATTTTTGAAGAAAATTCCAACCATGATTGTGTCCACTTTGGGCAAGTTTCTGCTATCTGCTTTCACAAAATTGACATCCATGATGGAGTGGAATACCAAATTATACGATGGAGATTGTAAAATATCACAAATTTTCACGATAATATTTTAAAATCTTATATAAAATCGTAAAACTGCAACAATGACAGATCTGATTTCTGTAATGTGACATCATCTTAGATTCAGCCAATCCTGACTGTTTTCTATCACGTGACATATTTTAGAAGTTGCGCACAATAGGTTGCGCGCGCAAAACGTAACGCGATCACTAGACTTTACTCCTCATATTTTTTTCATACCGGGCGCCTTATATGAAAATCGATTCTTAAGAAGTAAACTCCAAAAATACTAAAAAACAAAATGAAATGAAAATTTAATGGGGCTTCCATACAACAAAAGATATATTTTTTTCGTTTTTGCTCGATATTGATAACGGCAACAAGTAGACGCTTCAAACGTTCACAGAATATTAAGTTAAATATTCACTTTAAAAATTAATAATTAAATAAAGATGAAAAAGTATTTAAGGGAGGCTCCCATACAACAGACATCTTTTTCTTTGCCGTTTTTATATATAGCGGTACGGAACTGTTCGTGCGCGAGTCCGACTCGCACTTGGCCGGTTTTATTTTAAAATACATGTGTTTTGAAATACAAAAGATATTTTATTTAAAAATTTAACTTTTTCGATCCCGTATTTTTGTCTATACGTACTTGGGGTAGAGGAAGTATTGTTATCGTGAAAAAAAGTTCTCTTGATGTTTTCCTTCACTGTAAGAGCGTCGAAATTCAAAACACATTGGTACGTCGAGGATCGAACCACGACCTCCCAGACAGGAGGTGGCGGCCCTTGCCATTACGCCGCCGACGCTCGTTAAATTGTTTTATCGAGGGATTACTAAAAGTTTCCTCGTACCATCAAACCAAAGCTACTCTTTCATGTCATACACCAAAAACTGTTTTGTTTTTTCAAAAACAGCTCCAACGACTTTGATTAAACTTTGCATGTCAGAGTTGCTTATGTTTATGTGTTACATGTTAATACCTATTTGTCTGGAAAAAAATGTGTTTCTATGGGTCTCCTACAAATGAAATTTAAACTTATGACTTACTCACAAATGGTTGCAGCTATTGAATTGTCATCTACTACGTACGAGTTTTTTGTTGTTCATGTTGCATGACCAATATGTTTATTTGGTTACAAATAAACATATTGGTCATGCAACATGAATTCATAAAAAATATTTTAATTTTTTTATAAAATTTTGTATGAAACTAAAATTTTGGGGGAAAATAAAAAGAAGCATATGGCTACCCTACATTTAAGTTTTTCAAGTTTTTATCTGACTGTTGTTGATCTTGTTTTCGAAGTGTTTGTTTGTTTCGTTCGAAGTTTAAGTTTCTACTTGCTGGTTAACACTTACGATTTATTGCTTTCCTGGATTCCGAAGACCCAGCTTGATAACGTTTGACCCTTGCTAAATACCCTGGATACTGATTTCATTCGGACATCGCCATTTATAGCTGTGATCGCCGTAAGAAAATGTTTGGTTCTGTGAGGGCTTGCTGTGTTCCCTATTGTGGTAAAACACGTCGTAAGTAATTCATTGTTTTCCTATAATGTTAATTAGAATACTTCAGTGCTATGAACCGCAACAGCATAAAATATAATTTCTTTCACAAACTGATCATAGCATGTGGTGTTTTTTCATCATATCAGCTCATTGACGTACCCGCCGAGGGCTATCGGGCTTTAGTAGTCGACCACGCAGTGCCAGTGCGGGTTGGTTGACTTCTCACACAACCTTCGAGTTTCTTCGCAGGTGTGTGCAGGTTTCCTCACGATATTTTCCTTCACTGTAAGAATGTCGGCTAAACATACACCAATCCAATCAGTCGTTCCCCCAATGCTGGGGATCGTGACCGTCATGTCATCGAGGGGGCGCAGATTGCTCTCCACCGGGCTCTGTCACTCGCTGCGTGCACTGCTTCGTGTAGCTGCAGAGCAGTGGTGCTGGTGACTTGGGTGCACCACTTGGCAGGAGGTCTTCCTCGAGCTCTTTTGCCCTCTACCTTTCCCGTCATGATTTGGTACTCTAAGCTGTTGGGACGGCGTGCACAGTGTCCAAAGAATGAGAGCGAGCGTTGTTGGCACACTGTTGAAAGGCGGGTCCTAACTTTGAGCTCCTCTAGGATGGAGAGATTTGTCCTCATGGCTGTCCAAGGAATACGTAGTAAACGACGCCAACACCACATCTCAAATGCATCTATCCTGCTTTGCATGTTTACTTTAATTGTCCAGGTCTCTGAACCATACAGGAAGATGGAGAATACCAGGGCTTTGACCAGTCGGACTTTGGTTTTCCGTTGGATGGACCTATCCTTCCACACCTTATCAAGTTTGCTCATAGCACTTTTTGACATCTGAATGCGGTGGATTATTTCTTTGTCGCAGTTGCCGTCGTTACAGATAAGTGAGCCAAGATAGTTGAAGTCCTTGACACATTCAAGACCTTGCAGCACATTAGGATGTGTGAGTGTATTATCTCTATCGACGACCATGACTTTGGTTTTCGCTCTGTTGATGCGTAGTCCCAGGCGCAGACTTTCTGTCTCTATGCGTCTGAATAGTTCAGCCATTTCAGTCTCATCGGTGGCTATGAGCGTTGTGTCATCTGCGTAACGCAGGTTGTTGATTTTTCTGCCTCCAATCGATAATCCTCCACACCAATCTTCGGTTGCTTTGCGGATTATGTATTCCCCGTACAGATTGAACAGTTTGGGTGACAATATACATCCTTGCCTTACGCCTCTCTCTGGTTTTAGTGGTTCGGATAAGGATTGTTCAATCCGCACCCGAGCCGAGCTTTCGGAGTATAAGCTTTCTATGAGATAAGCTAAATGTGGTGGTATACCCATCTCCAGCAGGATATTTAGCATTTTCTGCCACCCAACGCAATCGAATGCCTTTGCATAATCTATGAAACATAGAACGACGGGCCTGTTAACTTCGCGGCACTTCTCGATGATTTGGCGCACGTTGAATATCTGTTCGCGCGTGCCTCTTCCAGAAACAAAGCCTGCCTGCTCCATCGATATCTGCCTGTCGATGAAATTAGCCAGTCTGTCATTCAAGATATAGAGCATGACTTTGCTCGCATGGGATATTAGTGATAGCGTGCGGAAGTTTTCGCATTTAAGCGTCGATCCCTTCTTGTGTAATGGTATCACTAGCGACTCCGTCCAGTCTCGAGGCCACTGGGCTGTTCTCCACAATTTGTTACATACTTGGTGGAGGTAGCGAGTGCCATCCGATCCCATTAATTTTAGGAGGCTTGCACAGATGCCGTCTGATCCCACAGCGTTACATTTTAGGCGTGCTATAGCTTTTTCGACCTCCGACAGCAATATGTCCGGTTCCAAGTCATGTTCAGCGAGACTTCTGCTGAGAAGGTTATCGGGCGTTTCATTATAAAGTTGCTCGGTATACTTTCGCCATCTCTCAAGTACCTTATCCAGGTCTGTGAGCACTGTACCATCAGCATCCGCGATTTGCCGTGTCTTAGGCTTAAAGTCACGTGTTAAAATTTTGACCTTATCGAACATGTCCTTTGTCTGAGCTTTATCCGCATGTCTCTCTATGTCTGCACATAAGTTGTTGATGTAAGTGTTCTTATTTCGCCTGCAAGCTCTTTTTACCTTGATATGTAGTTCCCGATATCGACTGCGAGTATTCTCGTCATTAAGACCCTGTTCCTTTATACATCTTTGTTCCTCAACTAGCTCCCAAGTAGAGTCGGAGATCCAGTCCTTTCGAGTATGAGATGTCGGAATTTTTTGACGTACCTCGATGGCTGTTTTTGTGATTGCCTGTTTAAGGTTGCACCAGGTTGTTTCAGCGTCATCGAACGGGTCTATTGGGAGTTCTTCTATATGCTGATGTATCTTTTCCGCAAACTCTAGTCTTTGCAGGCTATTCAGTTTGGTACTTGTTCTTGCATTTGCCTTTTTGATCTTTTTCAAGTGTAGTCGGAACTCCGTGACCAATAGCTGATGATCACTCCCACAGTCGGCACTTGGGTATGTCTTGGCATTGGTGATGGAGGAGCGCCATCTGGAACGTATTGCAATGTAGTCTATCTGATTACGAGTTTTTCCATCCGGCGAAGTCCACGTGAATAGACGTCTCGGATGTTGCTGAAACCACGTATTCATAATGGAAAGCTGGTGTTCAATGCAAAACTCCACGAAAGTTTCTCCTCGTTCATTTCTTTGCCCCAATCCAAACTCACCCATAACATCAGAATCAGCATCGCAGTGACCTTGTCCCACTTTAGCATTCAGGTCTCCTATCAGTAGTGTTATCTCGTTTTTTGGGACGTTATTCATGACTGTCTGTAAGTCATTGTAAAACTCCTGAAGTTCCTCCTGTGTAGATTTTGAAGTGGGGGCATACACTTGTATGATATTCAGTGGACATGGCTTAGCTTCCATCTTCAGTTTGGTTACACGGTCACTCTTCGTCTCATACCCAACCACCGATTGGTATAGCTTCCGCGAGATGATAAATCCAACTCCGTTCCTGCTCTCAGTGTCATTACCAGAGTTGAAAATTACGTTTCCATTGTCTGAGTCAAAATGGCCAGATTGTTTCCAGTGTGTTTCACTGATGCCCAAGATGTCGATGTTTAGTCTTTCCATCTCTTTCTCAACTATTTCTAGTTTCCCTGGACGTAAGAAACCTTGCACGTTCCATGTCCCTATTCGTAGCCTTTGTCGTAATGACGGTGGATGTTGTGTTTTACCAGTTTTATGATGATTTCCACCGTCTGCCTGGTATAGCACAGCTGTGTGTGAGTGGTGTTGGTGCACAGTACGGTGGCCGGTAACCCATTTCACACCAGACACCCCGGAAGTGCCGTGGCGCCGAGTGTTAGTCGGGTCGCTCGACATCGCTCTATGGTTAATCGTACTTGTCATGTCATGGCGGTATTCTCGGGAAGATAGTGCAGTGGTTTCCCGTTGCCTTCTGCACCAGACATTTTTGGGGGTATTTGGTCCCCAAGGTCGCTGATCCCTCTTCCAGCCGGTTGCCCGACTGGGTGTAAGGTTATACCGCCTTTGCTCGGTCGCCAGAGCCTCGTCCGTTATCTAGCAGGGAGCACCGCTTGCAGGAGAGGTTGACAGTTGGGGCCAGCATGGATTTTATAGCTGTTCTCCCCCTTACCCCACCTATGTTAATACCTATTTGTCTGGAAAAAAATGTGTTTCTATGGGTCTCCTACAAATGAAATTTAAACTTATGACTTACTCACAAATGGTTGCAGCTATTGAATTGTCATCTACTACGTACGAGTTTTTTGTTGTTCATGTTGCATGACCAATATGTTTATTTGGTTACAAATAAACATATTGGTCATGCAACATGAATTCATAAAAAATATTTTAATTTTTTTATAAAATTTTGTATGAAACTAAAATTTTGGGGGAAAATAAAAAGAAGCATATGGCTACCCTACATTTAAGTTTTTCAAGTTTTTATCTGACTGTTGTTGATCTTGTTTTCGAAGTGTTTGTTTGTTTCGTTCGAAGTTTAAGTTTCTACTTGCTGGTTAACACTTACGATTTATTGCTTTCCTGGATTCCGAAGACCCAGCTTGATAACGTTTGACCCTTGCTAAATACCCTGGATACTGATTTCATTCGGACATCGCCATTTATAGCTGTGATCGCCGTAAGAAAATGTTTGGTTCTGTGAGGGCTTGCTGTGTTCCCTATTGTGGTAAAACACGTCGTAAGTAATTCATTGTTTTCCTATAATGTTAATTAGAATACTTCAGTGCTATGAACCGCAACAGCATAAAATATAATTTCTTTCACAAACTGATCATAGCATGTGGTGTTTTTTCATCATATCAGCTCATTGACGTACCCGCCGAGGGCTATCGGGCTTTAGTAGTCGACCACGCAGTGCCAGTGCGGGTTGGTTGACTTCTCACACAACCTTCGAGTTTCTTCGCAGGTGTGTGCAGGTTTCCTCACGATATTTTCCTTCACTGTAAGAATGTCGGCTAAACATACACATGAAACCGGAATTCGAAAACACATTGGTACGTGGTAGGACTCGAAACCTCAACCTCCCGGATAGGAGGTAGCGACCCTTGCTTACCCCACTGATGCTCTGTGTTTTTTACTAAAAGTAAATTACTCTTCAGGTGCAGACCATGCTACACTTCATGCATTTCCCCATCCGGGTAAAGAGAGAGAAAGATTTTTACTGTGGATGAACGCTGTTGGTGAAAGTATATCTTCTCTGGACCATAATTACATATTTGAAAATAGAAAAATATGCCACGACCACTTTGAGGAAAGATATTTGACTTGGACTAGAAGATTAACCCATGATGCTGTACCTACCTTAGGAATGCTTCTTGAAACTGAATGGGCTAATTGTAATGAAACTTTTACACATAAGCAAACCACGAAATTCTAATTTGTGAAATGAATGACATTAAAAAAAAAGTGTTGTCACAAAATAATAGTAATAGGTTTTCATATAAATCTTAAAATTCTCTTATATTTTTTTAATTAAGTATTTCGAAAATGTAATCTATTCATTAACTAGAATTGCGTGACTTGCTTATGTGTAAAAAGTTTCATTAGAATCGGCCCATCCATTTTCAACAAGTAGTAATTTTAAGTTTGTATGGGAAACAATTTTGTAAAAATAATAAGACATTGTAAGTATGTGTATTTTGCAGTACACAAGTATTACAATGATACATTGTAAGTACTAGTTACGAACAAAAAACATAAACATCATTTTTTTTAATTAATTTCGGACTACTTAGTGCGAGTACAACTCACTCTTGGATGATTTTTATGATTTGTTTTTTAATTTAGTACTATAATGCCTCCGTTTCCCACTTTACTACCAGACCTTTCTACCAGTAGTATTGGTTGAGCCTCTGTTAGGTTGGCTGCCTTGAGATGGATTCCCTATCCTTGTCCCTTTCTTTTACCATTTTTCCGCTACCTTCCATCCTTTTCACACCACTGTGAAATGGCTGCGCTCGTGTAAGATCGTCGAAATACGAAGATGTTTCGGCTCTTCAAAAACTCCTGCACAGCCTCTGCTAACTTCAATATTCAACGGTGTGTGCTTCGCTCAATAACGACGCGTCGCCGCGCTAAATAGACGCTTCGATTTTGCTTGTCCGCTTTGCATCAAGGCATACTCCGCCATTTTCTTTTGCATTTGAACGCTTAAATTGTGTGTGCATTTATAAATATACAGCTGTACTAGTGAACTACAAAACTATTAACCTAAAAGTGAATTGGATGTGCTCCACGCCTGTACAAGCCTTGCTGCGTCGCCTTGGATGCCCTGAACTGCAAGCAACGTGGTGTGGTAAGCTCCTTTCCAATTCCTTATTATATCTTTCCATTCTCAAGGTTGCCTAAGATTCTTGGAGGTAGGTGCCAGCCAGCCCAAAATAAAATTATACAGTCCACTTAAACCCCGCGTCACCATTTTTTTGGTCCCCCTCGCGGATGTCTGTTTTTACTACATTTGTCGATTTGTAGGTTCTTCAATTTAGTAAAAACATCATGGCGCCGCCTTCAAAAGAAGACGTGGCTGCCAAAGCCACGCTCGCAATTTCGCAAATTCAAATAGCCGAATCTAAAGCCGCTTTAGGCTTCCAGAGAATCCAATGTCTCTTCGACTCAATGTCAAAAATCTCCGAAAGTGATGAGAATAGAAATGATTTCATATGCAAATGTACAATGTTAGAAAATATTCGTGCGGAGTATGTAGCCGCCATTGATGAAAAAAATCGCATCCAAGCCGAAAGTATTCCAAACTTTCAACCCAATTTCTATCCAATAATCTCTTTTGACGAATTATTCGCTAAAATAAAAATGAAGTTGTGCAGTATGACCGCACCCGCATCCACTATCCCCATATCGCTCTCTTCCGCAACCGCAAACGCATCGCATTATTCATTAGGCAACATTTGTTGATAAACTGTTTATGAAGTTGATCATCGTGTTTATAAACAATTTTACCGTAAACACTGTTCCTGAAACTTGGCAGTCCACACTTGTCAGTTGTTGCTAGGATGTCGCCCGAGGAGGTATTGATGCTCGCTGCTGCTTACATAATAATTCATTACATCTGATTGTTTGACCACACTACTTCCATGTTTATAAACTCACGCAACACACGTCCACACCAGTTGACTTCTGTTTATAAACTAGATGTTTCGCGTGCTCTCCACTTTGAGTGGAGAACACGGCAACATGTTTCTGAAACAAATGTTTCATCATCTTTGTTTATAAACTGTTTACATAGATGATGAAACACTGTTTATAAACTGTTTATAAACAGTGTTTATTAACAAATGTTGCCTAATGAATACGGGGCTTAAGAATAACATTAAGCTACCTCGCTTAGAATTATGTCAGTTTGATGGTGATGTACAAAAATGGCCAATTTTCTATGAAAACTTTCGCACGATGGTGCACGAAAACCCCTCGCTAACTAACTCGGAACGAGTTCAATACTTGATAGGTAGATTAACAGGTGATTCATTATCCATATGTAAGGGCTTGATACCTACTGGTGATAATTATTCCATTTTATGGACCGCTCTGTGCGATAAATATAATGATAAACGCGTTCTGGCCGCTTCCTATCTAGATCAGCTGTTAAAAATGAAACCAGTCAAGATCGCAACACCCACAGCCCTAGAAAGTTTTGTAGATAAGTTTTCAGCGATTATTTCTGCACTAAAACAGCTGAAGCTTGATGATTTGTCGGAATTTATGTTCGTTCATGTTGGTTTGAAATGCCTAGATGTGGAGACTGTAAGATGTTTTGAGATGTCAATTCGCGACAGTAAGAACTTCCCGTCTAGTTTGCAATTAATAGACTTTGTCCGAGACCATTATCGTATATTAAATCGTGCTAACTTATTCCATAACGAAAATAACAAACAAAATCGCTCCGACCTACCCTCATCATCGCATAAAAAACAAATAAAATCGAACGACAATAAAAATAAATCTTCGAATACCTACACCTTTTTAAATGTACAAAATGATAAGCGCATCTGTGTATGCTGTCAGCTGGGCGACCACCAGTTGTATTCCTGCACGCAGTTCCACTCGATACAGCCTTACGAAAGATTTCGTCTAGTAAGAAACAATAGATTATGTTTTAATTGTCTAAGTGACAAACACATAATAAATGAATGCAAATCAGTACAAAGTTGTAAATTTTGTTCCCGCAATCATCATTCGCTTATTCATTTAAATAATGAAAATTTCGTGCAATCAAAAGACATACGAGCCGAGTCTCGCGGCAGGCCGCTGCCGCTCCCACACCCCCCGTGCTCCGGCGGCGCCCCGCGTGACCCGCCCGTTGGAACCACGCGGTCGCAGCGCGCCAACGCATTCACTTCCACGCATAACCATAGCCATCCCGCTCCCACTCGTAACGATCGCGACTTAGCTCCGAACGCTCTCGCCTCCGCATCTACCAGTATATCAGCATCACATGCATCGCTCGCTCGTAATACCAGCCCCGCTGGTAATCTCGCAATAAATAATAATAGAATTATGATGTCAAATACAACCGCTTCCGCACCCGCATATAATTATAATCAAGAGGATTATAATTATAATTTACCCGCTAATATTAACAATAATTGGGATTCAAGTGTTTCTCCCGCTCCGCTCAGCCCCGCTCAAGATGTTTCTTTATGTGTTAACGCAAATAATTGTAGTTTCCCGCTAAATGCGAACTCCGCTCCGCATACAGTACTGTTAGGTACCGCTACGTGCCTAGCGCAGTCACGTGACACCACTCATTTGATGCCCGTCCGAGTATTAGTGGACTGTGGATCAATGCGTGATATCATTACCACAGATTGTTGTAAACGACTAGGTTTACCTATTTATGCCGCTCAAAATACACACGTCTCCGGACTTGGTGACGTAATTAATAAGACCCAAGGTGTGACTAAGTTGGTTATCTATTCTCGAATCGATCGAAACGCGTGTTTCACTATTGAACCGTACGTAGTGGAACGTATCACAAGCGAGTTACCTACATCGCGAGTAAACACAAAAGCACTTCCGTACCTACAAGGATTAGCGCTCGCAGACGATACCTATGAAGTGCCCGGAGCAATCGATCTTATCCTCGGTTGTGATATTTTCACGCGAATTTTATTGCCGAAACGAGTGTCGCGCGCTCCTGGCGAGCCGGTCGCCATAGAAACGTTGTTAGGGTACTTAATTATGGGCAATGCCCCTACTGGAATAGAGACTGACATATCGCGATCATTTTGCGCGTTTGACCCTCCTTGCGTGTCACGTTTTTTCGAAATAGAAGACTTACCAAAGAAGGGTGATTTTCTAACGCATGAGGAACAAGAATGTGAGAACATTTTTGTAGATACCACCATTCGAGACGACCGAGGCCGCTATGTAGTTGCGCTTCCTATGCGCCGCGACCCCGCTTTATTAGGAGAGTCAAAGCATCTCGCAAAACACCGCTTTCTCTCATTGGAACGCCGCTTACTAGCAAACCCTGAAGTAAAATCCGAGTACGATAAAATAATATTAGATTATTTGGAAAAGGATTATCTGTCTCCCGTAGATGAGTCAGATGTCTCCGCATCACCGCAGTATGTTATACCGCATCATGCTGTAGTTCGTAAAGATAAATTAACGACAAAGACGCGCTTGGTCTTAAATGCTAGTATGCCGACAGACTCCGGCATATCATTGAATGATATTTTACATACTGGAAAAAATCTACAGTCTGATTTATTCCGCATCATACTGAGTTTCCGCATGTACAAAATTGCCATAAGCGCAGACATCCGTCAGATGTATTTAAGAATTATAGTAGACACTGCGTTCCGCCGCTTTCAAAGAATCTTCTATAGATTCAGTCCAAAGGAACCGCTGCAGTTATATGAGTTCAGCAGAGTCACGTTTGGAATGACAAGTAGTCCGTTCTTGGCCATGCGCACCGTCCGGCAACTAGTGAAGGATGAGCATGAATAATTGGAAACGCTAAACACGTTAAAAAACCGACTTCCATCGCAACAAATTAGTACATTTTTGCATTATTATTTTTGGTTTTTGTTAATTTTCTACTAAAGTACTACACCGATTTTGATAAAATTTATATGGGACCACACGGGAAGCACTAGCTTTCAAATAAAAAAAGAATCATAAAAATCGGTTCGCCCAGTCAAAAGTTCTGAGGTAACAAACATAAAAAAAAAAAACATACAGACGAATTGAGAACCTCCTCCTTTTTGGAAGTCGCTTGAAAATACCCGCTCGCAGCTGCTGCATTAGAAAAGGACAGCCTGTATATGGACGATTTGGCCGTCAGCTGTTCAGACGCCTGCGAAGCAACAGAACTGTCGTCGCAGCTCATTCAGCTGTTCTCCGCTGGTGGATTTGAGCTAGTTAAATTCGCAAGTAACTCGCCCGAGTTTTTATCGTCAATTCCTGCCGACCGCCGCGTAACAGACCTGATCGACTTCAGCTCTGATGATATGAAAGTACTAGGCCTACACTGGATACCCTCCGCTGATCAGTTTGCTTTTTCCGTAATCAATGAAGAACGCAACTGTACTAAGAGACACATACTCTCTACTATCGCTCGCCTCTGGGACCTTATGGGATTTGTAGCCCCCGTTACTTTGTTTGCGAAACTCATAGTAAAATCGCTATGGGAAATAAACGTTGATTGGGATGAAGTTCCTCCTCAAAACATAGTTAACGCTTGGGCACGATTCATAAGTGAACTGCCGCTACTAAAAAATATAAAAATTCCGCGCTATTTAGGAATAGAAAGGAGAGTTGTATTGACTCTTCTCGGATTTGCCGACGCTAGTGAACGCGCCTACGGTGGCGTCGTTTACCTTCACGTTAACTGCCCTGACACTAACGAAAGTTGCGTTAGTTTACTATGCGCAAAATCTAGAGTCTCTCCCGCTAAGACAGTAATCTCACCGGGATTGAACTAGCAAAAAACCGGTTTTCGGTATTGGTAGAAAATAAATTATAAATTATTCTAACGACAGGGACAATGATAGTGATGCTGATACAGAGAGAGAATTTGTGATTGTCCATGAACGGACATCCCGTTCATTGTGTCCGAATTAAAAAAAGGTCATAAAAAAGGGCGTGATGTTGTCAAAATATTTACAAAATCACCGACAAAAAATGACATTTATCTGTAAAAACATGTCAAAGAACAACTTCTTGTTGCCTTCGCGTAGAACTTGCTTTAATTTTAAATTGCAGAACTCGCTGGTCCAGCAAGGCTTCCATGATAGAACGCTTCAATCGACTGAGACCGTGCATATCTAAAGCGCTTTTTGGTATGAATTTAGACATAAAGTTTAGTCAAGAGGAGGTGGATGTATTAAACGCAGTAAAAAAAAGCCTGAATGTCATCAAGATCACCGTTGAAGCACTCTGTCAATGTGATGCCACCCTCATAACTGCAGATGCAGCCCTCAAGTTTATGATTAAGAAATTGCGCAGTCAAAACAAAATTTTGTCTACACTTCTTACAGAATCTTTAAGTAAAGGAATTATCGAAATACGTCTCTATCAAGAAATTTCTAGTACTCCAATACCTTCATAGCCCAAAAAAATACTTCAAAGAGATATCAGCTAGTCGTACTGAGGATTGTTTTGTGCCAGGCCATAAGTCCAATCTAGCTGATCTAGGCATAGAAATATACTAGATCATTCAACGTTTTCATGCACCAAAAACACGGTCTTACGGGCAACTTAAACGTGGCTGAAAAGGTAGACATTTCAAACATGAGTTCTAGTGACAGTTAATTGTATTCTATTGAAGAACAACTATAAAAGAAATTTTAAAAACATTAAAAGGAGATAAAATAACACGACTGCAACAAAATGAAGTATCTAATGAAGAAGCGGAAAAAGAAGATCTTAAAAAAATATAAGAATTGAAATGGCGTTGTACGAAAACGGTGAAAACAGGGGCCGTTTTTTTAGACAACGCTTATAACCGTTTATTAACTGTTCCTCCTGCGAGTGTGGAGTCGGAGAGAGCATTTTCAGCGGACAGCTGTATATGTAACAAAATTAGATCCTCCCTAAGAAATACCACTTGGACGCCCTTTGTTTCCTTCGTACAAATTTTAAGCAGGCTCGTTGTCAGTCTTAGTTTCTAAATTTGATTTTTATTTAAATGTTAGGAATTGTTCATGATAAAAAATAATAATAAAAACATTCGACGCTTTTTGTTTCTTAACAACTATTTAGCAGGTTCCTTATCACTTATCAGTCTTAGTTTCTAAGTTTAATTTTTATTTAAATGTTACGAACTGTTAAATATAAAAAATAATACAAATATACAGGGTTTTTCTTTGAATTCTTAACTACTAACTTTCTTAATACCAAAGTACCGCAAAACCGGTATCCCGGTTTTAAAATCTTAATACCGAATCAATACCGGTTTTCCACAAAAGTCCAATACCGTAATGCCCTAACACGTACTCATCGCGCTGTCAGATCCACAACACACTCGCGTTTTCTGACAGTAAAGTCACTCTGGCGTGGATACATTCCACCCCAGCCCGCTGGCAAACGTTCGTTGCCAATCGCGTCGCTAAGATACAAAGGTACATTGAGCCGCGTCATTTCCACCACATCAAAGGCACTGACAATCCTGCCGATTGCCTTTCACGAGGTCTTACACCCGCTCAGCTGATTGAACACCCGCTGTGGTTCAATGGCCCCGCATTCGCTAAGCTACCCTATAACGAGTGGCCTATCCAAGATTTTGACCCGATGACTGTAAACAATCCACCTGAAATTAAAACAAAGGTTTTAGTAACGAATACTTTGGATGATAAAACTGAGAATCCAGTGCTCTATGAGCTCGCATTACGCGTATCGTCATGGTCAAAACTGATTCGTATCGTAATATACGTATTGCGCTTCGCCCGAAAGATCCCACGTAAATTCGAATCCTCGCATCTTGACATAGCCGAGTCAGCAGTTATTCGCGCTTTACAACAAGTACACTTTAGGAATGAGATCAAGGCTATTCAAAGTAATAAGCCGCTGCCCCCAGCACTTTCAAAACTTAACGCATATCTGCAAGACGATACACTTCGCGTAGGAGGTAGACTGACAAACTCTGACTTAAGTTATGATAGTATGCATCCAATTTTACTTCCCTCTCGCGATCACGTGGTAGATTTAATAGTTGATCACTATCATAAAATAAATCTACATACTGGCCCTGGTTTGCTACTTGCGTTACTGCGCCAGAAATATTGGATTTTGTCCGCTAGGAATTTAGTTAGGAAACGTGTCCACCTATACAACATCTGTTTTAGAAATAAGCCGCGTCCTGAATTCCCCTTCATGGGAGAATTGCCCGCTTGTCGTGTAAGAGAGACACCGAAGGCATTTCTGAATACGGGTGTGGATTACGCCGGCCCGATACAAACTATTCCCTATAGAAAACGTGGAATCCGCTCTCAAAAATCGTATATTTGTCTTTTCATATGTATGGTTACTCACGCCGTTCATATCGAACTCGCCTCTGACTTGTCGACCGAAGTGTTTTTAAACGCTTTCAAACGCTTCCTATCGCGCCGTGGACCGGTCCGTTACGTTTACTCTGATCACGGAACTAATTTTGTTGGCTGTAGATCTTATTTAAAAGCCCTTTATCATTTAGTAAACTCACCAGGTTACAATGAAGCGTTTGCTGCCGCGTTCCGTGAAAATAGAATCGAATGGAAGATGAATCCGCCGCTCTCCCCTCACCACGGTGGTATGTGGGAAAGCAACATTAAGTGTGTAAAGTCACATCTAAATAAAGTCGTTGGCAAGCAACTGCTTACCTTCGAAGAAATGCAGACTTTTCTTACAGAAGTGGAACTTCTTCTTAACACACGCCCAATTTCAGTGCTCAGTGCTGATCCAGCTGAGCCTTTGCCGTTAACTCCCGCTCATTTTTTGACTCTCACTCCACTGAAATCAATACCCGCCCCCGACTTGACACAAGAGCGTCCTAACCTATTACAACGCAAACATTTAGTTGATCACTTAGTGCAATCGTTTTGGAATAGGTGGAGAATCGAATATCTAAACACCCTACAGTCTCGTCAAAAATGGCATGTTCGTTCAGATTCGATCAAAGAAGGAACCGTGGTCCTTATTAAATCAGATAATTCACCACCGCTTCACTGGCCCATAGGTATAATTGTTAAGACTTTCCCTGGAGCTGATGGTGTTGTGAGAGTGACAGATGTAAAAACTAAAACTGGTATTTATCGTCGGCCAGTTGTTAAGCTGTGCCCTCTTCCAACACAATAATTTCTCTAAGTTAATTAATGTTGTAAATATATACGCTTAAGTTTAGGTTGTTTTTATATTCTGCTCATTGCAAACGAGCATTCTCTCTTAATTTGTCATTAAGCTATATGCAAAGTTTCGTTTTTCTTGTATGTTTTTACAATTTAATAGATACTCTCTGTTAGGTTGTCACTTTTGCCTTTTGTTTTGTGAAAGTGGATAACCTTATCCCCTTTCAGGTGGGGAGAAATGGTTGAGCCTCTGTTAGGTTGGCTGCCTTGAGATGGATTCCCTATCCTTGTCCCTTTCTTTTACCATTTTTCCGCTACCTTCCATCCTTTTCACACCACTGTGAAATGGCTGCGCTCGTGTAAGATCGTCGAAATACGAAGATGTTTCGGCTCTTCAAAAACTCCTGCACAGCCTCTGCTAACTTCAATATTCAACGGTGTGTGCTTCGCTCAATAACGCCGCGTCGCCGCGCTAAATAGACGCTTCGATTTTGCTTGTCCGCTTTGCATCAAGGCATACTCCTCCATTTTCTTTTGCATTTGAACGCTTAAATTGTGTGTGCATTTATAAATATACAGCTGTACTAGTGAACTACAAAACTATTAACCTAAAAGTGAATTGGATGTGCTCCACGCCTGTACAAGCCTTGCTGCGTCGCCTTGGATGCCCTGAACTGCAAGCAACGTGGTGTGGTAAGCTCCTTTCCAATTCCTTATTATATCTTTCCATTCTCAAGGTTGCCTAAGATTCTTGGAGGTAGGTGCCAGCCAGCCCAAAATAAAATTATACAGTCCACTTAAACCCCGCGTCACCAAGTATTTTTTTTAATTAAAAATATATATTAATTTTACATATTAAATATTCTACCACCAGAATGCCAACAGACTGCAGATGTACATTTGTTTTTTGACAGCTTATTTGACTCCCTTAACGGTAGCCGGGATAATTTCAACAAAAAGAGTGGAAAACTTTTATTAGGTGCTGTAAAACCAGGCTCTAACCACAATGCTGTGTGGGCAGAATCAAAAAAAGTACTGTCATCAATGAAATTTATTAAAAACGGCAAAGAATAGGCTTGTTTCCACTAAGAATAAATCGGATGGCTTTGAGTTTCTAATGATTAACCATCATAATTAGTAAACAAAAAAACAACTTTTCTATTAAAATAATAAAAGATTAATAATATTTTTGGAAAATAAAATCGACGAAATGAGGCGTTTAATCACGTGACATTAAACGCCAATCAGAGAAGCGCATGGAAACGTGACGTCACGCCTCGCGAAATGAGCGCGAAACGCTATGTTGTATCTGTCATTTTCGTATAAAGTGAACAGGTTATTTCGAGTTTTCAGCAATTATTGTTAAATTAATACAGTTCGTTTTTAGTTTCATCTTGAAAGACAGGTATAATTTGCCATGGAATCAGGATTTAACAAAGCAAACAGCAGTAATTTGCCCAAAATTGACACCGTTATGCTTGGCAATTTTTTTGCAATGAACACCGACTTTTGTTCATCGGAGTTTCGCAATGTTAAAACTTCTATGTAAGTATTATGTGAAGAACAAACAAAGTCTTATTTAATTAGCAGTTACCAGTCCCTATGTTAGTACCCAGTCCCCAATCTATTGTATTGTAGATTTGTTATGGTGCAAAAACCTATTTTATAAATAGATACATCACGTTGTGTTCAATACTTACATCAAAATGATCTTCACAGAAATAAATTGTGGAATCAATTGATAAAGTAAGAGCATCTTGCCTCCTTGCCATTTTTAACCACTTTCTTCGTATTTGTTTATTGTTTGGAACGTATATGAATAATTTGTTTGGCGTTTTATCGTTGTACTTTTACATTGGGGCACTATACAGTATTTATAATACGAGGAATTCATTATTTATTAGAAAACACAATTGACTGACATATACAAACACGGCTGTTTCGCGAGGTGTGACGTCATTCAAGATGCCATGACAGTCTTGGCCTTTTTCGCGGTAAATTTCAAGTTCATTTCTAAAAACTCAAAATACTAATGTAAAACACCTATTTTTCTTAATATTATATATTTTTGGGGTGAAATAGATGCTTAGCTATAGTTTTAAATTAATTTCCAAATATTGTCAACTAGCCTATTATGTGTTCCATCAATAATTAACTGGTTACTTACTCTTAGTAACATTGAGTATTTAAGAGACGTGTTGTTTCATGAGTATAATATTAAATCAATTTGGCTAAGGCACTTTAACCAGGATCCTTTGGAGAACTTTTTCGGAGCCATCCGAAGTCATG
Source organism: Coleophora flavipennella (assembly GCA_947284805.1). Taxonomy (NCBI): domain Eukaryota; kingdom Metazoa; phylum Arthropoda; class Insecta; order Lepidoptera; family Coleophoridae; genus Coleophora; species Coleophora flavipennella. Next base: position 1,261,910 of record CAMYPC010000001.1, on the reverse strand, counting down.
GGTGTAGGAATGTAAACCCTACTCCGGATAGCTTCGAAACAGCGTTCGCATCTCTATTGTTGAGTAATTTAACTACACATTCGCCAGGAGCTAATTGTGAACAGGACGAATGCTCCATTATGTTCAAATCTATGAGCGAACTGTTTAAGGTTTCCAAAAAAATCAGCGTGGCTCAGGAGATTGACCTAAGTTACATGGAAAACAATATATTTGTTGATTTTGAATATAAAAAAAATGATCCACGTAGAATCGCACAACTAGAATATGTAACCGGTTATTTATTAAAACAAACAATTTCATTACTTGTGCTAATCACAAAACAAAGAACATAAACTTTATGTTCCATTTAGCGTCACGTTTTTTAATATACAATTGGTGCAAAGACGTAAATAATATATTAAAGGGACGAAGAAAAGAGTTTGAAGATGGTGATAAAATAAAAGATCTAGCATTAGAATATGTAAGAAAAAGAAGAAAAAATAAATAAATACCTACTAAAAAAGTAACTTGTTGTATTTTTTTTGTCTTTCAATTGCCATCTTCAAACCATTTTCTGATGATACTGATTAAATTATTAAATAATATTATTAGTATCATCAGGAAATGGTTTGAAAATAAAAGCAATAAATTTAGTGGGACTGGGGCGTACAGATACAGAAGCAGCTGCATCGGTTACAGTCCATTACCGTTAGATGGCGCTGGATACGGTTTTTTAACTGTTACCTCTATCTCCGTTTATTCATAGTTTGTTGTATTTTATTTTTTTCTTGGCCATGGAAACTAGTCCTTCAGCCGGATTCGTAAATAATTTTCACTTTCTTCATTTGTTTTTGGATTTGTAATGCTAGTGCCGGTGCATTACAAATCTTCTCTGAAGTTCTTGACAGCATTTGCAGCAGCTGCATTCTGAGGTGGAACACCCAGTTGCTGTTGGGCGTCTATAAAACTGCACCCAGAGCAAGTTGGGTTCTCACGTCCTCCTTCGTTTTATTTTCTTGTTCTCCACATTGCTCACGTGCACTAGACGATTTTCTCCAAAATGCACCACTTCTTGAACAAAATCCCAGCAGAAAACAATGAAAAAACAACAAAATAAAACTACGAATGCGTCCACCACAAATCCCGCCAAAAAACTCCGTTTATTCATAGTACTCTGTGGTATGACCAGTGGGTGGAAACCACGTGGAAACTCTCTAAGAACAGTTTTTTTTTTTTTTGTTTCTTCTCCGGCTTTCAAAAGCGCGGAGAAGGCAAAGGTGACTAAGACCATACAGCCAGGTCTGACGTATTTAAGCTTCCTTTAGTTTTTTGATTTGTTATGCTGGTGCCGGTGCATTACAAATCTTCTCTGAAGTTCTTGACAGCATTTGCAGCAGCTACATTCTGAGGTGGAACACCCAGTTGCTGTAGGGCGTCTATAAAACTGCACCCAGAGCAAGTTGGGTTCTCACGTCCTCCTTCGTTTTATTTTCTTGTTCTCCACATTGCTCACGTGCTCTAGACGATTTTCTCCAAAATGCACCACTTCTTGAACAAAATCCTAGCAGAAAACAATAAAAAAACATCAAAATAAAACTACGAATGCGTCTGCCACAAATCCCGCCAAAAAACACCCTCTAAGAACAGTTTAGAACGGAGAAATTGTATAAAATAAGTGCCTTTTGTTTGCCAGTGCGTCAGTGTTGCCACAACAAAGACAACACTTCGAAATAAAAAAATAATTTCAAAACAAATCTCATAAAACAAATCATCATTTTGTAAAAGATTATAATTGTTTATCTCTTTATTTAGTTTTCCGTAATATTTGGTTACAGAATCCACATAAGATTTTTTGTAAAACAAAAGAAGTGTGCAAAGCGAGTAAGAACTATAAATGTTGTAGAAAAATTTGAACTTCCTTAATTTACGCTATGGTAACACCACAAGAAAATGGCGTTTGTTGTGAGCAGATTTTCTTGTAATTTTCGTGTTTTTATGGTTTTAATCCCTTAATTCTCCGATATTTACGACGAGTTGAGTGCTTGCTGCCCCGTAATATCGTCGAAGTTTTGTGAATTTGTGCAATTAGTTGAAATAAGACTCGTTTTTTTGCCTCACAAGAAGGTTGTGCTGGAGACAGACTTTTTCTTTATTTGCGTGTTATAATACAAAAATTAAGGCATGAAATCACAGAACTTGTGAAATCTGAAGCATATACAAGAAATAAATTTGGGAAAAACTTACTTTATGCAAAATTTCCTCTTGATGAAAAACGGTGAGTAATGTACACAAACAATAAGTACCTATACTCTCTTGCTTTATCATTTGAAATTAAGGCGTTTGTGATCTAAAACCACTGCACATTGGCTTGCATAATTCATTAAGAGTATCACAAACTCGTATTTTATGGGTTGGGGTGTACATAACCGGGATGCCATAGGGGGACAGCCTCGCTCTTCGACAGTATATCATCAAACATATTTTTTAATTTAGTATGGCAGCCTGGTTATGTGCACCCCAACCAACCCTTTTATGAGCTATTTACCTAAACATTCAATATCAAAACATAAGGCAAAAAGGAGATTATAAGTCTGGATAGCGGTTCATAATTTTACAGATCAAACCCTATATTTATTTGTATCATCCATTTGTAAATTTATTAATGTATTAATACATAACTGCTTATTCCAGTGCCTCACCCTCAACCTACAAACAGTCAGCAAGGACCTTAAGTACAGGAACCTGCAGCAAGTCGGACAGACACAAAAGAAGAAGAAAAGGGTGTAAAGAGAAAAATAGATGATGTTACTGGTAAGTGCCAATTTTGAATGGTTTATTTGTCGTAGTTACAGGTTAAACGTGGTTTTTATGTACCAAGTTACTATTTTTCTTCTTTATAATTATTTCAATCTTCTTTCAGATGCCGTTCCAAGAAAAAACAAGCTGTTTCATGCAAATTGTGATGTCACTTGGATCTGCTCTGCATATCAACGAGAATTAGCAAATAGCATGTTTTTTAAGTTAAATTTACTATTTTTTAGACAACAATGCCAAATAATATATGTCAACTTAGCGTTGAAAGAAGATAATCTGGCTGACGCTAGTAAGAAAGGGCAGCAGTGCGGTGTAGTTAAATAATTAAGTATATTATTATATTTTAGTTTTCCATGTCTAAATTTAATGAATCTGAAACTATAATAATATAGTTCTTAACATTGGCGTGCGTGGATGGTGATTTACAGGGCCCTGGGGTGGCGTACTAGCTGGAAGGAAACCACCATTAAAAACCAGGTAATGCCGGAAGCGTATGCTCAGGGAGTGCGGACCTGAGCTTAAGACGTGCACCATCAAGTCCTGCATAGAACGTCCTCGCCGCTGCATGGCCTGCCGCCGCGGACCTGCAGTGGACCGCTGCCTCGTGCATTTACGCACATTCCATCAACCTCGGGGTCCAACAGCTAATCTATGCAGAGCGAAGGCGAACCACTGGCGCCTTAAAACCGGTTTCCCAGCATCCCCGTATTGCGACCCACTGTGGCAATGACGTCGCGAGCCTGCCATCTCGAAGATAAGATTGATGGCTGGTAGGGGCACCACCCTGCCACCCACGTGTTTGTGCCGTGCGTGGAGACCCGTAAGGGGGGATGAAGAAATCCTGGAGGTTGAGCTTGCTGCGGTCTGCGGGCCGTAGTTGGCAACACGCCGTCTTTGGTCCGGATTTCTCCTGAAACGGGAGGCCATAGACTAGCCAGCTATGGTCAATCGGCTGCGACATCCCGTCAGAGGGCTGTCAGGCGAGGTCTCCTAACTGATGATGCGGACGGTAGGTTGCCGAGCACCGGAGTAAGGCGTGGGTTACCCTTTGCTCACAGCTGGCTCCGTCTCACTTGGCAACTCGAATTCGGCCCGTTACTTGTCAGGGTGGAGGCCTATATCCTCAGAGCAGTTCTGGCGACCATACACATGCCATGTATGGTGCGTCCCCATCTGAGGGCTCCAAGGAGGGTGGAACGCTGCTGAGGATGAATAATTAACATTTATTACCATGGCTCCAAAAAAGGATAAAAATATCAACCAGGCTGCATCTTCAATTGCGCCCAACTCAACGGCTGCGTCTACGGCTGCGCCAAATATCACGGCTGCGCGTATGACTGCGCCAATTACTCCGGCAGCGCCCACGGCTGCGCCAAAACACATCGACATGGCCGCTCTTAAGGCAGCAATGCCGACGATCACCCCTACGCCCTCCACTAAGGAGCCAATTTGGAAGGTGGTCGTTAAAAAGAGCCAAACCAAAACTAAGGTACATAAACCGCCTAGTGCAACCAAACGAGCAAAAGCTCGTGCGGCGGCTAGACAGGAGCGTACTACGGCTGCAGAGAGCACTCCTGTGCACGGTGGGACGTCTCAGCGCACTGGCGAAAGCCACGCTGCAGGGACGCCCGGCCCTGCGAGAGTGCTCTCAGCGCCATTAGTCGCACCTGTCTCTAGTGTTGTTAACCCACAACGCAGGAAAGCTAGGCGTACACGTGGCAAACGAGGTGGCAAGGGCGTTACCACAAACGCCGCGAAAAGTGTAGGAGAGGCTCCTAGCCACTCTAAACCGGCCAAAAGGTCCCGCCCGGATGACACCATATCACCAAGGGACAGTGGTAGAGGCAAGCGCCCCAAAACTACTCCCAACACTCCTATAAATTATTCCGACGCCGTAAAAGGCAACAATTACTGCGTCGCTATTTTATTAGAGCCTTTCACGGACCTTACCGTTGAGCAAGCTTCTGCAGTTGAAGAAGCCCTAGACGAAGCGATGGACAACGAGATCTACTCTCCACGCACGTCTAGCGATGCTCCGGTAGTTGCTCCCGCCTTCAGAGGAAAGGCCTTCTACAGTGAAGGCGTTCTCAAGATGTGGTGCGAGGACGACCACGCCCTCTTGTGGCTACACCGTGTCGTACCACAGCTCCAATCGCCACGCGCGGGATCAAAGCTGATTGTCAAACGGCAGTCTGAGATCCCTCGACGCACCAAAGCAGGACTTTTGGTACCGAACTACACAGGGGATGACATGGACCGACTTCGCAAGAAGCTCCAGGCCCAGAACCCCTGGTACCAAATTGACCGCTGGGCTATTTACCATGCCGAACGACAGGATGGAGGAAAATCCGTTTTCCTCGTCTTGGGCATACCGGACAGTGACCTGGACGCTATAAGGATGAGGGATCGACGCGTGGCCTACAAGCTGGGCTCGATCTACGTCCGCTTTCATGAGAGTAAAGATGGAGCACAACCATCAATCTCTGCAGCTGTCTCCGACCCGAACTCAGTACGAGAGGTCCGCAAGGATCTAGAGTCGTCGAGTACAGCGCCCTCGACAAAGGAGCGCCAAACAGGACCTGTCTCAGATTCTGAAGGCTGCACCGACCCACCCACCACGGCTGCTACTGACATTTCTGAAAAGGAATGCAGAGGGCATCCTGGTGAGGCACGGGACAAAGGGGTCATGGAAACGGACGAGGAGAGGCTGCTGGGAAGCGACGACGCTCCTAGCTCGCCTCTTTTTCGTCTTTAAAGTCCTACAAACAAACCTCCAGCACAGCCAAACTGCAACGGCTAACCTGCGCAGAACGCTGGAGGTCGACACCGAGACCGTTGCCCTAATCCAGGAGCCGTGGATTAGAAATGGCAGGATCTGCGGTCTCAGCAACATTGGGGGCAAGTTGCTCCTGAACACAACAGTAAGTAACCCGCGTACATGTATTTTTGCTCCAAAACATGTTACCACCATACTAATGACCGAGTTCTGTTCCAGGGACCTGACTACCATCAGGATCCCGAGCAACCCCTCTCAGGGTCTGCCTGATGTGGTGATCGCGTCTGCCTACCTTCCTGGTGACGCAGACATTCCCACGCCCGAGCTGACCATGCTGGTAGAGCACTGCGAGCGAGAGAGACTGGGGCTGATAATCTCCGCAGACTCCAACGCACATCACCCGCTGTGGGGCTGTGTGAGCTCCAACTCCAGAGGTGAAGAACTCCTAACTTTCTTTTTAACAACTTCATTAAGTATACTCAATCGGGGTTCGGAACCGACTTTCGTCACTCGCCGAGCCCAGACAATAATCGACCTAACCCTAGCATCGGAGCACATTTCTCGATACATCTCAGACTGGCATGTGTCTGATGAGGCTTCATGCTCCGATCACCGCTGGATTAGATACAACTTCCTACTAACTGTCAAACCCGCGGAAGCTCGGCGCAACCCTCGCAAGACTGATCGCATTAAATACAGTGTGTTGACGGCGAAAAAATTGTTTGAGGCAGTTGCAACACCAGCATATGGTAATGTTTCCGACATTGATAATCACGTTCATTATCTCACATCAACTTTAATCAACAGCTACGAGGAGACATGCCCACTTGTGACACTAAGGACTGACCATAGGCCGCGTCAGCAATGGTGGGGCCCAGTACTTGATAGACTTCGTCGCAAGGTAAGAAAACTGTTCAATAAGGCGAAAAATACTCGTGCGGACCACGACTGGACCGCATATAAACAAGCTCAGTACCAATACAAAAAACGTATAAGACTCAGGAAGTCTGAATCCTGGAGACGTTTTTGTAGCAGCATCGAAACCAACAACCAGGCAGCCAAGGTAAAAAACATTTTATGTAGTGATCCTGAGCACAACCTTGGGTACTTAAAAAACCTGATGGAACTTACACGAAAACAGACTCTGAAACTTGCGAATTGCTTTTGCAGACCCACTTCCCCGGATGTCTCATTATGAACGATCCGACCTGGGAAGATGCACACTGCAGCGCACCAGAGGATGCAAACTGGACCACGGCCCATAAAATTGTCACTACAGACAAAGTCAAATGGGCAATCAACAGCTTCCTCCCCTTCAAGGCGGCAGGATTAGACGGTATCTTCCCCGGCCTGCTAAAATGGTGTGATGCAACATTGATAAAACATCTCGTTGCCATCTATAGAGGGTGCATCGCCTACCGATACGTTCCTCCACACTGGAGGGAAGTCAAAGTAGTATTTATACCTAAGCCCGGCAAAGGGGATTACACACAGCCGAAATCATTCAGGCCAATTAGCCTCACATCCTTTTTACTCAAGGTTTTAGAAAGGTTATGTGACAGGGAAATAAGGAGCACCGCTCTGATACGTAATCCCCTCCACCCAAACCAACATGCCTACTCCATGGGTAAATCAACGGAATCGGCGTTACATGCGGTGAGTTCTCGCATCCAAGCCGCCATTTCATCAAAACAATCAACACTAGGTGTCTTTATTGATATAGAAGGCGCCTTTGATAAAACTAACTTTACCAGCATCAGCCAAGCTTTGCTCAGACATGGTGTCGATGCCACGGTTGCCGGGTGGATAGACAACATGCTGAAATACAGAGCCATACAATTCACTGTAAATAGTACCACAAGAGGGTTGGTGGCACGGGGTTGCCCTCAGGGAGGCGTCCTTTCACCTCTCCTCTGGAACCTAGTTGCCAACGAATTAATCTGTTGGCTTAACGAGGAAAGGCACTATACAGTGGGCTATTCGGACGACTTGGCGATTCTCATTAGCGGGCCAGTGGAATCTGTGCTCTGCGATCTTATGAGATCTGCCTTAAGAGTCGTCGAAAATTGGTGCGCAAAGCACCAATTATCAGTGAACCCTTCCAAAACGGAACTAATACTGTTCACACATAAACGACGGCTAGGCAACTTAGTGTTACCCAAGCTTTTCAACACCAGTCTAACCCTAACGAACGAGATTAAATACCTGGGAGTTATTCTCGACAGCAAATTGTTATGGAATAGACATATAGGACACAAGCTGCAAAAGGCTTGCATAATCTTTTGGCAATGTAAAATGCTATTAAGCAAATCCTGGGGCATATCGCCAAAAATCATCACATGGCTTTATACAGCTGTTATTAGACCAATAATCACCTACGGTGCTATAGCTTGGTGGTCGAGAACCGATCTCCGCACCGTGATTAACAGCCTGCAACGATTTCAGAGACAGGTTTGCTCTGCTATTACAGGTTGCATGCGGACGACCCCCACAGCAGCCCTAGAGATGATCCTAAACCTACCACCGCTTGACCTCTTTGTCCAACAGGAGGCTACAATGGCGGCCATTCGTCTCAAACAATTGGGCCTGTGGCACAACCTAGAGGGTCCACACCAAACTCTGCTACGTAGGGCGGTTGAGTCTCACCCGCTCTTAGAAGCCCCCTGTGATAGGATCCCTACAAAACATGTGTTCGATAAGCATTATCGGATACAACTCTACGAAGAAGACGGGGACCGATCGGGTATCAACGAGGTTCGCATCTACACTGACGGCTCTAAAATGAAGTCCGGCACAGGTGCAGGCGTCTTCTCATTAGATTTAAATATCCAAGTATCATTGGCACTGGGATAACTTAGTTCCATATTCCAATGCGAATGTGTTGCCATCACCCATGCTGCTACCACGGTCATGAATAGGGGTATCACGAACCACGGCATTAGGATACTCTCAGACAGCATGGCCGTACTATTGGCTCTGGAGAGTAATACGATGAACTCCAGCCTAATACACGAGTGTCACCTTGCACTGGAGCGAATAGCTTCAGTCAACAGGGTCACCCTGCAATGGATAAAGGGACACAGCAACTCATTGGGAAACGATGCGGCCGACGAGCTGGCTAGAAGGGGTTCCGAAACTACAGTAGCTGGCCCAGTGCCACTCTTACCAATCCCTTTTAGCCAACTGCGCTCATGGACAAGGCTGCAAACCGTCCATCAACACAACGCCCGCTGGGCTGATCTAACTAGCTGCAGGCAGTCAAAGATGGTTTTGACGAAACTCAAACCACGAATGGCCCGGAGACTACTCAGCCTCAACCGACGCGAGCTTCGAATAGTTGTAGGTACTATCACCGGGCACTTACCCTTGAATAAGCAACTATTCATCATGAATGTCACAGACAGTCCGCTCTGCAGGGGTTGTCTTGAGGCAGAAGAAACAGTCAGACATGTGATCCTGGAATGCACTGGTCTGGCCGAATACCGGGCAAAAATCATCTATGACATGGGGTCACTCCTAGAAGCCTGTGAATGTCCCAGGAGACTTCTGTGCTTCTGGAAGGAGCTGGGTTGGCTGGACTAGCCAACCATACCTGCACGCATAAAAGACCGAAAAAGAGTCTAAATGCGGAAACGGGAGCCCACTACCAATACCAATACCAATACCAGTTCTTAACATTGTCTAGGTATTGATTTTTCATACAAAACATGGTTACTTGATATTCTTTAAAAATATTTAAAACTTGTATGATAGGTGGACTAGTTTTGTATTTATTTACCCTCTCAGTTCTTACAAATTAAATTTGTTTTATGTGGCATTTTATACAATCGTATAGACAATGAAATTATTATAAGAACCATGCTTTGTATAAAAAATCTTAACGATCCCTAGACAGTATTAAGCAGTGTATTTTGTAACATACAAAATAGCACCTAAATAAAGTTTTTGAAAATTTGTATGTTTTATAATGTAGTTTTATATACCTGATTCAATAAAGAAATTATTGTCTAAGACTACACATACGGATTTTAAAAAAAATATCGATATCGATATTCATCGTTTTTAAAGATATCGATAGACTAGGAACCTCACTATTTGTGACAGCTGTTCCCAAAAAAAAATAATCTTGTTGGCAGTCATTATGCACCCATTTCATACAAAATCATTATAAAGAGCTATGTTCTAAGTTCCGTCTCTTAAACGTAGTGATTTCTATACTCCTTGAGTATGACAACGTAGGGTATTATATTTTCTTTGAGTTTGAGTGAACGCTTGCAATTTTAAAGATTACAACTGTAGGAAACAGATTTTGCAAATGAAATTCAACTATATGTTAACAACGACAAAGTCTTTAACAAGCGCAAATATAAAGTTTTAACTGAAAATAGCCATTTTTTTTTTAATTTCAATTCTGCTCACCACTTTCCATAGGGATCTGACAAAAAATCGTTCATTATCGGTCTTAATGTATGAAGAAAATTCCGAGGGAATTTAGCTTCAGCCTTTAAAATATTGACATTTAACTCTCTTTCCTTCGCAAAACAATTTTACACAGCAACCTTGACTTTTGGCAAAGTAGGTATGCGTATAAAGGAACTCACTACGTATTAAAGAAATACTGTCATCTGACGCATACAAAGAGTACTCCACCACAGTATATATATTAGTACTAACGTACAGTATGGACACTCCCTGCCCCTCTCTAAATTCGACCTCACCCCCCCGTCACTCAGATTGGGTGTAGATTGGGTACCAAACGTAAAGGACGAGCTACGCAAGCACTTTTATTCACTATATTCACTTTGCGCGCCGCTGTGATTTCGTTCACAAGCATAAAAACCAACCAGTTACCGAACGTAAAGGCCTAACTGAAATCTTTTTTTTTTCATACTTGTCATGTTGTAAACAACCACCGCTCGAACAAAAAACACCACTTTCCGAATACACCATACACAGTATGAGACTATGAGACTATAAAACATTGTAAATGGTAACTGCGACGTGGACGTATGAATTAACACTGAAAACTTGTAAATGGGTGGAGGGGGCTGGGCCCCCTGGACCCCATAACATGAATCTTGGTGATCAAATTGACTTCACCTTTTTTTGGAATAAGCGTTAGCGATTTTCGCCCGTCAGAGAAGTGAAGGACCTTTTTTTAATAAGCGGCAGCGATTTTCGGCGTCATAGAAGTAGATGACCTTTTTTTAATAAGCGGTAGCGATTTGTCGATCAAGGAAAAAGTGTTTAAAGATGTACAAAATAATAAAAATAATAGCAGGTTTCAGTGTTAATTCGTACGTCATTCGGAAAGTAGTGTTTTTTTTTTCGAACGGTGTTCGTTTACAACGAAAAGTATGAAAAAAAAAGAGTTTAGTATTCACACAGCATTCAGTAAATAACTAACAAACATTTTGTGACCAATACCGCCGGTGTGATTCAACCCTACCTGCATTCTTGCCTATAGATACGTCAGTTATAATTATGTATATCATTTCTCGCTCGTTTGTATGGAGTGTCCGGGGTGTGACTCCACTGAGCATGTAATCACTACGTTTTGAGTACTCATTTTATCTCGTAGTACCTATGTATGTAAATTGTAAACAACTAGACCTTTTAAATGCAAACTACCTATATTAATTACAGTTTTAAAAAACAAAATTAATCACTAAAAACCATAGTAGCGTTTTGGCGAACGGACTTCTCGACCATATAATATAGTGATTGTCTGTTGTCTTTGTTTACAGAGTTTGACATGAACTGCTGATGTGAATGTGAAACGCTTTCAGACATTGTTTGGGGAACATATTTAGTGTGTATGTCTGGTTTACGAACAATTAAGTGTTTACGATTTCTGCGGTTTGATCCTTTGGATCCTTGAACTACATAACTATGTGGTTCTGGCTCTACTTTCGTTACGGCAACCGGAAACCAGTTACCTAAGGGACATTTTTTTTTACAGTAGCGTATCAGTAACATGACTGTAATGAAGTTTGTCCTATTTTTATCATAATAAATTTTAATATTGTTATTCCTTATAATCTTGTATTTTATTTCCCAAATCCTTGTAATTTACTAGTTTTGGTTTCGGATCTATAACTGTCACAGAGATTCAAGTTGTCTAGAAAAATAAAGTAGTGCTGGGGACAAAAGTATATTTTTGGGGTATTTCTTAACTGTTAAAGTTCTAGGTAAGGGTCTGAACCATCCTTGTGACATTTGTATGACATATTTTTAATTGTTTCAATTCATCTTTCTACCAATCCAGTGGACTGGCTATGATATGGGCTGGACATTATATGTTTTATATATAACAGCCTTTACAGAACTCTTTGAATTCTTGGTAATTAAATGGGGGATCATTTTCGGAAACTATTGTTTAAGGAACGCCATGTCGGGCAAAGATGACTATGACTTTTTCAATGTAAAGTTAATGTTACACAGTTACTCTTAACAACTTCTTTAAATTGTATTTTTTTTTCTTTAGCCTCTTTAGTAGGTATGATAATCGTGTAGTAAACCGCATCAAAAATTAATTATAAACTTCTCTTTAGTTTAAAGAAAAACCGTCTATTTGATTTTATTTTATACAGTATGTATAAGCGCATCAATTAAATGATGACAAAAACTATCACATCGTGCCTTGTTATTAAAAAATATTTATAGAACAAAATTCCTTTTTCTGACAGACGATAAAAAGCAACTCAAGTGATTAGCAGTCAACTACCATAATTATACAGTTTTTTTTCATCACTCAAAATCAGTAGATATGACCTAGAATTGATAGTTTTTACATTGAAGGCTCCAGTTTCACTTTTTGTCAGTGTTTAGATTTTAGGCTTTTTGCTCATTGGACACAAATTAAATGTGTAGTATCAAAGTCAAATAATAAAAAAATATCACCTTTGAATATGGAAGGAGCTTAGCATGACCAATTTACAGCATCTCAAATTAGTCAACTTCAATAATTAGTACATTTTTTAGCATACTTTGAGACAAAATTAAAAAATAAAAATAAAAAAATAAAATAAATACCAAAACAATTACAGAATTTTTTTTGGTTGATTAAAAGGAATCTTTTATAAAAGCTGCTTCCATTCCACTAATGTACGTTTATTTCTACGGCAAGTCCTGTGTATTTTATATTTTACCACCAGTCTGCGCAAAGCGTAGTGGGTAGCCTGCTTATCATTTTAATATCTGTTTTGTCTTGTTAAACGTCAATTGATTGTTCTTTTATCGGGGCACGGAATTCAGGATTGCACAGTAGCAGAAAGCTTTAGCGTTCACTGAGTCTACCTTTTTATACAATATATCAAATACTTACTAAAAAAAAGACTGATACTGAGTCATACCTGCTTTGCCTGGAGAAATGTCATGGCTGTTGTTTATAGTAGCCGTACACCACCATATTTATACAGGCAACACAGGTGAATTGAATGAATAGGATGTTGCGAATCTGTTGTTCATTCTCTTGGTTCACTCACTCTTCCGTTCTCCTCTAATGGCCGTTCAAAAGAAATGTCTGTCCACCAATATTTTAATTATAAATTAATTGTAAAATATTTAAGTAATCTCATTTCCAATACGGTGTATTATCTTGAAGGATAATATTAAACAGCTACGTATTTGGCAGCAGCCTGTGTATTTATTTCATGTCATACGAAGAAGTCGATCCACGCGTCCGTTTCCTCGCAACATTTTCAACAGGTTATGGGCCCAGCGCCAACTAAACGGAACCTAAGCACAGATTGCAAACTTAACCAAAGACAGGTAAATACACGTTTTATACATTTCATTAAGTGGGCGTTTGTTTCTACACATAATGTCGCTGCCGGACAATACGGACCCGCTGCGTGCTGCTGCCAACAACGTGTCGCTGCCGCTGGTACCTATGCAGGCCGCACCCGTAGCATCGATGACCATGGGAATCGATAAATTGGAAGGCGTCACTAACTACGTCTCATGGAAATTCCAAATGCGTATGCTACTGACATTAGAAGGTTTATGGAACTGCGTTACAGGTGATAAAACAGACACTGCTCGTGGACAAAGGGCGCTTGCGCGCATTTGCCTTTCTATAAAGCCGAACTGTCATCAGTTCGTGCGGAGTGCAATGAATGCAAAAGAAGCTTGGGACAATTTGGCCAACATTTTCGAAGACAAAGGATTGTATCGAAGAGTGTTACTGCTAAGACAGCTTCATAGCATTAAGTACAATGACTACTCCAATATGAGTGACTACATAGAAGCCATCACAACTCTAGTCCAACAATTGGCTGACATAAACAGAATTATTGAAGACTCTGAGGTGGCCGAGCTACTACTAAGCGGCCTCCCCTCACAATATGATGCACTGGTCTCTAATCTCGAAACAGTATGCATCACAGGATCGCTATCAAGCGAGCTTGTTCGCACTAGATTGCTGCAAGAAGAATATCGTAAGGAAAGTTCTGATGCGGGCTGCAACAAAGCCTTCGTATCCACATCCACCAGACAGAAGAAAGCTGTCACATGTAATTACTGCAAGAAGCAAGGACATATGAAGGCACGATGCTTCAAGCTCAAGAAGGATAAGAAGAAGTTAGAGGCTGACACCCCTTCATCGTACATTGGTTCCGCCTTCATAGCCAAAAGTGAAGATTGGATAGTGGACTCCGGGTGCACAGCCCACATGTGCAATCAAAAAGAATGGTTTATGAACTTTTCAGACAATCCGTGCAAAGATGTTGTGATAGCAAATAGTGAGCGTTTAAAATGTGAAGGCTCAGGCAAAATTTGTATTAGGACTAGTGATAATATGGTAAGAGTTTTGAAAAATGTTCTTTATGTACCAAAATTGACAGCTAATCTTTTATCTGTGAGTAGACTTGTTGAGAAAGGTTTTATTGTTCACTTTAATTCGAATGGCTGTTATATTTTTGACAGTAGTTGTAAGATCTTTGGCAACCCCATTTTATTTGCTCCCCTTGATAAGGCAATGTTTTCTTTGACTGGTAATGTATGTAGGCAAGGTAGAAATTCGTCGGATGTGCACTCTTTGCTTCTGTGTGAAGAAAGACAGAAGTCACCGAGTGCTAAGGTTGCTGCCTCATCAGTGCCAATAAATATTTGGCACCAACGTTTGGGACACTTGAGTATATCAGGTATGTGTAGGCTAAGGGATGGTGGTGCAACTGGTATTATGTTTCAGGATGAAAATGCACAGGCCTTGAAGGAATGTGTCGCTTGCCTTGAAGGGAAGATGGCTGCAAAGTCTTTCCCAGTTGGTGAATCGAAGCGTGCCAGCTGTCCACTTGAACTGATCCACTCCGATGTCTGTGGACCCATGCAAGAGAGCAGCTTTGGAGGGGCAAAATACCTTGTGACGTTTACGGATGATCACACCAGGAAGACTTTTGGATACCTGCTTCGTGAGAAAGCAGAGGTAATGTCATGCTTTATTCATTTTAAAAATTTGGTGGAGAAGCAATTAGGGTTGTCAATTAAGATATTACGCTCTGATAATGGAGGAGAATATTGTAGTGGTAAATTTGCAGCATTTTTAAGAAAGGAAGGTATCATTCACCAAACTACTGTGCCCTACTGTGCACAACAAAATGGCGTTGCTGAACGTCTCAACAGGACTTTGATGGAGAAGGCGAGATGCATGATGCGGGGAGCTGGCCTCTGCAATCAGTATTGGGGTGAGGCTGTAATCACCGCCATATACTTGAAAAACAGAAGTCCCACTAGGACTCTAGCAGGGCAAACTCCAGAGGAAGTGTGGACCGGGTCAAAACCAGACCTTCGTCACCTTCATGTTTTTGGGTGCATTGCATACTCACTTGTACCAGATCAAAAGCGTCAAAAGTTGGATGCAAAAAGTAGGGAGTATGTTTTTGTAGGTTATGGTGAGACTACCAAGGGCTATAGGTTAATAGACCCATTAAATCCTAAGAAAGCTGTAATTTCGAGAAATGTTGCATTTATTGAAAATAAATTTTATAAGAACATACAAAATAATTTATTAAATAATAATGAATTTATTTCTCATGAATTGACCACTACTAGTAATAATTTGAATAATAATAATAATAATGGATTATGTAATGCAATGAAATGTGATAATCAATTGAATATTTTATTAAATAATATTGAACCGAATTCTAGTCAAAATAGTTCTAGTTGCTCTCATCAAAACACTTTACTGAATTCTTGCCCCAGTGTTGAGCCGAATGTCAGTAGTGATAATATAATAAATTCTAGTAAAAATAACAGTATTATTAGTGATATTAATGGTGATTCTTCTGTATCTTCAGATACCCAAAACGAGTATTACTGCACAGGCAGTGAGTTCGAGTCGAGCTCCGCTGCGTCACCGGTGCGGGTCTCGCACACTGAGTGTGTCATGCCCTCGCACATGGCTGCAGCTGGAGGGGAAGATGTTCCTGATTCGCCATCCGCCGCCAGTGCTCGTCCTACGCGTAGTACGCGTTGTAAGATGCCGTTGAGGTATGCTGATTATGAGACTGATTTTTCCATGCTGGCCCAGGGCCCATTGTGTGGAGAACCCCTCACGTATGGAGAAGCCACCAATTGTCCTGATAGTCCAGAATGGCAGGCTGCCATGCAGAGTGAATATGATTCACTCATTGCAAACCAGGTATGGAAACTGGTCAACAGACCACCCCAGGAAAATGTTGTCAAATGCAAGTGGGTCTACAAAAGAAAACATGATGCTACTGGTAAATTTGACAAATATAAAGCGCGTTTAGTTGCCAGGGGTTTTACGCAAGTGCCTGGAGTTGACTATGAAGATACTTTCTCACCTGTAGTCCGCCATTCCACCATGAGAATTTTATTTTCTCTTGCTAACGAACTAGATTTAAATATCGACCATCTCGATGTAACAACTGCTTTTCTCAATGGCGACTTACAGGAGACTATCTACATGGAGCAGCCTCCTGGATTTAGTAAAGGGGAAAAAGATAAAGTTTGTTTACTCCTTAAAGGTATATATGGCCTTAAGCAGGCCAGTAGAATATGGAATGCTAAAGTTCATTCTTTATTGTCCAATAGTGGCTATACTCAATGTAAATCTGAACCTTGTGTATATGTGAAGCGGTCTAGTAGTGATTTAACTATAATCGCTTTGTATGTGGACGATTTTTATACATTTTACAGCTCCAGTAAAAATGAGTTATTGCCACTGTTGGAGAGTAATTTTAATGTCAAAAACTTAGGCTCATTACAGAGCTGTTTGGGCATGAGAATGATTAGAGATAGGTCTAAGGGAATTTTAAAACTTGACCAATCAGAATATGTTAAGAATTTGCTTAATCGTTTCGGTATGGAAAATTGTAAACCAGTGTCCACTCCTATGCCTATAAACAGTAAACTTTTAAAAGCAGATAGCAGTAAGTTATGTGATGAGTCTTATAATTTTAGACAGCTGATGGGTTGCCTTATGTACTTGTCTGTATGTACACGGCCTGATATCTCATATGCCTGTAGTCAGCTGAGCCAATTTAACAATTGTTTTGATATTACTCATTGGCAGGCCGCTAAGCGGATTTTGCGTTATTTAGCTGGGACAATTAACTACTCTTTATGTTTTTATAAAAGTAGTCAATTTTATATTACAGCATTTACTGACGCCGACTGGGCCAATGACCCCACTGATAGGAGGTCCTATACAGGATATGTCATTAAGCTAGGTAACAACACAATTAATTGGGAGTCACGAAGCAACGCTGCATCGCGCTATCCAGTACGGAAGCGGAATATCTTGCTATAGGGGATGTTTGTAAGGACATATGTTTTCTCAAAAACTTTTTGTCTGAGGTTGTACCTAGGGACTTAAAGGTTACTGTATTTAATGACAATCAGAGTGCGCAAAGGTTGTTAGAAGTAAAGGAATACTGTCATAAGCGCACAAAGCACATAGATCTTAGATATCACTATGTAAAAGATCTAGTTAAGAATAATTTAATTACAATAAGATATATGCCAACTAGTGATATGTTAGCAGATGTTCTGACAAAACCTTTGAGTTCCCTCAAGCATACCGAGTTCATACATAAGATGAACATAATGTGATGTTGTTTTTATTGCATAACTGACTGTATTATAGGCATGTAAATGTTATGTGTATTTGTGTTGTTAATTTTTGCATTGTGGTGGACAAGACTAATGTTGTATAGAATTTCAGACTTGTTTTGTTAGTCTTGTTGTAAACCAGTGTTGTACGGAGGGGAAGTGTTGTTTATAGTAGCCGTACACCACCATATTTATACAGGCAACACAGGTGAATTGAATGAATAGGATGTTGCGAATCTGTTGTTCGTTCTCTTGGTTCACTCACTCTTCCGTTCTCCTCTAATGGCCGTTCAAAAGAAATGTCTGTCCACCAATATTTTAATTATAAATTAATTGTAAAATATTTAAGTAATCTCATTTCCAATACGGTGTATTATCTTGAAGGATAATATTAAACAGCTACGTATTTGGCAGCAACCTGTGTATTTATTTCATGTCATACGAAGAAGTCGATCCACGCGTCCGTTTCCTCGCAACATTTTCAACAATGGCTTTGTTTACGGTGCGATGATGGGACTTCGGGTCGTAGTTAATAAAGTATAACGTCTCCGTGGTAGCTCGTATAATGACAATATAATGTAATAATTATGATCTTATATACTACAGCTTAACCAATATGTCACGTAGGGTGAGGTGAGCCATTTACACACTACACCTCCCCCGTTCACGAAAAAAAAAATAATTACCATATTATATAAATCATCATCATCATATCAGCCACAAATCGTCCACTGCTGGACAAAGGCCTCTCCCAAGGATTTCCACGACGACCGGTCCTGCGCTGCCCGCATCCATCGGCTTCCCGCGACCTTCACCAGGTCATCGGTCCACCGCGTGGGAGGCCTGCCTACGCTACGTTTTCCGGTGCGCGGTCGCCACTCGAGAACTTTACTGCCCCATCGGCCATCTGTTCTACGAGCTATGTGCCCTGCCCACTGCCACTTCAGTTTAGCGATTCTGTGAGCTATGTCGGTTACTTTAGTTCTCCTGCGGATCTCCTCGTTTCTGATTCGATCACGCAGAGAAACTCCGAGCATAGCACGCTCCATTGCCCTTTGGGTGACCTTGAGCCTTCTTATGAGGCCCATAGTAAGCGACCATGTCTCAGTTCCGTAAGTCATCACTGGCAACACACACTGGTCAAAGACCTTAGTCTTGAGACACTGCGGTATTTGGGACGTGAAGATATTGCGAAGCTTCCCGAACGCTGCCCAGCCGAGTTGGATTCGTCGATTGATCTCTTTCTTGAAGTTGGAACTACCTAGCTGGACTGTTTGTCCCAGGTATACATATTCGTCAACAACTTCCAGTGTAGAGTCTCCAACCTTTAGAGGAGTGGGTGCGACACGGACATTTAACATTATTTTCGTCTTGTCCATGTTCATTTTAAGACCCACTTGTTGAGAGACCTTACTGAGGCCATCGAGCATTGTGCTTAGGTCTTCCATAGTCTCAGCCATGACTACGATATCGTCAGCGAATCGGAGGTGGGATATGTACTCGCCGTTGATATTGATGCCGAGTCCACCCCAGTCCAGAAGCTTAAAAACATCTTCCAGGGCGGCGGTGAACAGTTTCGGAGATATAACGTCTCCCTGTCTCACCCCTCGCTGCAACTGGATAGGTTTCGAGTTCTGGTCCTGGAGGCGAACCGACATGGTGGCGTTTTCATACAGACACTTCAACACCTCGATGTATCGATGGTCAATTTGGCACCGCTGGAGAGACTGTAGCACAGCCCAGGTTTCGACTGAATCAAAGGCCTTCTCATAGTCCACAAACGCCAAGCATAGTGGCTGATTGTACTCTTCGGTCTTCTGTATAATCTGCCGCAGCGTATGTATGTGGTCTATGGTACTAAAGCCTTTTCGGAAACCGGCTTGTTCGGGAGGCTGGAAGTCGTCAAACCTGCGTGCGAGACGATTCGTAATGACTCTCGAAAACAGCTTGTAGACATGGCTCAGAAGTGAGATGGGTCTGTAGTTCTTCAGCAGGGTGTTGTCACCCTTTTTGAAGAAAAGCACGACCAAATTTCTGTGCCATGCCTTAGGCGTTTGTCCCTCGAGTATAACGGAATTAAATAACTTCTGAAGAGCTTTTAGTACCGGTGATCCACCTGCTTTCAGAAGTTTAGCCGTAATTCCATCATCACGCGGTGCCTTGTTGTTCTTGAGCTGTTTGAGAGCCATTCTAATCTCGTACAGGCTGACGTCCGGGATATCTTCGGTATAGTGTCGGGTTAGTCTGGCTCTTGGGTCTTCAGCCAGATCGCTGACAGGCAAACGTGTGGTCTTGTACAATTGTCCATAGAACTTCTCAACTTCTTCCAGCAACTCAGTCTTAGACGATATGGTCCTGCCGTCCTCAGTCTTCAGCTTGGTCAGTTGGCTTTGTCCAACAGACAGATCTCTCGCGAACACTTTTGAGCCTTTGTTGTGCTCAATCGCCTCTTTAATACAATTTGTATTATATTGGCGTAAATCGCGAGTTAGGGACTTAGAGATCTGCCTGTTTAGTTGCCGATACTGAGTAGCGTCTTCAGAGGACTGCAAAACCAATCTGCGTCTTTCTTCCATGAGGTTGCTGGTGAAGTCGGAGATTTTTTTGGTTCTGTTTGAACGGCGAGTTTTAAAAATCTTAGACCCGACCGTTTGAACAATTTCCACGAACCTGTCATTATAATCGTCCACATTCTCGCAGTTTCCTAGGCATTCGAAACGATTGTGCAACTCGAGCTGAAAGCTCTCGGGGTTTTGGAGCTGGATGGGCGCTGGTCGGAGCGTAGACTTCATCAGTCGACATCTTTCTAGCTTGGTCTTTAGATTTAATGTGCCTCTGACCATCCGGTGATCGCTTCCTGTTTTGACTGAATTGATCACGGAGACATCATTGAATATTTGCTTCCTTGTCGACAAGATGAAGTCTATCTCGTTTTTTGTTACGCCATTGGGATGCAACCATGTCCACTTCCGCTGTTTTGACTTTTTAAAGAAGGAGTTCATCATAAAGAGGCTCTCCTTCTCCATAAAGTCGGCCAGCATCTGGCCACGTGCATTTCTTACTCCATATCCAAATTGCCCCACTCTCAGCTCACCATCGCTTCGTTTGCCCAGTTTCGCGTTAAAGTCCCCCATAACAACGGTATAATGGGTCCTGGTGCTATGTAAGGCTGTAGAGATGTCCTCATACATAGTCTCTACCTCGTCGTCGGAGTGTTCCGTAGTCGGCGCGTATACCTGTATGACCTTCATCGAATACCGTTTGGTGATTCTGAGTATAAGGTATGCTACCCTTGTCGAAACGCTCACGATTTGGACCACATTGTTAATGAGGGACTTGTGGACGAGAAACCCGACACCACCCTGGGACTGTTGGTCGCCCTCCCGGAAATAGAGCAGGTTTCCGGATTTAAGGATCATGGTGTCCTCTCCCTCTCTTCGGACTTCACATAAACCTACGATATCCCACCGTAACCTGCTCAATACTTCTTCGAGTTCTGCAAGTTTCTCGTCAGTCCGCAGTGTGCGCGTGTTGTAAGTTGCCAGGGCCAAAGGTCGTTGGGTTTGGTAGCCTGGCATCTGCCGGGGATTCTTCGCACCCCCTACCCCGCCGTTACCATGACTGCTACCGGAGCCAGGAATAGCGGAGCTGCCGGGGACTAGGGGCCGTTTTCTGGGTGTGAAATTCATAGGGGGGGTTTTGCCGTAATCGCCACGCTTGGCAGGCGGGTTGGCGATCGCAGTTTGATTGCAGGTGTGTTGCAATGCACGGAAAGACGCTGCTGCCCATCCTCCGGTTTTAAGTCCCTTAGTCGCCTCTTACGACACCCATTGGAAGAGATGGGATGGTCCTATTCTTAGCCGGGAACCATACGGACATTATATAAATATTTTTTTTAAATCAAAATACTTATTTTAAAATATTATAGATAAATTTCTTGTTACATTGTATAAAATTAAAATGTATATGTTAATATCATCAAATAAAATAAATTACAAAACAAATCTTTTTTACAACTGTACCTAAACATAGTCATTATTTTCAGATATGTACTCATTCATTATTTTAATCAATCGGTACAATATAATATTTTTTTTTAATAAATTAACGGTTATACAATCCTACATCCCTTTACAATGACATTTTTTCTTCATAGTATTTCCTCTTCTACAGCATAATCTGTTTTCAGAACGGTACGGTACACATTACAACATATATGGGGGATTCAACGTCGAGCTCGCCGAACCGTTGGTCCTTTCCACATACAACAACAATATAAACAACAGGCATTTTATCATATGAGTCGACTCTATAACAATTTATATAAAAATAAAATAATCATGTTGACAAACATAGTGTCTAAACATGGGGTTGTGCGCACAACCTATATTTATGGGGTTTTCCGTACTACTTGGTACTAAAAGACTCCAACTCTCTCTCATACAGGAAAACTCGTTCGCTCTATGTTCAAGAAGAAGGATCCAACCCTCAATGTGCCTTGCCTTCATTTCCTGTGTACCGTATCCTCAAACTCATAATAAACATACTAATTCATACAATCATATTTCCAATCATATAAGCACATTCCAAATGAAATTTTGACTTCTAAAATATTGCTTAGCTTTTGGGTGATCAGTCCAATCGCTCAACAAAATCTTATCAACCAACATTCCCAAACTACATTAACATACTTTTCATTACCAAAACAATAACCATATTTTAATAACACATGCAATTCCATCTAAATTACACAACTCTTCATAGACATTCCTAACACGAGTAAAAGTCCCTAATTGTACTCGATGGTAACAAAATATTTTACAACTTTACCCGAAACTCTACTAAGAAAAGTTTTCCAAAAAAAATTACCATTTCATTTTAACTTTAGATAACCGTATGTACAATCAATGACATTTTATCCATTTTTAGATTTATTATTCTTAAAATCATTATAATTGCCCTCAATACTTGACATGTTTGATAACTTTACTAGTCTTTGATGTTCACAAAACATTTACATAACTAAAAGTTTTAAAAATTTCCAATATCGTATGTCCGTCTATACAAAAATAAGATAAATGCACTACAAAACCTTTCGGCTGACAAGAATTAATAAAAAAAAATGCTCAAATTAAATGTACAATCAGTCAGATAAAATTACTTTCTCATTTAATTATTTAACATTCCAATGAATTTAAGAAGACGTGATCTAGTCACTTGTATTTTATGTTTATACAGATTCCGATGCATTTTCTAAAACGTGCTTCTTAGTGCACTGATTTGCACACATTCTATGCCTATCTAACCCATCACAAAAATGTTTAACGTATCACGTTTTTTTCTAACATCAGGAAGTCACACGTTTTATCACGTTTACACGTTTAATCACGTTATAGTCTAATTATTAGATATGCATATTTTTCCAAACTACATTAAAAAATATATATCATTTTGAACTACGTAATGCGATGTTAGTTCCTTTGAGGAAAATATCTTAAATAGCTTCTAGCGCGAATTTTAATAAATCCAAACATATTATAACAAACACATATACTGATATTCATTTTAAAACATTTTCTAAATTTTCGATTTAAATCGTTTTAGGGTACTGACTATATTTTTGTTTAACTCTTTTATCATTTGTAACAAAATACAAATAAAAGTTATGTTTTATATTTTTTACCTACATTGAACACAAATAGGTACTTTCACTTTACTTTTACTCATCATACTTATTTGATATGTAAAATTCAATATTGATGTACAAATTATTTAAATTTCTTCACTTGATTGTTAATTTATAAAAACTATTTTTTACCAAATTAAAAATGATATTATCTCATCTAACGCTCAGATCAAACGGTGCAAAGAGCATAATATAAAATGTGATAAAAGTCCAAAAGCACCAAACACAACAAAAATGACCATAAATAAATAGGCACATTAAACCCTTAAACATTAATTAATCTAACTCAAAAGTGATGAGCAAATTAAATTCTTAAACTTTAAAATAATAATGAAAGTAAATTACGCTATGGTCACATTTAAAATAAGAAAATTTTTCCGTATTAAATTCCACTAAACTTACTTCCTCGCATCTTCCATTACTTCACTCTCCCTCTGGCGGCAACTATCTTGAAGTAGGGCAGGAAAAGGCCAGGAACCACTCCCAGCACCCAAGAATACCAGCCGTCTCGTCGACCGTCACACGAAACACGACATCAACAGCGCCCAGCAGCAACTTCGGCATGTGACACCAGGGCATGCGTAACCCTCCTCCGCCCTTCATTCGGCTCCATTAGTGCAGTGGGTACTCTTATTGTTGTTCTTGAAAAAACACTATTGTTGTAGTCAATTTCACCAGAAGTCTCTTGCGTAAAACACACTTGTTTTTTATGTGTTGCACAGCGCTGCCCCAGCTACGCTAGGCAGCACTGGCAGGGTCGCCATGCGATGATGGGACTTCGGGTCGTAGTTAATAAAGTATAACGTCTCCGTGGTAGCTCGTATAATGACAATATAATGTAATAATTATGATCTTATATACTACAGCTTAACCAATATGTCACGTAGGGTGAGGTGAGCCATTTACACACTACAACGGGTTTCCTCTTTAAGGTCACTGACTCGTTCTTTTGTAGTTAACTTACCATTGCCTCCATTTCTACTCCAGTTCATCTTCTATAAAATAGAAGAAAGCAAGCTTTGAAACCACAGATTTGAAGTAATATATAAGTCATTGTCTTATACCTTAACCGCCTCCGTGGCGTAATGGTCAGTCCATTCGCTTTACACCAGGGGGTCGCGGGTTCGATTCCCAGCGGGGTCAACTTTGTACGAATTGGTTTGGTTGGTGGTAGGGCATTTTCATAGCCCGCCTGGCATGCTACCGCCATCTTATCTCAATCTTTCCGCCAAACATCAATGTTAACAGCATTGATGTGTTCCAGCTTGAAGAAAATATAGCCAGATCCCTGTTGCGTTGGGGAATCTTGGTAAGCCCGCTTCCATTTTCAGCATTATCGTTACTTAATTACCATCAGGTGAGATGATGCCAAATTATCAAATTGCGGACAAAAAAACCTAAGAAAGTATCAACCGGCTACTTACTATGGTTCAAGAAACTGACAGCGTAGGCTTAGAAATACTTTATATAGTTACTAGCCGTTTCCCGCGGCTACGCCCGCTCTGATCCCGATGAAAAATTTTCTATACCTATTCTCAGACCCACCGAATATACACAGAAAATTTCATGGAAATCCGTCCAGCCGTTTCAGAGGAGTATGGCAACTAACACTTTGTTACGAGAATTTCATATACGAGTATACAGGGTGTAACAAAATTGGTGTAGGTCGCGTTAACTGGGGCTTCTGCTCATCATACTGAACAGCTTTTGTTCTACGACTTTGCTGAAAACACAAAAAAAATATTTTTACTCTTCATACAAATCGATCAGCTGATTGACCAATTTTGTGCATTTTAGTATGGGGGGTCCATTTTTTTTTGAGAATTGACTATGGGTTCCTTGGGGAAAGTTGTTCAGTATGATGAGTAGAACCCCCAGTTAACGGGTCCTACACCAATTTTGTTACACCCTGTATAAGATAAAGATAGTATAGGCTTTTGCTACGGAAACGGAACTCTTGTTGTTTCTATTAACATTTTGCTTTTCATTTGTTTGTTATTTTATTATCTTACCAATAAGTATCCCAGTCTGCTCAAAGTATGGCGCAACGAAATCTATAACCTCCTCTCTTTCAGCAGTCATCGTCAAAGCAGCCACCGCTAAATCAGTCTCCTGAAAACATATATTATTGGAACATCGAATGTTTTTCTCATCTCTTATCGTGTGGCACAATGAACCATCGACCTGGAAATCTCTTAACAGACTGCGGACTTAGGTTGGCCGAAGTAAAGAAAACTTGTTTTAGGTGGGGATTCATTGGAGATACGAACCTGGAGTGTAGGTGTGTTGCGGTCCCTCAAAGAATGGACTACCTCATTATGTGTCCTTCTTGCCCAGTCACCTGGACGCGGGAGGACTTGCTGTAGGCCACTGACAAGAAGATTAATCGTGCTATGCAAGGGATAGACGACGGCGCGCGGCGGTTACCTGGTGTTGAACTTAGCATCACCCGCGGTCACGTGTAGGGCATTTAGATTAACACCTACGGATGTGTGCAACGCAACCATCATACACATCTGGAATCAGATGTGCAGGTTTCCTCACTGTGTTTTCCTTCACCGTTAAAGCAATTGGCAATATGTACGTAAGTTTCGAAAAACTCACTGGTACATTGGCCGTCCGGATTTGAACCTGGAACCTCTGGTTTAACGTTCGAATCGCTACCGATTGAGCCATCGACGCTATTATTAGAACAATCCAAGACATCCCCACTGCCACACCCCGGACACTGCAAACAACGGTCGTGAAATGACGTTTCTAAAAACAAATGTTGAAGCAAACAAAATGACGGCGAAATCATATAGGTACGTTCAAGAACTAAACTATAACCAATTTTTATCAATCTGGGTGACGAGGGGGTGAGGTCGAAATCTAGAGAGCGGCAGGGAGTGGCCATACTGTATGTTAGTACTAATATATAAGGTCTAACAAAATTAGCTGAAACTAATTTAACTGGTGCTTGTACCCATGAAACTGAACAACTTTCCCCATGAAACCCATAGTCGTATCTCAAAAAAAATTAACTTCCCATACTAAGTTGACTGACAGCTGATCGAGTTAGTATGGGAAAGCTTTCATGGGGAAAGTTGTTCAGTTTCATGGGTAGAAGCACCAGTTAAATACTGCTTATATAAAAAATAAATAAATAATTATAATTGCATAAGTTGATAAAAAATGCTATGCAATAGCTTTACCGCGGCAGTCCCCGAGTGCCACACGTATTTTCTGATTGTTTAATAATTTACCAATATTTAACAAACTATTTATTTCTTGAATATCAGATGTTCCACCTTTAAATGACGATCAGACTTTTCTAATAGGGGATCGGACTGCTAGTTATTTGAGTTACTTTTTATGATCTGTCAAAAACGAAATTTTGTTTGAAATACCCACAAGTGAAGTCATAGATTTTTAGCGTCATTGGCGAACTTATTTTGTGAATTTGATCAATTAAAAATTAAAGACGTGATGGAAAAACAAAACAAGTAAGGTTTTTTGATTTTTTTATTACATCATCTCAAGCTTTTAAGTCTGTGTGTTGCGTGACGGCAAAGATATTTGTTACGGATAATTAATGTGGCACTGGTACATTACCAAAATAATGAGGATCTTGCACAGCGGTCCTAGGTAGGTAGGTCGTCCGAATTGTCAGGCAGCATGATTTTCACAGCAATCACTCACTTTTAGTTTATTAATACACCACAGGTGTTTCCTAATGCCCCGGGGCTGGGCTTGACCCTTTTAATGAAGTTTAAGACGAAGAAAACATTATATTATCGGCATGTGACGATGCATAGCATCTATGAGAATGCGTCAACTACTTCCCTTTTATTTCCGCCAATCTCAGTCCATTTCCTGTCACGTTTCTAGTAGTTCCGCGTATTGCAGCGCCCTCTATAGGATGTCACCAGGGCCGTTGGAGGCGATTTACTTGTCATAGCGTCGTTACTTCTCGAACAGGCAACACGTGTCACACGAAATAAAGAAGTACCTAATATAAATTATCTTTTCGATTATCAGTGTTTAAAAATTTTACTTGCTCCAGTAGCAAGAAAAAGTGATGAGCGATAGTGATTTAAACGAATGTTCCGAGCATAATGCGGCTGAAGGCGTACCCGAGCCCGTGCGCAGCAAATCGTGCCCGCCTCCTCGCGGCGCGATTAAGCGCCACCGGGAGCCCAGATCCGATTCCGAGTCGCAAGCATCCAATGCCTCGGAGGGAGAGGTAAAAAGGAAGAGAACCGGTGAGTCCGTTGATTATAAAGACTTGGTGAGCAAAATCAGTGTTCTTACAAATGTTTTGCTACAAAATATGATACTACCCTCATCACCACATATCACTGAAAATACATTGCGTAACGATAATAGTACCACAACGGCCACGTCATCCGAGGCCGCGCGCGAGCCGACACCGAGACCTACTTTTAAGGAATAAAAACTCAGTGAACTTGATGGAATATAAATCACTATTTATTGAAATTATTCTGGTACAATTTACAATTTCTTCGACTATTCACTTCGAGTATTCTCCACGAACTGACTATCCACTGGCTGTCCCGCGAGCTCCTAAGCTCTCCCCGCTCGTACGGAAGTGACGTAATATCGTCCGATACCAAACAGCCAATCACAAGTGAGGAATTAAGTGGTCTTCTGACATCCAATAATCAATCACCAACAGGCAGTGTTGCCAACAAAACAAATAATTTGCCTACTAAAAATTTAAATCATGACATTCGGCCATCCGTTTAAGTGGCACCTCCCGGTGCACGTCCAGTAGATAGTCAGTTAGTCTATATTTATATGGATGATTAAATTAGATTACAGAAAGACAGTTATTTATATTTATCACAATATCACACAATTACAATAATAATTTGCTTAATACCAACAATTATTACTAAATAACTATGAAAACTATATTGTAGAAATTAAATCAAGTATTATTTAGTTTTACATTTACAATTATGTATAGCTTAGAAGAATCGTACCTTTATACATTCGGTATTCAAATAAAAGCTTTATATATTGACATCTAATATTTACGAACACCCTTTTTAACAAATCATGACATTCGGTTAAATCTAATTTTTATTTGTATATTAGATTGAATTCATTTGAAAGCGTTTTTGCAGTTCGGACAAAGAAATGTTTTCTTCGCTATCATTGTCGGAAGAGCTAGAGTCCGAAGATTTATCTGTGTCAGGATTTAAAGCGTTAATGTTTATCCAGGGTCTAATTCTGTCAGCTGCGACAACACTTTCAAACAATCTTTTTTTTTTACTAAAACCTGGAATATCTGCAATTTTATATCTGTCATAACCGAGTGACTTGATAATCTTGTATGGTCCGATAAATCTAGATAAAAGTTTTGTACTATTCCCTTGATTGTAAAAATTTGTTCTAGTGATTTTTACAAGATCGCCCTCCTTAAAGACTGGGGCGGGAGCTCGCTTGGCATCATGTCGATCCTTTTGTTTTTGCTGACTTGCTTGAATGTTTGCATTAATTTCTTTTCTTATGTCTTGAATGTTATTAGTAATAGACTCTGAACCAATGTCAAGTTTGTTCGAAATTGCATCACGCAATTTCATGCCAAACAGAGCTTCCGACGCAGTCTTCTGGGTAGTGGCGTTGATAGTATTGTTTATGCCCCATTGTATCTTTCCCAAACAAGTGTCCCAGTCACGTTCATCCTTCCCGTAATTATGTTTTGACATAGCATTTAAAATAGTCTGGTTGAACCGTTCTGCTTGACCGTTTGCCCTGGGACACGCAACGGCATTCAATATGTGTTTTATGCCGTAAAGATCACAAAACTTCCTAAACGCTGCTGATGTGAAAGAAGTGCCACGGTCAGATATTATTCTGGCTGGCAAGCCAAAATCGTAGAAAATGTGTTCAAGTACTTTTACTGTTGTTTTACTTTTTGTGTTCTTTACAGGCTTTACAAACAGATATTTGGTGAACCCGTCCACAATTGTCAATATATATGCACTGCCATTTCTACTTTTTACAAAAGGGCCAAGATGATCGATGTGGACGGTGTGAAAGGGGATCTCTACTTTTCTGATTGGATACAAATGGCCTGTTTTTTTTTTACCAATATTATCCTTGTTATAGGCACACTCTATGCAAGAAGCTACATACTTTTTAACAAATCGACGTAATTTAGGGAACCAGAACAAATCTTGAATTTTCTCACACGTTTTGGCGACACCTAAATGCCCTATATCGTCGTGATTAGCCTTACAAATTTGAAATCTCGCATTTCGGGGAACCACGAGACATAGTTTATCATCAACCTTTCTGTATACTTTATGATTTTTAACAACATAATTCTTTTTTATGTCTTTTGATTCCTCGTCATTTTCCGGTTTAAGAACTTTCACGATCCGCGCAATATCTGGGTCCGAAATTTGCAATGTCATTAACCAGTGATCCTTTTCGATACTATATACTGTTATTGATTCCTCGACGGGCTCGGATAGATTTGTATTACGACTTAGAGCATCTACGTGACTCATCTGTGTCCCTGGTCTACACTCAATGCTAAACGTAAATTCACTTATCTGCAACCACCATCGAGCTATGCGAGATATCAAATCACGCTTCGTAAGAGTAGTTCGGAGGGCGTTGCAGTCTGTGACAACTTTAAATTTGATGCCTAAAAGATAAGCTCTAAACTTTTTTAGAGAACAGTATATAGCTAACGTTTCCAGCTCATATGAATGTAGATGCCGTTCCTCGGGAGTTGTTTGCCTACTAAAGTAAGCGACGGGTTTGATGACACGAGGACTATTTTGCCACTGCAAAAGTATTCCTCCAATACCCAGTGCACTGGCATCTGTGTGAAGCTCTGTTTCGAGTTTGGGATCGTACAACGCTAAAATAGGGCGTTCTATAAGTTTGTCTTTTAAACATTTAAAAGCTTCTGATTCCAATTCAGTCCACTGGAAGGGAACATCTTTCCTCAACAAGTTGTTAAGGGGCCTAGCGATTTCACCATAACCTCTAACAAACCTCCTGAAGTAATTTGCTAAACCCAAGAATTGACGTATTTCGTGTACGTTTTGAGGGGTTGGGAATTCCTTTACAGCTAAAATTTTTTCCGCATTAGGCCTTATCCCACCAGCCGAGATTTCGTAACCAAGATATTTTATAGTGTCATCAAAGAATCTGCATTTTGACAGTTTCAGTGTGAGACCGTTGTCTTTTAAAAGTTTCAAGACTTCCTCTAGCCTAACAAATCCTTGTTCCAAATCTACTGATGGTACAAGTATGTCATCTAGGTAAGCCAGAGCAGACTCGAAACGTTTCGACCCAAGCATTTGGTTTATCAGTCTTTGAAAAACCGCCGGAGCATTCGCCAGACCAAACGGCATCCTCTTGAATTCATAATGGCCGTCTGGCGTCACAAATCCAGTATAGCGGCGGCTATCCTCTGACATAGGGACCTGGTAATACCCAGATGCTAAATCCAGTGTCGTAAAATAGCGATTTCCACTCAGGTTAGACAACTGGTCGTCAATCAAAGGTAACGGAAAACAATTTTTTTTGGTTTTATTATTTAGTGCTCTAAAATCTATACAAAGTCTTTGTTCTCCCGTCTTTTTCCTAACCATCAGGATAGGGCTTGCAAAATCTGAATTGGATTCTTGTATTATATCATTTTTCATCAAGTCTTCTATTATGCTGCGAACCTCTTCCCTCTCCGAATACGACAGTCTGTATGGACGATACACAACGGGTCTATCATCTGTGAGTTCAATTTTCATTTCCGCGTTTTTAGCACAACCTACCTCACTGAGATTTAGAGCAAAACAGTCGCGATACGATTGTAAGAGAGCATACAACTTGTCTACATCAGCACTACTTATTTGACTGCCAACTTTAATATCAGATTTTTGAAGAGGTTCTAGGGACGAGACGTCTTTAGTAATTCTATTTACATGGCGAACTTCTTTCTCGACAAACGGTATTGCCCTAGCTAATATAGTCTTTGGTTCTAGTACGAAATCTTTAGTTGCTAAGTTTGTCAGAACTAAGTGACCTTTGCCGTTCGTTAGAGAATAAGCACCTTGATGAAGATGATATTCTCCCCCTGGCTCACCACTACTATGCCCCTCAACGTATACATCACCGGTGAATAAGGGATCATCCGAACATACCTCTATGATGTTTATTTTTTGTAACTTGGTCATATTAGAGACTGATAACTTTAAAGTTTTAACTTCTTGATCATTTACATAATTGCTAGCACTCTTATAGAAAATTAATTTTGTATTGTCCTTTAAAACGGTAACAGACGGTAATTCTGTAAAATCTTGGCCTATCAGTAATGAAGTTTGAAGGAATTCGTCTTTGACTACAAGGACCTCAATGTTTGCCTCGACTTCATCAATTTTCACGGTTATTAGGCTTTTGTAGCTGAGGACCACTGAGGAGTTACCAAAGCCCTTAATCGCAGGCAATGCATTGAAGATCTTTGTTAATTTTAATTTATCAGCATCAGATTCTCGGATTAAACTACATTCACTACCAAAATCTACATAAGCAGTGAGATTTTGATCCTCAATCACGGCCCGTTTGAAAAACTTATCATTGTAGTTATTATGAGTAGCAATCGTTAACGTTTTCCTTTCTTCAGTTTTGGTCGGCTTGCTATCGTTACGAAGAGCTAATGGATCTAATTTACAAGATGAATTATCGTGACCCACCCTGCTGCACTTTTGACATTTTATTATGGGATTTGGACACCTATAAAAGCTATGGCCTTTAGAGCGACAATTGAAACATGTGACTGTACTCTCGTTTGAAGTCGATGAAGAGCCTACCGTAGGGCGACTTCCTATTACATTTTCACTTTTTCTTTTGAAAAATGGAATATCCACAGGTCTTTGAGAATTGAGAAAATTTAATAAATCTTCAGGTTCCTCACAATCTAAGGCTTGAGCTCCATTCCTAATTGATTTATCTATGATACCATGCACGATACAATCTACAGCCCTTTTCCCTTGAATGTCGCATCTATTAAGCAGAGTGAGCTTATCATAGAAATATTCGCGTAAATTTTCGTTATTACGAGTAGTGCGAGCGAGCATTTCTTCGAGAAGTCGACCATAATTTTGCTCATTAGGAAATGCTTTTTAAGCTTTATCTGCCATTCGTTCCAACTGTACACTACTGATGGCAGCGCCTCAAACCACTTCTTGGCTAAGCCAGATAATTTTTGCAGAGCAAAATGTATGGTCTGCTTCTCGTCCCAATCATAGATACTAGTACATTCGTTCACTTTCCTAAGCCAGCAATCAATATTCTGTGTCTTGCTAGCTGGGTCAAATTCTGGTATTACATTATTGAGGTGATTATTATTTAATTGGTTAGATTTCCCTTTCGTCTTTTGAAAAGAAGACAAAATCTTCAATACGTCATCGGCAGTAATTCCATTAACAACCTCTTTATTAACTTGTGGTACACAATTTGACGACGGTGTAGCTGACCTACTATGGCTAACCTCTTCTACAATCCAAGGCGTCGTCGACGAGTCTCTGCGAATTTTGGAGGTAGGCGACGGCGAGGGAGGCCTCCTTCGCTTACGCTGTCGAGTTCGCCCTCGGCATTCTTTCTCAGGAACATCCATAACCTCGGAGAAATTAAACAGTATTAGAAACTAAAGACGGGATGATATTATAATTAAAAACTGCGGTTTTCTCGAAAACCGTAAGAGATATCAAAAATCTGATTGAATTTTTGAAAAACTTGACTAAAAGTACGTATTGATGAGACTCATATATGTAACTAAAAAAAACTGAAAATGTAACCAAAAATTAAACTAAAACGCGGTAACTGTATAACGGTATTATTGGACATCACTTTATTCAGACCTCCAGCAATAAATTAAATAGGAACTACCCGCCTTTGACGAAGTCCTGGGTTATGGCATACATAGCCTTACACATGGGCACACTTGGCCCGTCCCAGTGACATACATAGTCACTGTGACATCAACTAGGCTGTATCTATGGGCTGCTTAGTTCTTTAATCAATATGAGGACTCACCTGGTCCGATATGTATGACTAACCTAGTCAATATGAGGACTCACTTGGTCCAATATGTATGACACACCTGGTCACTAAACTCGTCTGTGCCATACCTATTTATAAATGCCTAAAAGACACTGCCTGGTAAGCAGCTACACATTTGACCATAAACAAAATTTTATAATAACCAATTTCACAATGTCTTAATTATTTGTCATACCCTCAATTTCAAATTTAAAAACAATATTTTTTTTTTCAAATTAGCAGCAATGCAAGATGCTATTGAAGAACAGTGGCCCTTACAATAACATTTACATCGTTTTTCAGACTAAATTTGTCAAAGGGTAGCCTTGCGCAAAGATAGTCCTGTCATCAATTTTAAATAAGTAGGTTACTAGCCGCCATTAGAAGTTTGTGCAAGATACTATTGAAGAACAATGGTCCTTGCAATGATATTTACACAAACCTACCAGAACAACGTAGTCAATAGAGTAGCCATGATCAACGCTGATCCGATTATGACGAATAATTACCCCTTTCTGTTTGAATTCGAACAACTAAAATACAATTATTGCAATTATCATCGCAAGACAATGGTCGTTACGATCAAAATTGCAAAAATTTACCGGAAATACGTTTCCAAAGAGTAGCCTTGGCCAACGCTATCCAATATACGTAGTTATTCAAAACGTAACACTAAAGATTTTTATTACGGACGGAAGGTATGACAAAATAACTAAATAATAAAGCACGTGCACTAATATCTTTTGTGCAGTTTAAAAAGTTACATACCTTTATGGGCTGAGGATAGTATCCCGCTTCTGAGTTTTTAAGGAATAAAAACTCAGTGAACTTGATGGAATATAAATCACTATTTATTAAAATTATTCTGGTACAATTTACAATTTCTTCGACTATTCACTTCGAGTATTCTCCACGAACTGACTATCCACTGGCTGTCCCGCGAGCTCCTAAGCTCGTACGGAAGTGACGTAATATCGTCCGATACCAAACAGCCAATCACAAGTGAGGAATTAAGTGGTCTTCTGACATCCAATAATCAATCACCAACAGGCAGTGTTGCCAACAAAACAAATAATTTGCCTACTAAAAATTTAAATCATGACACTACTAACTCGGCCTTTGAGGTTAGTTTGCAACGTCCCGCGGCACCCATGGCTACCAACTCGGTCGAACCGCGGTTATTAAACCTTGGCCCAGTGACTACTACCCTTAAGGACCCTAAGGTGCCTCGCGCCGATCCTGAGCACCTAAAAAGGGTTGATATATTACAAAAATTTGGTGATCCGTCGTGGAAAGATGTTCGATATGCAGAAGCGTTAAAAATCCACAATGCCACACCTGGTTTTGTAGATCTTGAGGTGAACGACGAGCTTAGGCAATTCACTAAGGACAAAGATTACGCAGCCCATTCCGAAAAAATTTTAGCTGCCATTTGTAACGGCTTGATTACCCAGCATGACGAATTGATTCAAAATTTGCAACAGTTTATTGACTGGGTGGCCTCCCCCGAAACAGTTTTGTCTTCTGACATTATTTTTGACAAGATCTCAGAATTATTTAAACCTACCTCCAAATTTCACAAAGTAAGTGAAGAAATAATGCAAATGGTTTGCGGTAAACGAGCTGACTATATTGAAACTCGCAGGGAGCGCATCCTTAGCGAACTACCCAACAAGAACTTAAGAGAGGGTCTGCGCAAGATTCCTCCAAGTTCTAAACACCTGTTTGACGAAAATTTGTTACGAACTTACATTCTAAACACAGGCGGGATGGACAAGTGGATACGACCATGGTTTAATGCTGGAAAAGAGGCAAAAAGGGCAAACAATAAATCTACTCATAAATATAACAAGCCAGGCACTTCGCGAGATTCTGATAATTACCCCTTTCGTACGCGGGGAAGTGAAACGGTTTCGAAAAGAAACGGATCCCCTGCCGGATCTTCCAGGCAAACAGAACAAAGAAAAACGAAAAAACCTTTTATTAGAAAGGATTTCCAAGCCAATAAGAAACAATTTAACAAATGACTATCGACCGCCTCAACCCAAATTTTACGGAGGCTGCCTCCGAGCGCATCGGGGGCAGTGGCAGACGCTGCGGGCTCCACAGGCCCTTCTCAGAATGATTTCTGGAATGCGGCTGCCATTCACCTCCAAACCTCTTCTCGTCCAACCTTCAGTTCGAGTCCTTTGCTCTTACGAGACTCGGCCATCTCCGAATATGTCACGAGAAATATGCAAACTGCTAGAGCAGGGTGTCTTGGAAATTCCGGAACAACAGAGTTTGGGTCCCAGCTTCTTTTCAACCATGTTCTTGACGAAAAAGAACGACGGATCTTTCAGACCCATATTCAATTTAAAGCGGTTGAACCAGTACATCGTGCCCAAACCATTCAAGCTGATATCTCACTTTCAAATTCCCCAGTTCCTCCAAAAGCACGATTGGATGGTGAAAATCGACCTTTCATCAGCATATTTCCACGTACCTATTGCTCAGTGTCACCGGAGGTTCCTGCGACTGGTTTACGACCAACAGGTCCTCCAAATGACAAGCTTACCTTTCGGTCTATCGTGTGCCCCGAAGAACTTCGCTGCCTTGACCAACTGGGTGGCCCACTACCTACGAAACAAAGGCATCCGGATCATTGTATACTTGGACGATTTTTTGATCGTGAACCAATCGCGTACGCTCCTCCAAGATCATGTGAGTACGGCAGTCGACATTCTAGAGAAATTGGGGTGGACCATCAACTACGAAAAATCGATCCTGCTTCCTACTCAAGAAGTAGAGTTTCTGGGTCTCCTCTGGGATACCAGCCAGTCTCTAAAAAGTTTACCAGAGAAAAAGGTAAGGACAATAATAGCCCTTTCTCAGCGAGCAATCGAAAAAAGAACAATGTCATTAAAGGAAGCACAGGTAGTTCTAGGAACTCTAAATTTTGCAAACTTTGTAACGCCCAGAGGAAGACTGCACTGCCGGCAACTTCAACGTCACGCTCGATCTCTGGCAAGCCCCCTTACCCGCTCACAACCACCTATCCCAGCGCCGGTAGAGGAGGAGCTGCAGTGGTGGATCAATGCCTTAAAGAACCAAAAAACCAAGAGCAATCTACACCCGGAACTGATCCATCATTTTCTGACTACGGATGCAGCCGATCATGGGTGGGGGGCGCAGTTGGACAACCAAGTCGTGTCAGGCCAGTGGACACCCAGCCAGAGTCATTGGCACTGCAACCGCAAGGAAATGTTTGCTATAATAGCAGCGATACAGCAGTTCAAGTCTCAACTGCAGGGCCGTCATCTGTTTCTACAGTCCGACAATCGCACAGTCATCTCATACATTCGCAAGGAAGGCGGAACACGGTCAACGGCTCTACTGAATTTAACATACCAGCTTATGAGTCTGCTGGACAATTGGCACATTTCCGTGACCGCGGAATATCTTCCAGGAAAGTTCAACGACATAGCAGACAGGTTATCTCGAGGGAAACGGGCTGCCGAGTGGCATCTACTACGACCAGCCCTGAAAGAGGTGTTTCTGAAAGAGGTGGTGACAACTACGGAGTCCCTCAGATAGATGTCTTTGCCTCCAAAAAGACAAAAGTTGTGCAGAGATATGTGTCAATAGACTGTCAGGATTGCTCAGCGCAGTTTCACAACGCCTTCAGTCGACAGTGGCATTTCCATCTGGCGTGGGTGTTCCCACCACCCAGCCTGATACCTCGAGTACTACACCATCTGAATTCTGCTCAGGGAATATACCTAGTAGTAGCACCAATGTGGGAGAACGCATTCTGGCTTCCGGACCTACGTCGCAGAGCGCTTTGCAAACCCATGAAAATCAGGAATCTGAGCCAGGTTCTCATCGACGAAAGCACCGGCCTACCACCGGCCCGTGTTCAGGAAATGGAAGTTTATGTATGGAAGATTGGGGGTGGAGCGAGATAACTGGAAACTGGACTGATGAGGAAATGACCTTGCTCAGATCTAGTTGGAGAGAATCCACTGTGAAAACGTATAAGCCTGCATGGGCGAGATGGTTAAAATGGTGTAGAGACAATAATTTGGACTATAGACAGCCTCATTGCGATAGTTTATCCAGATTTTTAGCATATTTGTGTCTAAAAGAGAGATTGGCTTACCCAACAATTTTATTACATAAATCCGTAGTTTTAACTTACGGACGAACCCTAAATGATGAAGACTTAAACTCAAATTTCCTAGTTAAACATATGTTGAAAGCCATTTCTCTTCAGAATCCAAGAGCAGACAAACCACCCGTCTGGGACCCGAGTGACTTGGTCTCCTGGCTGCAGAATAACCCACCGACTAACGTGACATTGTTCGAGGCCTCTCGTAGGTTAGCTTGCATACTGCTTTTAGCGTCGGGCCGAAGGGTGCACGATCTTACCCTGTTGAAGATCTCCGCAAATCACTATACCGACTCCGGCGACCACGTCACTCTGTGCCCAGCCTTTGGGTCAAAAACGGACACGGCCTCACACAGACAGTCAGGTTGGAAACTGTTGAAACATAGTAATAATAACACTTGCCCTGTATTCTGGTTGAGAAAGGTTATCGAGCTAGGGGAACAGCGGCGAACAACCGAATGTGGTAGCTCCCTATTTATCTCCATCAAAGGCTCTACAAAAGCTGCCTCACGCACTGTTATTGGCAACTGGATTAAAACTGTATTAAGAGACGCAGGTATTGCAGCAACTGCCGGATCTATGCGCTCAGCCGTCGCATCCTTAAACTGGTATGAAAATTTCCCGATTGAAGACATTCTGAGTCGTGGAAACTGGCGCAGTGAAAATACTTTCGCCAGGTATTACTGCAGACAAATCATTGGAAGAAATCCAACACAAAATAATCTTTCTGTTAATTTTGTGCCTAATTAAGTATTAGTAATGTTTATTGCTATTTAAACTACTGATTATTCTGATTCATCTATAATTTTCTCATTACTGTAATACAAGTTTGTATAATCCTTCGAAGGCATTGGTCTTATTTCTGTAAATAACTTTTGATTTCACATTTTGTGTGCTCTACTATCTATCTGTATCATGGATATTAAATTTGTGAATTTCATTTTGTGAGTTTAAAATTACAGCCTCACATAGCGTCGTTGACAGTCACCAGGAGATATAAACACATCTCTCATAGATGCTATGCATCGTCACATGCCGATAATAGTGCAAGTTTTACACAACAATAAAACTTGTATTATTGAGCAGAGACGATGCATAGCATCCCAATAAGGCCTCCTGGTGAGAGACTTCTATGACAAGTAAATCGCCTCCAACGGCCCTGGTGACATCCTATAGAGGGCGCTGCAATACGCGGAACTACTAGAAACGTGACAGGAAATGGACTGAGATTGGCGGAAATAAAAGGGAAGTAGTTGACGCACTCTCATAGATGCTATGCATCGTCTCTGCTCAATAATACAAGTTTTATTGTTGTGTAAAACTTGCACTATTTTATAAAAAAATATGCGGAGCACGTATTCGATGATCCATGAGACCAAAAGTTCCAATCACGCACGCAAGAGGCGCTGTTGTCCTTGCAAAGGAAAAGATTCCTCGGCTCGCCATTGGTTATATCAAATTTCGGTTCCAAAGATAAGTAAATACCAGGCCAATAAAAAAAAGGGCAAATATATGAAAAGAAACCTTCCTATCTTCCAAATTGTGTTTTTCGCATTACATTTATATAATATATAATATAAAAAAAAAGAGAACATTACCTAATACTAAACATGCCGCTCACCTTAAAAGAATGTAGAACTTTTAACTTATGTAATATTTACAATTTCAATAAAACTATTATTATTATTATTTTATTTTTTAGTAACTACTTTTCAATGGGTAGGGGACAAATTTTGACTACGGGCCGTTTGAACAAATTTTTGCCATGTTGTAACGTGACTACCCGTACAATGTTGTCAGAGCCAGGATGCAAAGAATGAACACGAGCTATTTTCCACTGGAGAGGCGGAAGGTTGTCATCACATACCACTACAATAGCACCTTCTTGAATGTCAGAGCCACGGTTCTGAAACCATTTGCTGCGTTGTTGAATTTCGTGTAAATACTCTTTGCTCCAACGTTTCCAGAAGTGCTGGACACTGTGTTGTATCCACCGCCATCTACTCAATCTATTGGGACAGACATCAATCAATGACGTGTCCGGAATGGTATTTATGGGTGACCCAATCAGGAAGTGAGCTGGTGTTAAAGGAAGAGGATCAGAGGCGTCTGCGCTAAGCACACAAAGAGGGCGTGAGTTAATAACGGCCTCTATCTGACACAAAAGTGTGTGCATCTCGTCATATGTTTGTGTACGAGTTCCCACCACACGTTGCAAATGATGTTTGAAGCTCTTTACACCAGCTTCAAATAAACCCCCGAAATGTGGACCGTACGGTGGTGAGAAGTGCCATGTTATACCTTGCTGAATGATTTTGTTATTAATTTCACTTTGAATTTCAGTGTTTCGCAAAAAAATGTATAAATCTTTGAGATGATTATTACAACCGACAAAATTCTTTCCGTTATCTGAATAAATGTCCGAACAAAGACCACGACGCGAAATAAAACGTCGTAATGCCGCTAAGAAGGCTTCCGTAGACAGTTCCGAAACCAATTCGAGATGAATAGCTTTAACTGTCATGCATACAAATACAGACACGTAACACTTTACAATTTTTGCGTTGCGGACCTTGTTCGCTCGTACAAAAAATGGACCTGCGTAATCCACCGCTGTCTTTAAAAAGGGACGCTTAGGCGTTACTCTATCCGCGGGGAGAGGCGCCATACTAGGCTGCAAGCGTACTGGGCGCGCTCGAAAGCACGGTACACAACGATGTATACGTTGGCGTATTATGTCACGACTTGAAAGGATCCAATACTTGTGTAAGAGCAAGTATTGAACGGCCTGAGCACCAGCATGCAGATTACATCTATGCATATCATCAATCAGTAGCGTCGTTAAAGGATTTTTTTAGGTAAAATTAACTGATGTTTGGAGTCATAAGGTAGCATAGACTTTTGTATTCTACCTCCTACGCGCAAGCACATTTCGGTATATAAAAATGGATTTAGCCGCCTTAATTGATTGGAGGGATACTTTCCTTGTGAGATATTTTGTATATCTTCCGTGAAAGCAGAATGCTGGACTATCTTAATAAGTCTATGCAGACAGAAATTATATTCGTGGACTTTCACATGTTTATGAAGAGAAGATAACTTCCTGCATTTATTGTAGAAACGGAACAATAGTGCCGTAACCCGGATGAGTTTTCCTAGAGTAGAAAATCGCGAAATGATATCAATACCGTCGTAAATGGGTACAGCCGTGGCTGGATTGGATTGAATCCCAGGTAAGTCCGATCTCTTTTCTTCCTTAGTGTGGGGTATGGCCTTTCGTATAGGCCAAGACGACTCTGGCATCGAAAGCCACGACGGTCCATAAAACCATAAGCCATGGAGTAGGAACGTGGTTGGCAACATTCCTCGTGATGCACAATCAGCTGGGTTGTCGGAGGATGGAACGTGACGCCAACAGCTTGCTGGCACGCGTGACAGGATTTCACTAGTACGATTGGAGACGAAAACTTTCCATTCATGTGGTGGAGAATGTACCCACGCAAGCACGATTGAGGAATCTGACCACGCATAAACATTTTCTAAGTTTATGCGGGTATTGTAAGTACGCATCACCTTCTCTAATAACTTAGATAATAACAGAGCAGCCATCAACTCTAACCGTGGTATAGTAAGTCGTGGTTTTAAAGAAGCTACTCTAGTTTTCCCTAGTAATAGGTAAGTATGACCTTCATCGTTGTTGTCGATGAAACGAATGTAAACACAAGCAGCGTAAGCCTTCTCGGACGCGTCAGAAAAGCCGTGAAGCTGTATAGCACCTGTGTTTGGAAACACATGACGCGGAATAAGTACTTGCGATAAAACATGCAGTTCTTTTATAAAATTATTCCAGGCATTAACTATATCGACGGGCGGAGTTTCATCCCAGTCGACTCCTGAAAGCCAGAGCAATTGTATCAAATGTTTGGCATATCAGGTTACAGGCGAGAGCCATCCTACTGGATCGTATATTTTAGCGATCTCTGAAAGAATTGAACGCTTTGTGCAATTTTCTGTCGAAATATGTACGGTGAACGTAAATTCATCAGTTTGAGGGTTCCACTGAAGTCCTAACACCTTTGTTTTGCTATCATTTTCCATTTTAGCGAATCGTACATTTTCCAACCGCTCACCGTTAGATTCAATAGGCGTTACTGCTCTAAGTATCGCTGGCGAATTACTGTGCCATTTACGGAGTTCAAATCCTGCGGTTGCACATAATATTGCTATGAGTTGGTTTTGCAACACCAGAGCATCTGGTTCTGAATTCGCACCTGAGACAACATCATCGACAAATACATCATTAGACAAAACCTGAGCAGCAAGTGGGTAATGGTCTTGTTCATCATGAGAAAGCTGTTGTATGGTGCGTAATGCGAGATAGGGTGATGAATTGACGCCAAACGGAACCGTGCAAAGACGAAAATCTTGAATAGGCTCGTTGGGTGAAGAACGCCACACAAGACGTAAGAAATCTCTATCAGATTCTCGAACTAAAATGTTTCTATACATTTGTTTTATATCAGCCGTAAAGGCTATGGAATGCATTCTAAATTTTAATAAGACATCTACAATGTCTTGGTGAAGCTTCGGACCAGTGAGAAGGATATCATTGAGGGATTTACCATTAGTGGTTTTGCTACCAGCATCAAACACGACTCGTGTCTTAGTAGTTTCACTGGATTCTTTGATCACACAATTGTAAGAGTTTTTGTACAATTATGCTTTATTAATTTGCAACATAATATATCACTATCTATTATTTAATTAAGATACCTTGAAATACTTCATGTAAAGTCACATTAATTTAAAAGCAGTTGTCATGACTAGGTTAATTTTGTTTAAATATATTTTTGGAAATATTTTCATAAATGTTAAAATATTATTATAATAATTTACAAATTACAGAATTAGTATTTTACACTATGTGTTGGTTTGCTACGAATAATAAAGTGCAAAACAACACATACTGTTGACTTCACGTTGCTCGATAAATATATTTTTGGAAATATTGTAATAAATGTTAAAATATTATTATAATAATTTACAAAATACAGAATTAGTATTTTACACTATGTGTTGATTTGCTACGAAAAATAAAGTGCAAAACAACACATACTGTTAACTTTACGTTGCTCGTCGATCACGGCAGTTCTCGGAGGAGGGATGCCGTGGTGGGGAGCGATGGAGTCAGGCGGACGGAAGATTATGATAGAGGATAGACAATTTTGCTAAGTGGAGTTGAAGGTGGTAACACGAATAAAAGTATAAAATATTATTGAACATTTTATTGAAATCAACTACGGTCACCTGACAATTTTAATATCAAAAGCTGGGATACTTCCACGTGTAAGTGTATTTTTTTTTTTTATTATTTTTATTTCTCTCTATTGCTTTTCTATCCTTTTTTTTTTGCATGTTGAATTAAAGAAGTTAGATGCATTATAAAGTAGTGAAGTCACATCACATAATGAAACGAATAACGATTTATCTTCAGAATTGGATATTCATTCCACACTGAACAAAACAACTAACAGGTTACTACCCTCATTGCAAAGAAGATTTATGTCCCGTATTAATTTACTAGGTTACTTTTTTTTTATTAGGTTACTACCTACCCTCAAATAAAAAATATATATGTATATTGTCCTACCGTCAGGCAAAATAAACTGTACAGCCATCCTGTGCATACTTTCTCGTGAAGCCTTTACCGTCGGGCGTAGTCGGGAATACACAAATCAAGGATAAATATAACGCGTACCTAGTAGCATACAATAAAAAAAAATAATAATAATGGGTGTATAAGGTTTGATGAAAATTTTACAAATGGTTTGATTATGTATGAGGTCCTCATTTATTGTTTTTTCTCTTCTGTAATAGTGAAATACTCAGTGCAGTGGACCTTTAGTCCTTGTTATGTAGAGTGTTTTAATGGAATCGCTAGAGCAATTTAAAAATTTCTGTCTTTTAAACAACCTACCTTCATTATAAAGAACATATTGTGTCCTTTGTTTATTTCTGTATATTTCCAGTAATGGATCGACTTCTTAGAACACCGCCACCAGTGGCAAATGAGCGTCCATCACGCGCTCGAGAGAAACGTACGAGTGATCGCCGCAGCAGGAGCCGCAGTCGCAGCAGATGTAGTCGAGGGAGATCGAGCCGAGCATCAAGGAGCCCCAGTCCAGTTTTACCTTTAACTACAAGACAAAAGCAGCGAACACCATGTAGTCCTTCTCCCTTACGTGCTTTGAATAGGCGAGAAATTTCTCCACAACGTATTATGAATTCAGAAAGGCGCAGCCGCTCTCCAACACGAACAACAATTAGGCGCAAGCGTTCACCAACACGAGAATCAATCGGACGCAGTTGTACCCCACCACGTGCTCCATTTCGATTGAGTGCATCGCAACAGCCAACCCTTTCACCTACGAATCAACGTGAAAAGTCACAACGCCAGCGACACAGATCATCACTTCCACAACCAGCGTCATCCCGAGAGCGCAGCCGTTCGAGACATGATAGAGAGTTGTCGGACCAGCATCTCGCATCAA
This sequence comes from Coleophora flavipennella, assembly GCA_947284805.1. Taxonomy (NCBI): domain Eukaryota; kingdom Metazoa; phylum Arthropoda; class Insecta; order Lepidoptera; family Coleophoridae; genus Coleophora; species Coleophora flavipennella. The sequence continues at coordinate 1,217,808 of CAMYPC010000001.1, read as the reverse complement.
ATCACACATGTAAGACAAATTTACTTGATAATTCTAATACTAATGATACATTCAGACAATTCATGAATTTAATGAGTAATTTTATTAAGCCATAATTTTCTCAAAAACTACACTTCGATAAAAATATGATCCCAGAATTTGATCCATCTGTTAAAAACCATAGGATTGATACTTGGATTTCAAAAGTCAATGAATGTGCTCAAATATATGGATGGACCGATCGGCAAACTTCTCATTTCGCTTTGCCTCGTTTAGTAGGTCATGCTAAAAAGTGGTATGAAGGTTTACAAACTATAAACCGGTCGTGGCCAGAATGGCAAGATTGCCTAAAACGTGCGTTCCCCTTTGAAACAAACTATGGTACTTTATTGTCGGAAATGCTAGAAAAACGTTATAAAATAGGTGATACACTGGATAATTACTACTACGAAAAAATGATACTATTAAATGCTTGTGACATAACAGGAAAAAGGGCGGTGGATTGCATTATACATGGACTAGATGACAGGACACTTAAGGCTAGCGCCTCGTCAGCTCGATTTTCAGAACCTGAAGATTTATTAGGATTTTTAAAGGATATGAGTAGAGAGAAAAATGATTTTAGAACATTTAAATCAAAACAAGGATATCAATCAGATAGGAGCGATATCATTTGTTCTCTCTGCAAAAGGGTTGGCCATAATTTCAAGCAATGTAGAGCAAACATCTGTTTTAATTGCAAACAAGCCGGCCACAGGGTTTCACAGTGCCCTCAGCCAGTAGTAAAATGTGAAACTTGTCAAAAACTAGGACATAGAACACAAGATTGTTTCAGAAATAAGACTAACACTAAAACCTTAAACGAAAAGCGCGTTATGATTACTGGCACTTCAACTAATCAGTTAGTTCACTCAAAATTTTATAAACCATTAAAAATTAATAACAATGACGATGAAATAATGTCTTTTGTAGATTTTGGGAGTCATTGTTCACTTATTAGGCAAGATGTGACTGAAAAATACAATTTGGTGGTTGAAAATTCTAGTTTACCAGTTATTAAAGGTATAGGTGAATTTGGCATAAGTCCGTTGGGCAAAACAAAATTTACAGTAAAACTTGGCGACGTTAATGCTTCCATTGTTGCTTATGTTGTCCAACCTGAACAGTTGCATGTACCTATTTTAATAGGTCAAAATTTTACGGAGCTCCCTAATATTTTAGTTATAAAAACAAACACGACACTTGAAATACTTAAAAGAGACATAACCTCAGAGTTGCCTAATTTAGAAACAGAACCTACATGTATAGTGAAATTGTACGTTTGTAATGATTGTTCTGTTGATAAAACTAGTAGTTTAGATTGTTATTCTACTTATGAAAAGAAAAACTGCAATATATTTATATCAGGTAGTTATCGTAATTTAAATAATCAAGAATATTGGATTCAAGAAGGAATATATAAAGTAAAAGATGGCAAAGTTTCAGTTTTAGTAGTTACACCCTCATCATTGACATTTAAAAAGGACAACCTATTGGTTCGTGCTAAAGAAATAACTGCAGTTCAGGAGGACAACCTAAGCCTACACTGTTTACGGGCTCAGTCTGACTATTCATCAATTGATGTATCGGAAATTAAAATCAATACAGATTTATCTTCGCTTGAACAAAAACAAGTATACAATTTGATTGAAAAATACCGAAAAACATTCGCTCAAAACCTTACTGAACTAGGATGCACCACTTTGTCTGAGATGGACATTCAACTCACAGATCCTAAACCTGTAGTATACAGACCTTATAGGTTAAGTTACAAAGACAGAGATGTAGTTAGAAATATGGTTAGTGAACTCATTGAAAATGACGTAGTTGAGGAGTCGTCATCTTCATATGCTAGTCCCATAATTTTAGTGTCAAAAAAGACTGGTGGTCAACGTTTATGTGTTGACTATCGTGCGCTGAACAGTAAAACAGTCAAGGACCATTTTCCTTTACCTCGAATAGAGGATCAAATTGATCAATTAAGTGGTAGTAAATATTTCACTAGTCTTGACCTGACCAGTGGATATTATCAGATTCCAATAAAACCTGACTGTCGTTACCTTACTGCTTTTGTTACGCCTGATGGCCTGTACCAGTTTAAGCGAATGCCTTTTGGTTTAGTCAATGCACCTTCCATATTTCAAAGAACGATTACAAAAGCGCTGTCTTTGAATACACCAGGGGGTAACTGTCTAAATAATTTGGCTAAACCAGCTTTAGCTTATATGGATGATCTTATAATTCATTCGAAAAATTTTGAGGATGGTCTCGCAAAATTAAAAAGTACATTTGAATTACTCAACCAGGCAAAATTAACGTTAAATGTGAAAAAATGTTATTTCTTTCAAACATGTATTGATTATCTAGGGTTTGAAATTAATGAAGAAGGAATAAGACCAGGTAAAGCAAAAATCGAAGCAGTAGAGAAATTTCCAATACCGAAAAATGTTCATGAAGTTAGACAGTTTGTTGGCCTAGCAGGTTTTTTTCGAAAGTTTATTAGAAATTTCTCAATACTAGCTAGGCCATTGACAGATTTAACAAAAAGGGATTATACATGGCAATGGAACGATGCAGAAAAGAACGCATTCCAAACTTTAAAAGAAAAATTAGTACAACGTCCAGTATTGGCTTTGTATAATCCAAATTTTAAAACTGAGCTTCACACAGACGCTAGTAAGTTAGGTATAGCAGGAATATTAATGCAGAAGGAGAGTGAAAAGACCCATTTAAGACCAGTAGCATTTTTCAGTAGAAAGACGACAATAGATGAGTCAAAATTTCATGCTTATGATTTGGAAACGTTAGCGGTAGTTAGCTCCTTAGATCGATTCAGAGTTTATCTCCTTGGAATACCATTCACAATTGCAACGGATTGTAATGCTTTGCGTGCAACTTTTACTAAACGAGACATTCTACGTAGAATAGCCCGATGGTGGTTGATTTTACAAGAATATGACTGTGAGATAGTTTACAGACCCAATCATAATATGTCCCATGTCGACGCACTTAGTCGCAACCCTATACAATCCAACGACGTTGAGGTAGAACCAGAACTCGTGCGAGTACTTAGTATTAGTAGAGAAGATTGGCTTTTAAGTTCACAGTTAACAGATCCCAATATTTGTCACATACGAGAAGTTTTGGTTGATCCGAAATATAGTAAAGTAGCTGATATAAAGCAAAATTTTGTAATAAAAGAAAACAAACTTTTTCGTAAAGTAGGAGAAAATGAACTTAGGTGGGTAGTACCAAAAGGCAATAGATGGGAAATTTGTAGACAAAATCATGACGAAGTAGGTCATTATTCAACTGAAAAGACACTTTGTAAAATAAAAAGAGATTTCTGGTTCCCAAAAATGAAAAAGTTTGTCACTAAGTATGTGAAATCCTGCCTGCATTGTGCTTTTGGCAAAGATGCATCTGGTAAACCGGAAGGTTATCTACATCCGATTCCAAAAACAAGTATACCTTTTCACACCATACATATTGACCACTTGGGGCCCTTTGTAAGGAGTAGCCGTGGAAATATGTTTTTACTTTTAGCAGTAGATGGGTTTACTAAGTTTTGTATCATAAAACCACTCCGAAGTTTGAAGACTGGACTTACTGTCAAAGCTTTAACGGACATATTTTCTACTTTCGGATTTCCAAATAGGTTGATTTCAGATCGCGGCTCAACCTTCACTTCCAAAGAGTTTGAAACTTTTTGTAACGAATCTCACATCAAACACATATTGAATGCTGTGGCTTCACCAAGAGCCAACGGCCAGGTGGAGAGATACAACCGTACCGTTTTAAATGCTCTCAGCTCATATACCGACAAGTTAGGTGAAACAAAATGGGACCAAGAGTTAGGAAAAATACAGTGGGGTTTAAATAATACGTTAAATAAAGGAATAGGCAAAACACCTTCAGAAGCATTGTTTGGACGTACATTGGTTAATGGCAGCGAAAATATGTTCAGTAGTGATGTTTTCCCTGAAACAAGAAATACAACACAAGACGTTGATCAAATAAGATTAGAGGTTAGCAAACATATTGCAGGTGATCAGGATAAGCAAAAGAGTCGATTCGACAAACATAGAAAGGAGGCAAAAGTATATGCAGTTGGAGATTTGGTTAAAATAAAGAAACAATTAAATTCTAATGATGGAAAAAGTAAAAAACTACTTCCTACATTTTCGGGTCCTTACAGAATTACAAAAATTTTAGATAATGATAGGTATGAAGTTTCTAGTATAGAAGGGTCTAGTTTAGGTAAAAAGAAATATAGTAATGTTTGGGCTATTGACCAAATTCAACCATGGATCAATATTCAACAGATGGACACGGAGAGTTCTGAAAGTGAATAAATGAAACAGTTTTGTTTTATCTGCTCAATACTTCTGGTTTAATAATTTTACAATTCAAAATACTTTGGCATAGAAAGTTAATAAATTCGTTGTCACAAAATAATTCATATCTTAGTAACAAATTATTGTAAATTATTTAATTTTTAAGCTAATATATTGAAATGAATTAAGTTTCTACATTTACTTTGATTCCTATATGACCTGAAGACAGTTCCAGGTAAATTAAAAGAGGACATGTATCTGATGAATGTTCCAGATCTGGTATTGATTTTATATGCCTGATGAGAGTTCCAGGTAATGTTTATTATTTTGAAGGAAATATTAAGTACATACGTTAATCAAATTGTATATGTATATCTGAAGAAGGTTCCAGATATAATGATTGTAATTTATACCTGATGAAAGTTCCGGGTCATGTATAACTTTGTCTGATGGAAGTTCCAGATAAGACTGTGATTGAAACCTGATGAAAGTTCCAGGTAATACTTAATCCCGAATTAAGTATGTACTCATTTAAATATTGATTATAATTGATAAAAAAAAATGATAAAGTTACAATTTGATTATGAGGTAATTTTCGTTTGAGGACAAACTTATATGGTCAGGAAGGCCGATTGTAAGAGTTTTTGTACAATTATGCTTTATTAATTTGCAACATAATATATCACTATCTATTATTTAATTAAGATACCTTGAAATACTTCATGTAAAGTCACATTAATTTAAAAGCAGTTGTCATGACTAGGTTAATTTTGTTTAAATATATTTTTGGAAATATTTTCATAAATGTTAAAATATTATTATAATAATTTACAAATTACAGAATTAGTATTTTACACTATGTGTTGGTTTGCTACGAATAATAAAGTGCAAAACAACACATACTGTTGACTTCACGTTGCTCGATAAATATATTTTTGGAAATATTGTAATAAATGTTAAAATATTATTATAATAATTTACAAAATACAGAATTAGTATTTTACACTATGTGTTGATTTGCTACGAAAAATAAAGTGCAAAACAACACATACTGTTAACTTTACGTTGCTCGTCGATCACGGCAGTTCTCGGAGGAGGGATGCCGTGGTGGGGAGCGATGGAGTCAGGCGGACGGAAGATTATGATAGAGGATAGACAATTTTGCTAAGTGGAGTTGAAGGTGGTAACACGAATAAAAGTATAAAATATTATTGAACATTTTATGGAAATCAACTACGGTCACCTGACAATTTTAATACAGTGGTGGGGAATGTAATAGTTATTAGGTGAAATCTTATTAATATCTACTAGCTCCATGTGTTTTAGCTGTACATATTCTTGAAGACACGCGTGATAATCAACTTTGAGGTTCGGATTTTGTTCTAACTTATGTTCTAATTTACGCAATCTAGAGATAGCTATTTCTCGTGATTCTCCCAAGGGAGTAACGTTGGTTTTGAATGGAAGAGCTACTACGTATCGCCCTGACCTGTCACGAGTATGTGTATTTTCGAAAATTGATTCACATAGTTGTTCATCGCGCGTTAGTGTCTTGGTTTCAATCAACGATTCTAGTTCCCAAAATTTTTGAAGATCCATATCCGACTGGAACGTATTAAAACAAACCTGCAATGAAGTTTGCTGTGAAGCCTGAACCGTAGATTCAAAAGAAACTTTCCCCATCAATAAATAGCCGAAGATACTATCCATTGCGATTGGTGAACCAGGCGACCCTGTTATTACATTTCCTAATAATACGTGGGAAAGTATATCCGCACCTAAAAGCATTTCTACGGGTTGCGGTGAGTAGAAATAGGGGTTCGCTAACATTAAATTTTGAATGTGAGACCACCCTGTACGTGGCAAAGGTACAGTAGGCATTTGTGAAACAAGCTTCGGTAACACTAGAGCATCAACATGTATGGACGGAGCAACCTTATTTTTAGGTGTTATGCAACATGATACTATTCCCTTCGGATGTACCGGTTTATTGTCTCCTATACCGTATACAGGTACGTTCACATTACGACGCGCTAGGCCCAACCGCTGCGCACAATCTTCCGTTATAAAGGTAGCTTGACTTCCCGAATCCACTAAACAACGCACGGTGCTTACCTTTTGCCCATCTAAGCAAATATCGACAATAGCGGTCGATAACAACACGGTACTTGTACGTAGTTCAGCACCAATCCCACTAGATGTCGCACATAATTCGGTATGAGTAGGAGCGACATTTACTGACGTCATAACGTGCTGAGTATCAGCAGCTGGACTATCCTTAAAATTCTCCGTAGGAGGGACAGAAACCTCGCTATAATCATTATTAGTTTCACTTATTACCGGAAAGCTCTGCGTTTGGAAATGAATCAAACTATGGTGTCGTTTATGGCAAGAGCGACAGACAAAGTTTGACCTACATTGTTTAACATCATGTCCAACATTTAAACAATTATAACATACATTACTATTCTGCACTAATGAGTATCTATCTTGCGGAGATAAATTCAAAAACTTAGCGCATCTCGTTAACGAGTGCGGTGCTTCACAACATACGCAATTTTTTGTCCTACTTCCGTACTCATAATGTGAATCGGAATCAGGTGTTGCGTTCGCGACGAATGACCGGCGCGAGCCGGCGGTGGCGGGGGAGCTCGGACCGGCCGCGGCCGCGCTCCCGCCGCCTCCGCGGGAAGGCGGCGGCGGCGCGCGTGAACCTGCGATATTTGAAATCTCACATGCACTTAGTTCCCGCTCGAGAAATGTCATTAAATCTGACACTTTAGGTATATTATTAGGATTGTCTAAAGACAACTCGAAACGCTTTCTAGTAGCAGAAGGTATTTTACGAAGTAAAATGTGCAACAATAGAAAGCTCCACTCATCGACGGGAAATCTCATCATTTCTAGCGCCTTTATGTTCTCTTGGTACTTATTAAGCAAATTACGTAAACTAGACGACTTGTCCGAACATATTTCTATATCTAGAATTTTATCTAAGTGTTTGGATGCGATTAATCGTTTGTTTTCGTACCGGGCGATTAAGGCTTGTCCTTCTAAAACTGAAGAATTTTGTAACCATTTTATTCGTTAACCATAGCATATTTCTACCAGAAAAAAATACATAATAATCTACAAGATATAAGGAGTGATGTAGATTTCACAGAATTCGATTTTATTTTTCAGAACCATAGAAAAAAATTATCTAATACACCCCCTTTTTTATCAGTTGTAACCATTTTACTGCAGCAATTTTTAACAAAACAGTTTGAAAATTTATGATATAACTCAAAAAACAATCTAGAGTGATGCTGATTTCTCACTTTTTGAATATTTATTGTATTTTATTTATAAATATTTTAAAACCATCTGATTTCGGGTAAAATTCCAACCGTTCTCAAGCCGTTCCCCGCGCTCGTCCTAAAAATCAGTGCGGGGCGGGTCGCGATGCTAGACGGACCTGTGCTGCTTTGCGGGAGCTCTCGAATATAAATAAAATATTGAGTTTTTTGTGTACATAGTGTATTGTAACGGACAGAGAGTATTTCATGAACATATTTGGTTATCTACATTAGATTCTTTTTATTTTTTAATTTATTGGAGTTTACTCCTTAAGAATCGATTTGCATATAAGGCGCCCGGTATGAAAAAAATATGAGGAGTAAAATCTAGTGATCGAAAACGTAGTTTGTTATATTCTTTTCAGTTTTCTTTGTTTAATTTTTTTGATACAAAGTTCTTGTTTTACAGTTTTTGTTGCTTAAAATCTACCCGAGCTTTATTATACCCTATTCAAAAATAATAATCATCGAAATCGTATAAGCCAGCATAAAGATCCAGCGGCTTTCCGCGACTTTAGCAGGTCGTCGGTCCACCAAATGGGAGGCTTGCTTATGCTACATCTTCCGGTGTGTGGTCACCACTTGAGAACTTTGCTGCTCCAACGGCCATATGTTTTACGAGATATATGACTAGAACTGATGATCGTTAGGGCAGCAAAGTTCTCGAGTAACGACCGCTTACCAGAAGAAGCACCGTGTACCGCATTGAGAATGCCCGGTCTGGCACATAGCTCGTAGAACAGATGACCGTTGGTGCAGTAAAGTTCTCGAGTGGCGACTGCGCACTGGAAGACCTAACATAGGCAGGCCTTCCACTCGGTTGACCAACCACCTGGTGAAAGTCGCGGGAAGCCACTGGGTTCGAACAACTCAGGATAGGTTATTTCCAATGTGGTGCGCGTTGCTTTTTCTGGTGCACTCTCGCTGTTCGAGAACTTTGCTGCCCCAACGATCATATTCTGTTCTAGGCATATATCTCGTAGAATAGATGGCCATCGGGGTAACAAAGTTCTCAAGTAATGACCGTACATCGGAAGACGTAGCGTAGGCAGGCCTCCCACTTGGAGGACCGACGACCTGCTGAAGGTCACGAGAAGCCTCTGGATGTGAGCAACGCAGAACTAGTCGTATCTAATGCGTTGTGAAGATGCACCATCTTCTGATGCTTGGTTGCCACTCGAGAACTTTACTACTCAAACGGCCATCTGTTTTACGAGCTATGTGCGGCACAAAGCTCGTAGAACAGGTGACCGTACGGTGCACAGTACGTCTTCTGGTGTACGGTCGGCACTCGAGAACTTTACTACCTCAACGGCCATCTGATCTATCAGCTATGTTGCCAGGCACATGCTCGTAGAACACATGATCGTTGGAACAGTGATGTTCTCGAGTGGAGACCGGGCACTGGAAGATGAAATGTAGAAAAGCCTACTCGGTGGACCGACGACCTGGTGAAGGTCGCGGAAAGTCGCTGAATGCGGGCAACGCAAGACCGGTCATTTTTAATGCGGTGTACGGTGTCTCTTGTGGTGAGTGCCACTCTAGAACTTTACTACCACAACGGCCATAATATATTCTACGAGCTACTTAAGCTATTTTAGATTTTATAGGTTCTTAGGAGAATTAAGGAGTTTCTTGAGTCCTAAGTTTGATGAATTCCAAAGATTTAAATTTTAACCACAAGTCTAATTACATTGTTTTGTATCACCTATCAAGTACAGTGATTTTAAAATTTAAATACACAATACAAAACAAATAAAAACTTTTAAGATCAGATAAAAATCCCGAAACGGTCCTAATTACTACCTTTTCATAACATTTTAATTTCTACATACCGTTGATTTTATTTAATTGCAGTACCTCTCCGCTCTGTAACTTGTAACCAGCCAGATATGAAAATCATCGATAAATTTATTGCATGTCCTCGCACTTCGTTTGTCGTGTATACGCATGGAAGATCGACAGTAATTTTTAATACAGTGGCTCGAAAAGTGGTACTTTATATGCCAGTCAAGTGTGAGCAAAATTGATTTTACCACACACGTGCTTTTACTTTACCGCTTTTTTAAATTTCTAGCTCGGAGGAACCAAAAATATTAAAGAAGATTCATTATCTCTGGTTATTATATTTTTTTTATTTCCTAGAAATGTATTGTTTCTCAGAAACACAAATAAAAAAAGTGGCAACGTAAAAAGCACGTGTGCGGGAAAAAAAAATTGCGCATAGTAAACTAGCACATAAAGTACCATTTTTGGAGCAACTGTATTGAAAAATATATTTTCACACAAGAGGGGCGCTGCTTGTGAACAAATGTGTCAAACTAAATGTCATTTCCATACTCTACCATGATGGAATCTTTTAGTTGTCATTTCACCTCCCATACAAACCCAAATTATGTGTAAAATTTGGCTGTATTCACCAATTTTTATTGCTACTAGGTAAACGTAATGGTTATCGTTGTTTTGTGTATTCCCGACTACACCAGACCGTGACAGCTTTGCGAAAAAGTATGCACAGCATGGCTGTAATATTTTTTTTGCCTTTACGCTTGAAGACTTATTACGTTAAGTACACCCCGTGTACGTAGAAAGAAGATGCTATTTGTGTCTGTGTAAGTCTCTGTAATTTTATTACTCTATGACTCTGGTGTGGCTGTATACCTACCTACGCAGCGCACGCGATGTTATGGTGCGGGTGGTGCGGGGAGAGATATAGAGCTCCGTCCAAACCCTCAAGGCAGGCCTCCGTCACTCCATGTACTTGCGCGCTATAATTACCTACCGCCCGGCCCAGCGTTCTCGGGCCGTTTGCGGACCCAATTCAGTGCGGTTTTCACAAACGAAGCGCACGCACGTAGTTCAATTTAAATCGTTTCATTCGTTCTTACGCGTACGTATGATGCCGTCTGGTGCCTTATGTGCTGTAGATGGGTGCAAATCAAGCAAAAGAAGAGATAAACACCTAACATTTTTCCATTTACCTGTCAATGAATAAAGGTAAGTGATAAACTATTACTATTTTTTGTCGTTTTAAAATTATTTTTAATACTAGGTATACTAAGCATTAGCTAGTACTCTTTATTACACTGTGGCATTAGCTTGCCTTTCAAACACAGATTTACATTTTTTTGTTACATAGAAACGTCATACTTATCATAAACACTATTTTAACAACGTTTAAAAAGCTATTTTTATTAAAATAAAATTGTGATAATATGTGAGTCGCAGGCGCGGCGACCTATCTCAACTTGTCGTGCTGTTAGCGCACACAAACACTTGTGACATAACTATTTAGTAATCTGTGCTTGTGATTCGGTTTTATGCGATTTATAACCGAGAATTTAGAAAGGGTAAGAAATTAATAAAAAATTATATCAAAATAAAACACATGTAACTCTTAAAGATTTTTTTCATTTTACTTACACACTGTCCTCTAAATTTATGTGTTATCTAGATGTATTGCACAATCAGCACCTTTTTAAAAAATATATATTTTACTAGCTGTTGCCCGCGGCTTCGCCCGCGTAGGGGTATGAAAAATAGATAAGAACCTATTCTCAGACCTACCCGATATGCACACAAAATTTCATAAAAATCGGTCGAGCCGTTTCGGAGAAGAATGGTTACTAACACTGTGACACGAGAATTATATATATACTAGCTGTCCCGGCGAACTACGTACCGCCTTACATTACACTACACTACCCTACCCTACCCTACCCTACACTACACTACCCTACCCTACACTACCCTACCCTACCCTACACTACACTACACTACCCTACCCTACCCTTCATAAGAACCTTCTCCTAACAATAACGAACTCGACAAAAAAAGAATTAGCCAAATCGGTCCAGCCGTTCTCGAGTTATGCGCTTACCAACACATTTTGCGATTCATTTTTATATATTAGATATATAGATAGATAGATAGATAAATGATACAATTTTAAACTACCACCTATAAGTCAAAACATATTCACAGTTCTCAATAACATAGACACAAAAAGTTATGTTAATTTAATTTTATCGAAGAGGCAGCCCTGCGATCGTAGGTGGGATCGCGTGGTGTGAAGCAAGCTGACGCGATGGAGTAGGCTATTATAGCAGTAGGTATTGGAAATTTACTACTGAGTGAAGTATCTGTTACGTCGTAGTAACTAATTAGTAATCTGTGCTCAAGGTCGCTAGCCCATGTACAAGCCTTAAGATGTCTAAGGCCACTGAGTAGTTTTCGTCTGTGATAGGTATGGACTTTATGAGATTGAGTGGTTCGTTATGCAATGTCAACAATAAATAACGGAATTTTTCCGCGTCCGTGTAAGCGTTGTTGTTATGAACTACAGAGTGGAAAAGGTCGTAGTACGACGGCCAGTCCGTGGATTCTCCCGAGAAAGATGGCAAGGGTAAGGTGGGTAACTTGTTTATGCAACTGACAACTGTAGGTATATTTATGTCGCTTAAGTTAGAACGACTTCGACGTTTACTCTCTGCATCCTCCCTTTTTAGTTTATCTAAGTGAACTTGAATTGAATAGTAACACTCATTAAATTCCTTACGAATTTTCAACTGCTCGTCTTTATTTAAAGATTTATTTTTAATCAGATTTTTTTCGATTTTAGTTTGCAGGCGAATGAAATTCTTTTGAAGCGAACTTAAATCTTTACATCTTATGCGAAATTGTTGTTCATCTTTGGATGCGTACTCTTTGATATTCTCCAATTCACCAATAATTATATCTCTTTCGAAAATAAATATCATGTTCGGCGGCGTCAGACATTTTGCGTAGCAAAGATGGGTAGAACGCGCAAAGAAGCTAAGAATTGAAAGGGCTATCAAAGCAAAAACACAACCTGGAAGTAGCAGATCCGGCTCGTTTGGATCAAATTATGTTACGGATAATTAATGTGGCACTGGTACATTACCAAAATAATGAGGATCTTGCACAGCGGTCCTAGGTAGGTAGGTCGTCCGAATTGTCAGGCAGCATGATTTTCACAGCAATCACTCACTTTTAGTTTATTAATACACCACAGGTGTTTCCTAATGCCCCGGGGCTGGGCTTGACCCTTTTAATGAAGTTTAAGACGAAGAAAACATTATATTTTATAAAAAAATATGCGGAGCACGTATTCGATGATCCATGAGACCAAAAGTTCCAATCACGCACGCAAGAGGCGCTGTTGTCCTTGCAAAGGAAAAGATTCCTCGGCTCGCCATTGGTTATATCAAATTTCGGTTCCAAAGATAAGTAAATACCAGGCCAATAAAAAAAAGGGCAAATATATGAAAAGAAACCTTCCTATCTTCCAAATTGTGTTTTTCGCATTACATTTATATAATATATAATATAAAAAAAAGAGAACATTTGACGTTTCTAAGTCTAAATTTACGTAAAACTAAATTTAGTCTGTCTGCCAGAATCGACACCATTACCTAATACTAAACAATATTATTACATCTTCTCTAACTTTTTCGTCAGAGCATCCATGATCGTTTCGTCCTCTGTACCGTAGCTCCAAGAAGAGAGCAGCCATGATCGTTTCGTTCTCTGTACCGTAGCTCCAAGAGGAGTGAAACTTTTATTACATGATTGTTTCGTCCTCTGTACCGTTAGCTCCAAGACGAGAGCAGCCATGATCGTTTCGTGCTCTGTAAACGTCTATAATGTGAAAAAAAGTTTCAATTTTACCATGGTTTCATAAAACCACACATTTGTTTTTTTATGCAGTCCGATCCCCTATTCTAACCAGAGCCTAGGTATAGTTTTCAGTCCTTAGGAGCTCGGTAATTGCCGACTCTCCCCTACTCAAAAATAAAACGAAACAAATTAAAATGGAGTAACTTTAACACAAAGCTAAGTTAGGCATTCCTTTAGTTTATTAGTTACGATAAAACCTAATTACAGGCATCGATATGTATATTCTCAACATATTTGCAAAGTTTGGATCCGGCAAGTCCGTTTTATAATAAAACGGAACTACATTTGTATGGAAACCGAGCCTCCTGGCGAACCTTAAGCCGTCAGCCTGCACTCAAATGTCTACGTAGCAATAAGCGCAAAATACCTAAGATATATTTCAAAGCATTAAATTGAATGACCTACGCGAAAACTGCCTGGTTTTCTGTAAGCCCTCATAAGGTCGCAAGTTCGAACTTTGTAAGACACGGTTTGGTTGGTGCTAACCATCATATCTTGGTTTTTGCCGCCGGCCATTATGTTAACAGCAGTCAGTTTCCCAATTGTGTTAGAGAACCTTGGTAAGCCCACTTCCAGCTTCACATCACGTTACTTAGCATCAGGGGCTTACCAAAATAAAAATCCCCTTCTACACTTACCCCTCTCATTAAATTGCCTACAACGCCATCCCAAGTGCCATTTGGTAGTTTAGTAGTTTAGTTTCTTCCGTTTTTAACCCTGCAACCATTACCAACAATAGAGCGTCCAATAAAGTAGGGTTCATAAGAGTTTATAAGTAGGGTCTAATGGGATAAGTTTTGTTCCAAATAGATACCTTTTACAGCCAGTGTGGTCTTCTAGAATAGAGGTTCTCAATTTCTTTTTTTTTAATCCACGATTCGTAAGCCCTTAGCATCATCTCACCTGTATTCGACCGTATTTTATTGTTTATTTTTACGGCTTCCGTGGTGTAATGGTCAGTCCATTCGCTTCACACCAGGAGGTCGCGGGTTCGATTCCCGGTGGGGTCAACTTGTAAGACTCGGTTTGGTTGGTGGTAGGGCATTATCTAAGCCCGCCAAACATCAGTGTTAACAATATTGATGTGTTCCGGCTTGAAGATAAGATAGCCAGATCTCCATTTTGCTTTGGAGAATCTTGGTAAGCTCACTTCCATCTTCGGCATCATCGTCACTTACCATCAGGTGACATGATGCCAAGGGTTTAAATAAAAAATAATTTAAAAAAAAAACGTGTGGCACTCGGGGACTGCCGCGGTAAAGCTATTGCATTGCATTTTTAATTAACTTATGCAATTATAATTATTTATTTATTTTTTGTTTATGCAGTATTTACCACTACCATATAGTCCTTGGGGCGCGGGATGTTTATGTAATAAATTAACACTAAGAAAATTACACCAGTAAAATTGACTGAGTCCTTTTAGTACCGCAAATCGCTAATAGATGGCACTGTAAGTTTTTTAGAACTCGGCCGAGCGTGGGGTGTTAAGTCCTTTTAGTACCGCAAATCGCTAATACATGGCACTGTAAGTTTTTTAGAACTCGTGGGGTGTTAGGTTGTTTTCGTTACGGAATTTCTTGATTCGGTCGCCGCGCTCAAAGCCCGCGATAAAAGCTATGCAATAGCTTAAAAGACTACTTCAATCCAGGATAACATTACTGACTGTTTCTTCCTCCACAGACAACAGCTGCACAGCGGACTGTCCGTGACATTGGTTCAATACGTATGCGTACCTCAGCTAACTTCTCGATGAGATCTATGCAGTATCCTTCATATTCTGGTTGGCCATCATCATTGATGATCTGCTCTCCTGTGTCTGGATCATACTTCGGTAGCGTCCATGGCACTGCCTTAAAAACAATTTTTACCTTCAGAAAGATGGAATTGATTAATTTTATTCCTCATACCCAGCTCACATAGGAAACGAGAACCTCCCCCTGTTTAACCGACCTCCAAAATGGAGAAGGTTCCCAATTCGACTGTATGTTTTTTTGTGTGTTTGTTAAGCGATTTCTTCGCCAATTGTGTAACGGTTCTTTTTGAAGTGAAAACTTTTTTAGGCGCGTTGGGCATTTTCTGAGATGGGAAAAACCTTAACGTCTCTGGGTACAAGGCCGACACCTTTAATTTCTTTGGTTAAAAGGCCTAGTTGTTCAAGTTTTCCCTTGTGTCGGCACTCCCAGAGGGATTTTGTTTTTTTTATTCGTAATGTATACCTGCCATAAAAAAATATCAAATTGGTGTCGTTGTTGACACAAAAGTCGACAGGCATAATCACATTTTGTTTATTTATATCTGGTAATAAAGTACAACGTACAGACCCATATTATACATAAAAAACCGGTCAAGTGCGAGTCAGAACCGCACACATAGGGTTCCGTACCATCATACTAGATGGCGCTAGTTTCTTCATGTTTAAAAAAACACGCTTCTTGTACGGAGAACCCCCTTATTTTTTCAATTTTTCTAGTTTTTTGTATTTGTTGTTATAGCGGCAACAGAAATACATCATCTGGGAAAATTTCAACTGTCTAGCTATCAGGGTCCAAGAACTACAGCCTGGTGACAGACGGACAGCAAAGTCTTAGTAATAGGGTCCTATTTGTATCCTTGTACGGAACCCTAAAAACGAATACAGTTATAAAACTTTAAATAATATACATAGAATAAAATTATAAATCACTTAAATTAATTAGCACGAGGTGACGTTAGTGCTGTATGGGCGTTAGTGGTCGGCAAGCTCCCTCGGAATCGCCGAAACACCACACCTTTCGGCATGAACTCCTCCCTAGTGAAGGACTCCAGCTGCCCAGTCGGGACTTGCACCACTAACGACTTGAAGCTATTTTTAAAAATTTTATTAGAATTTTAGGACAAGTTTCAATGATGCAATGTCTATCCAAGTGGCTGTACTACTTTGCGCATAAGCATATTAATTTTAAAACGCATCCAGAATCAATCAAAATAATTTATTTTAAATATGTGTTTACACACACTTTTAAATAGTCAAAAAAAACTTATTGTTTATATTACAAATAATGTCATGATTCAGATTACAGTCTGAGGTAATGGTATTTGTTATAGAATCAACATATATATATTTGTCATTTACATAATCTATTATTTTGTAATATCCTCTAGCTAGAGCACAAGCATTTTTTGATATGAGTCTTGAATTTATTCTCTGACAAACTAGTTACATTTTCTGAAATTTTATTGTAGAATCTTATACACTGCCCCACAAATTACTTTTTAACCTTACTTAGTTTCGCAAAGGCTATATCTATTTTATTTACATTTTTTAAATTCAAATTATCCCTGTCACTGTTTTTAAGAGTCCATCATTATATCAGCCGAAAGACGTCCACTATGGGAAGAAGGCCTCTCACAAGTATTTTTACAACGACCAATATTGCGCTGCCCGCATTCAGCGATCTTCACTAGGTCATCAGGTCACCAAGATGGAGGCCTGCCTTAAAAGGGATTTTTACTATCGGTTAATGGGCGAAATACCAATAAAACACAATAAGTACTTACAGACGACCTGGTGAAGATCGCGAGAAGCCGATGGATGCGGGCAGCGCAGGACCGGTCGTCGTGGAAATCCTTGGGGAAGGCCTTTGTCCAGCAGTGGACGATTTTCGGCTGATATGATGATGATGATGATTGTAGGTTTTGTTGCCACTGTAGGGGTGCGTGTACTTCGGAGGGTGCGATATTGAAAGAGTCTAATACGGTTAACACTTTAATTGTAGAATATATTGGTTATGTAACAAAGTAATTTATTTGCACCGGCGCAGCGGCGCGAGCGCGTGCAGGCGAGTAGGGTTACCGGGAACGACTGACTAGTCGTGCTTACACACTAGTACATTGCTAATTTGCTTGGTCAACATTTTGTGTCCCTACATAACTCCCCCCCTTTTCAAAAAAAAATTAAACATTCAAAAAATTTTTACAAAGTTGAACAATTTTAAAACACCTGTAGATTTTTCATTCAAGTTACACAAGTTTAACACGTTATAAAGTACTCTACATTGAAACAACAACCAAGAATGCCACTCAGCAGACTTACTACACTTACATGTGAAAATAAAAATGAATACGTTGTTTTATTGTTTTTATACATTAAAAATTACCTTAGCTAATGTTCTTTCCGACAGAAAATCACTTTTCACTAATCCTTTCACTGATAAGTCTGACTTGCAACTTGTACCGGTATTTGCTGTACTACTGGTCGAGTTTGAACTTGAGGGAGTTGTCCCTTTTCCAAAGAAGACACGATGTCTTTGACTAAAACAGTTTTAACTCGCCGTCCACAAAATTTTATACTCAAAAATATTATCACGGTAATTATGATAATTATCACCAAAATAGTAAATATACTGAACATTTCCATTTTCTTCTCAAGGATAGCAGTAGTGGCGTCATTTGCGCCATTTTGCGCTATAATAACTTCAGAATTTTTACTCTGTTGCTTTCCCATAATCGGAATAGAGATAATACTCATTAAACGTATTTAGTAAATTAAGAACTTTTCTTATGTGTTTCTCTGTTGGAAATGATGTTTCTTTATAAAAATCTAAACTTATGTAGCATAAGAATGCTAAACTAGTAAATTAAGTACTGACCTAAAAAAACTGAACACCTTTGCGCTGAAAGGTACTATCACGTACACAAGTGTTAGCATCTTAATATTTTCTATGTAGGAAAGTTAAATTCAGTTCACATGTTTCTTTAACTTCCTATACCAACTTGATATACTACAAAATAGGTAAACAATCAGATAGGGTTACCTACCCTATTGAACTAACTACTGGAGAACACAACAATATTTCTAATTGCCTCATCCCGTCTTTGCCTGCTATAATTAATGTCTAAATGTAGACCTTGGGTAGACCTATAGAAATACCTTTCACCTTTAGTTATCTCAAAAGATAAGACAAACAGAATGTACACAAAAAAAATCATTTCAAATTACATTACAGGATAAAAATTATATGTTTTGGTAATAGGTTGTCTGACCGGTTGTAATTACTAATAAAATCTCACTGGTGGTCGTGTCATACGACCACTTCTAGTTGTTTTTGTGTTCGTCACATTCGTATGAAGAATGAAGTACTTACAGGAGAAGTGCCAATTCTAAAGAACATCCTCAGTGGCTCCAAAACCACTCCTGGCCTCAACTTGAACTCCACGTTGGCAGACCAGCTAGCCACTGTCTGCAGACCCTCGTCAGACGTGAAGGTCGAGAGGATGAAGTGGGAACGGAGGAAGAGACCAGACCTTGGTACAAAGGAACATTGATGAGTCATTCATGTGGTCTTTATTTATCAACATGGAATATTATTGCCCAAACCTGTTTTCTTCGGAAACACAAGATATCATACATACGCCTGAACGCAGGAAATCACACTAATATTATAAAGGCAAAAGTTTGTGAGTGTGTATGTTTGTTACTTCTTCACGCAAAAAGTACTGAACGGATCTGGCTGAAATTTGGTTAGTAGACAGATTAGGACCTGGATTAACACATAGACTACTTTTTTGCACGCTCGCGAGTCGCTTGCGGCTCGCGCACTGCGCACCCTCGAATAGTCATAGAAACGTAGTCCACGCAGGTGAAGCCGCGGGAAACAGCTAGTTTTAAATATAAAAATTGGAAGTCATGACTGTTTTTTAATTTTACTATTAAATTCTTTAATCTTTCCAATGACTTAAGTTCTTCTACGATTCTCCTCGTTTTAGAGCTGATTCCTGGTTTGCCAGCCGTTACCATCGACATCATCACCTACCATCGGGTGATAATGATCTTAATGGCTTATCAATTGTGGATTAAAACACGTTGTAATCAACTTCAAAAAAAGGTACCTAATTAAAAGTGTGTCTGCCAAGTTCGAAAAGAAAAAGGTAGACACCGGCCGTGGCGTGAGTTATATTACACGAACCATTCGGGCCACTCCGGTGATTTCAGTCAGTACTTCGGAAAAATCTCCTTGCTTTATGAGGGTTATAAAAGTTAGGTCCATTACCTGTAGATGACGCTACTAGGAACTATTAAAGTAATTCCCTATTTTTATTTTCCGTTTTTATTACAATGCTTATAATTAAATGTCAAAATTAATTGTGTTAATATCAAATAAAATAAAGTTAAGCTTTGATTTATTCTAAAAAAAATTATCTGTTGAAAAATAAAAATTGCTCAAACTGGAACGTAATGCGCAGAGACAAATTAGCAAAGTTGCCAAATTAGATTTTTTGTTCTTAAAATGGGGGAAAACTTGTCAAAAAAGATAGATATATTTGATGGCCGTTTACCAGCATGAAATTAAATTTCATATCCCTACCCTATTACTAAGACTATGCTATCCATCCGTCTGTCTGTCCGTCTGTCACCAGGCTGCATTTCATGAACCGTGATAGACTGTTGAAATTTTCACAGATGATGTGTTTCTGTTGCCGCTCTATAACAAAAAAAAGTGTGTGTGTCAGCTCCGACGCACGACTGGAGTTTACTACTTAAGTACGATTGTCTAAAGAGGCACAAAACAGAGCTTGACTTTGATTTTAAGTTTACTCTGCACAGTTTAACTGATAATTCCAATTTCCGGCCTCTTTTCATAGCTGATGTGTCAGGTGTTTTAGCTCCCATGATCGCAGCTACTAATGATCCATCTGGTGTTTGGCAGCGACTAACGTCATATGCATTGGATGCGATTATACGAGCATATCTTAGGTCATACCATAAAGGGCCTATACTCCTCATATTTTTTTCATACCGGGCGCCTTATATGAAAATCGATTCTTAAGGAGTAAACTCCAATAAACTCCAAAAATACTAAAAAACAAAATGAAATGAAAATTTAATGGGGCTTCCATACAACAAAAGATATATTTTTTTCGTTTTTGCTCGATATTGATAACGGCAACAAGTAGACGCTTCAAACGTTCACAGAATATTAAGTTATATATTCACTTTAAAAATTAATAATTAAATAAAGATGAAAAAATATTTAAGGGAGGCTCCCATACAACAGACATCTTTTTCTTTGCCGTTTTTATATATAGCGGTACGGAACTGTTCGTGCGCGAGTCCGACTCGCACTTGGCCAGTTTTATTTTAAAATACACGTGTTTTGAAATACAAAAGATATTTTATTTAAAATTTTTACTTTTTCGATCCCGTATTTTTGTCTTTACGTACTTGGGGTAGAGGAAGTATTGTTATCGTGAAAAAAAAAGTCATGATGTTTTCCTTCACTGTAAGAGCGTCGAAATTCAAAACACATTGGTACGTGGAGGATCGAACCACGACCTCCCAGACAGGAGGTGGCGGCCCTTGCCATTACGCCGCCGACGCTCGTTAAATTGTTTTATCGAGGGATTACTAAAAGTTTCCTCGTACCATCAAACCAAAGAGTAGCTGTCATACACCAAAACTGTTTTTCTTTTTTCAAAAACAGCTCCAACGATTTTGATTAAACTTTGCATGTCAGAGTTGCTTATGTTTATGTGTTACATGTTAATACCTATTGGTCTGGAAAAAATAGTGTTTCTATGGGTCTCCTACAAATGAAGTTTAAACTTGTGACTTACTCACAAATGGTTGCAGCTATTGAATTGTCATCTACTACGTACGACTAAGTATTATTTGGTTACAAATAAACATATATTTGGTCATGTAACATGAATTCATAAAAAATATTTAATTTTTTTTATAAAATTTTGTATGAAACTAAAATTTTGGGGGAAAATAAAAAGAAGCATATGGCTACCCTACATTTTAACTTTTTCAAGTTTTTATCTGACTGTTGTTATCTTGTTTTCGAAGTGTTTGTTTGTTTCGTTCGAAGTTTAAGTTTCTACTTGCTGGTTAACACTTACGATTTATTGCTTTTCTGGATTCCGAAGACCCTGCTTGATAAGGTTTGACCCTTGCTAAATACCCTGGATACTGATTTCTTGCCTAACGATTCGGACATCGCCATTTATAGCTGTGATCGCCGTAAGAAAATGTTTGGTTCTGTGAGGGCTTGCTGTGTTCCCTATTGTGGTAAAACACGTCGTAAGTAATTCATTGTTTTCCTATAATGTTAATTAGAATACTTCAGTGCTATGAACCGCAACAGCATAAAATATAATTTCTTTCACAAACTGATCATAGCATGTGGTGTTTTTTCATCATATCAGCTCATTGACGTACCCGCCGAGGGCTATCGGGCCTTAGTAGTCGACCACGCAGTGCCAGTGCGGGTTGGTTGACTTCTCACACAACCTTCGAGTTTCTTCGCAGGTGTGTGCAGGTTTCCTCACGATATTTTCCTTCACTGTAAGAATGTCGGCTAAACATACACATGAAATCGGAATTCGAAAACACATTGGTACATGGTAGGACTCGAAACCTCAACCTCCCAGATAGGAGGTAGCGACCCTTGCTTACCCCACTGATGCTCTGTGTTTTTTACTAGAAGTAAATTACTCTTCAGGTGCAGACCATGCTACACTTCATGCATTTCCCCATCCGGGTAAAGAGAGAGAAAGATTTTTACTGTGGATGAACGCTGTTGGTGAAAGCATATCTTCTCTGGACCATAATTACATATTTGAAAATAGAAAAATATGCCACGACCACTTTGAGGAAAGATATTTGACTTGGACTAGAAGATTGACCCATGATGCTGTACCTACCTTAGGAATGCCAGGTAAATTATTCTTACTTAGTACTCAATATCTAGGAATGACTACAGTAGAATGAGCGAAGCGAGCCTGAAAATAAATAATTTTACAACAAATCAGAATACAAAAACCACATTACTTATTTTTAGACATATTCGTTATTCATATCAAAACTACTGATTGTATTATTATTATTATTGGGTGGGACGCCTGTGGGGTACAGGTGGGTGTTCAAATCACCAGTTGGACTCATTACACCCTATTACTGTTTTGGTACAATGGGTACAACTGAGTGTAGAGTCCGAACAAAGTGAACTAAAATATTGCATTTGCACCTGACTAGAATGAAGAATACTAGGTAAGATAGGTACTACAGTTGTTCTTTATTTATTTTTACCCTTTTGTACTGAAAGATTTTAAGTTTTTTTTTGTATATAATTTCATGAAGTACTTAATATATAAAAGAAAGAATGTGGTGAGTGAATTCAATACTGTAAATTAGTGGAAAATAACAGATTGTATTGTAGCCTTTTTATTTCCTTAACTTGGCTTACAAAACATGGTAATATTTTGGTTAGTAACTTATATGTGATATCCTGGGTGTTTTCCTAGTTCCTACACCCTCTGCGTCGCCCTGCATTTCCTGTACCATCATCGAAGGGGATCAGCAACATTTTATAGCATTTAATTTAGAAACAAAATATATAAGATCAAAAGGAAAGTTTAAAAAAAAGTAAATAAATTAAGATGTGTTAGTTTTATACTTATTCTAGTTAAGGACCCCTTCTTGGGTATAGGCCTCCCCCAACCTTTTCCACTCGTCTCTGTTTTGTGCCAATTCATGCCAATTTTTTCCAGCAGCTCGTACTATATCATCTTTCCACCTTTTTCTTGGTCTGCCTACTTTTCTTTGCAAAGAAAAGAAAATAACAGATACCAAATTACAATAAAAAAATATTGAACTCGACTCCTGTGTCTAAAGCCACTGTACCTTCGATATAAATCCTAAGCTCGATCCACATCACTGATACTTATGGCTGTTACCAATTCTATCATAAGATGTTATAGACAGGTTGCAGACCTACAGTACCCACAAATGGATATCACAGGCAAAGCGAGCCCTAAAATTTTAAAGAACCAAAGTACAAATGTATTAATTAATTTCATGATCAAAGAAATAGTGATCTAAGGCACTTAATATAACTTATTTTTTTCAATCATGAATTTGGCGGCAGAACTAAGTGTACAAGCAGTGCCAAGCGGCACTACACATTTTTATTTTTAATATCTCATCAACATTTTTATAATTTGCAGGATGCCGTGTAGAAGGAGTTACGGGAGACATAACTGACACTGCTCGTCAATCGACACATCCTATTGCTTTTGAATCTACGGGTAAGTAAGCTGAGGGTGCAATATTCTTTTATAACTATCTTTAAAGGGTAAGCCGTCCTATTCTTGCCACTCGCCTTTTTATGCCGCCCTATCTAAAAATTAAAATTTGTTTTTTTAATTCGTACGATTATCTTAAAAAGTTAGAATATCAATATTATTAAATTAACGGTTTTGAAGTGGGTTGACATAAAAGAAATGAGTGACAAGAGTAAAATAGGCTCACTCCTAACGTAAAATTTGTTTAGTTCAATGAATATCATCAACAAAACTTTTGCTGTTCACCCTGTATTTCCTTGAAGAAAGTGGTTCATTATCTAGAGCTGCAATTCACTGTTAATGATATCTGTACATGGTATCCCAGCGCTATCAGCCATGGAGGGAAAATACTACTAGTAATAAATATTGAACATAGTAATGTTAAAGACCTACAGTAATGAAATTTATTACAAAGATGAATACTCATGACACAAAACGAGAAATGCAATCGAAGTAAACGGGCCTTGGTGATAACTCTTAATGAAAATTATTTTGTGTTTTGGACT
The DNA here is from genome assembly GCA_947284805.1 of Coleophora flavipennella. Taxonomy (NCBI): domain Eukaryota; kingdom Metazoa; phylum Arthropoda; class Insecta; order Lepidoptera; family Coleophoridae; genus Coleophora; species Coleophora flavipennella. The sequence continues at coordinate 1,193,802 of CAMYPC010000001.1, read as the reverse complement.
TCGACCATTGTTATGGAGTAATACAATATGTGTTGTTGGACACACACTTGGTGGTTTTTTATTTCAGTATCTAATCATAAGTGTTAATCATTTTTCAGGATGTCAAGTAGGTGTTATGAGAGACATAACAAACACAGTGCATCAATCAGAACAGCCCATTGCTTCTACATCTATGGGTGAGTGAACTTGAAAATAGTAAGAACTTTTCATACAATAATGTTGTCCACCATGCACTTTAAAAACACTAACTAAGCCAACACAAACAAGAGTAACTCATCAGATTAGTATAATCTTTTGAGAGCTGAGCGTGCCCAAAGAGCATGTATCAAAAAAACAATGATAACGGAATGCCACTCTACATGTGATTCTTTGAGCTCCTAAGCCTGCAATATGTGTTGTTGGTCACTCACTTGCTGGGTTTTATTTCAAGATCTAATCATCAGTGTTGATCATTTTACAGGATGTCAAGTAGGTGATATGAGAGACATAACAAACACAGTGCATCAATCAGAACAGCCCATTGCTTCTACATCTAGGGGTAAGTGAACTTGAAAATAGTAAGAACCCTTTTCATACAATAGTGTTGTCCACCATGCACTTGCACCTTATTGTGTAGGGTACGTTGAATATGTCTTTAAAAACTACTGAGGGTTGAAGGAAATATTAAGCTTTAAAGTGTTAATGTTAGAGTCAAGTGTCCCAGTGTTTCCCTACCAGTTAAACCGCTATTTCAGGACATCTTAAAAAAAAAAGTACCTCATACCTAATACTAATATGATAAAAACTCCTTAGATATGACAGTATACCGCGCGTAACGTAAAAAGAACGCTGACCGTTGGACGCACGCAATAAATTTTTAACCGACGTCAAAAAAGGAGGAGGTTCTATGTTCCACTGTATATGTATATATATATATATGTATATTTAATGTATTTTCACCTATTTTTCCGTCAATTGTGGACCGATTTTCAAAATTCTTTTTTTATTCGAAAGAGTATACTACAATAAAATTTAAAGCCCCTAATTTAATTCGTACCCACCTTTGATTTCGTTAATGTTGTGTATTTAAGTATAATAATATTATTTCATACTTTTGAGTGAATTGCATTTTGAAGTCGGTTTTAAGTTTTTTTTAATTTCTATTTTTATAACTCTTATGCACAAAGCTTTAAGGATGCAACAACCCTCCCACACCACCTCGCCCAGTGTTCTTTTTACAATACGCGACTTATATCTTAATTGACATTGTCACGCTTTAATTTCAGGTGCCACCTTTGAGAATGTAACTGACAAAAAGGTGTTATTACAAATGTTAAAGAAACTGACAAAAAAGAAGGAAAAGTATGCCACAAGGTTAAAAAAGCATTAAAACTTTCAGAAAATGTCACCTTTCAAAATATTCTAAAAAAATTGACCAGCCTTGCTACAATTTTTATTACAATGCAGTTCAGAGAAGGAAAGAAAGACAAGATGGGGAGGAGATATACAGAACAGGAAAAAATAATGGCCCTCAGTCTCTATAAACAGGGACCTCGCTGTTACCGATTCTTGAGCAAATTTTTTGTTCTTCCATCATCACTGACACTGATTAGGTTAATTGCGCGAGCTGATTTGAGAACCGGAATTAATGAAAAACTGTTTAAAGTGCTGAAGAATAAAGTCAAATACCTGAAAACTGACGACAAGTTATGTGTTTTGTTGTTCGATGAAATTGCGATCACTCCTCACTTTGCCTACAATAATAGGAAAGACACAATATCTGGATTCGTCTCAAATGGAAAAACAACACAAAACAAAATTGCAGATCATGCATTAGTTTTTATGATTAGAGGCATCATGAGAAATTATAAACAGCCTGTTGCATATACCTTTTGTGCTGGTAGTACAAAGAAGGAAGAACTGGCCATGTTGATAAAAGACGTGATCACAAAACTACAAAGTGTAGGATTGCGTGTATTGGCTACAGTTTGTGACCAGGGCGCCTCAAATGTAAGCTGCATCAACTATTTAATTGCTGAAACTAGAGCAAATTATTTGAGAAATAATAAAGAATTTAAACACAATATATTCGAAATTGATGGCAAGGAAGTTATTCCGTTATATGACACACCACATCTCATCAAGGGAATAAGAAACAATTTATCAGATAAAAATTTGAAATGTGTAATAAATGGGACAGCCAAAGTAGCAAAATGGGAACATTTGATTAAACTGCACAAAGAGAATCCATCATACTCAGGTCTACGCTTATTAAAAGACTTAACAGATGATCATATAAACCCAGAAAAATGCAAGATGAAAGTCAAATTCGCGACGCAAGTGTTCAGTCGGAAGGTGGCAGCTACTATGGGCTATTTGGCTGGTTAGTTTGCTTTTCAAGCGACTTCCAAAAAGGAGGAGGTTCTCAATTCGTCTGTATGTTTTTTTTTTTTTCTTTTTTTATGTTTGTTACCTCAAAACTTTTGACTGGGTGAACCGATTCTTACGATTCTTTTTTTATTTGAAAGCTAGTGCTTTCCGTGTGGTCCCATATAAATTTTATCAAAATCGGTGAAGTACTTTAGTAGAAAATGAACAAAAACCAAAAATCATAATGCAAAAATGTACTAATTTGTTGCGATGGAAGTCGGTTTTTTAACGTGTTTAGCGTTTTCATTATTTATTCACCACATTAAAAGTCATTCTATCATCTATTATCCTATGAAATCAAACAAAATTTAAGAGCATATTCACCATTTCGTTTTTAATTTTTTCTCATACAAACTTAAAATTACCACTTCTTGAAAATGGATGGGCTAATTGTAATGAAACTTTTACACATAAGCAAACCACGAAATTCTAATTTGTGAAATGAATGACATTAAAAAAAAGTGTTGTCACAAAATAATAGTAATAGGTTTTCATATAAATCTTAAAATTCTCTTATATTTTTTTAATTAAGTATTTTGAAAATATAATCTATTCATTAACTAGAATTGCGTGACTTGCTTATGTGTAAAAAGTTTCATTGGAATCGGCCCATCCATTTTCAACAATTAGTAATTTTAAGTTTGCATGGGAAACAATTTTGTAAAAATAAGAAGACATTGTAAGTATGTGTATTTTGCAGTACACAAGTATTACAATGATACATTGTACTAATTACGAACAAAAAACATCAACATCATTTTTTTAAATTAATTTCGGACTACTTAGTGCGAGTACAACTCACTCTTGGATGATTTTTATGATTTGTTTTTTAATTTAGTACTATAATGCCTCCGTTTCCCACTTTACTACCAGACCTTTCTACCAGTAGTATTTTTTTAATTAATAATTGGTAAGATCTTGACATTCATCAATGGGGCAACTTTTAATACCCCCCCCAATGCTTGCAGTAGTACGGGTGGTTTTTATTTATCCTCTTTACTACCAGATAACCCGATTCTTATGAAATGGCTAACCTAAACTGCATTCCTCGCGAGGCTCTTGGACAGTATCATCATCAAACCTAATGTACCTATTATCATTATAGTACGCCCGGGCATTTCTTAATCTAAACAATTGCAACGACGGTCCCATATGAGGACCCCTTAACTTTTTACGTTTTTAAATTTTATTATCTGTTGGTAAATCCCCCATAATAACTTCAGTCATTCAAATCAAAATTTAAAAAGTCAGAAAATTTCAGTCACTTACCTATAACGGTTCCCAAGATACAGCCTTTTAAATGTCGGACAACATGTAGGCTTAGTAATAAGAGTCCCGTTACCTGGTACGGAAACCTTAAAATGGTAGCTGCCGTTCATAATATATATTCATATTTCCACATTCATTTTGGGTGATTTCGTTTTTAACAGTTCGAGCAGTAGGCTTACTTAAATTAATAAATATATATTATTTAATTTATTGACTAGTTTTTTTTTTTTCAGAAAAAAATATTCTACCACCAGAATGCCAACAGACTGCAGATGTACTTTTGTTTTTTGACAGCTTATTTGACTCCCTTAACGGTAGCCGGGATAATTTCAACAAAAGGAGTGGAAAACCTTTATTAGGTGCTCTAAAACCAGGCTCTAGCCACAATGCTGTGTGGGCAGAATCAAAAAAAGTACTGTCATCAATGAAATTTATTAAAAACGGCAAAGAATTATGTGTTCCATCAATAAGTAACTGGTTACATACTCTTAGTAACATTGAGTATTTAAGAGACGTGTTGTTTCATGAGTATAATATTAAATCAATTTGGCTAAGGCACTTTAACCAGGATCCTTTGGAGAACTTTTTCGGAGCCATCCGAAGTCATGGGTGTAGGAATGTAAACCCTACTCCGGATAGCTTCGAAACAGCGTTCGCATCTCTATTGTTGAGTAATTTAACTACACATTCGCCAGGAGCTAATTGTGAACAGGACGAATGCTCCATTATGTTCAAATCTATGAGCGAACTGTTTAAGGTTTCCAAAAAAATCAGCGTGGCTCAGGAGATTGACCTAAGTTACATGGAAAACAATATATTTGTTGATTTTGAGAATAAAAAAAAATGATCCACGTAGAATCGCACAACTAGAATATGTAACCGGTTATTTATTAAAACAAACAAAAAAGAAAGTATTTGGTGGCTGCAAAACTTGCAAAGAAAATTTTTTTAACATTCTGAAAGAAAATGAATACCTCTTAGCCAGAGAGTATGATAAAAGCAAAAGATGTTTACAGTATCCGAATGAAAATCTCATTGAATTATTTTCAAAAATTCAAGACATCTTAATGTGGGTCTTAAAAAACCACAGCAATATAAAAAATATAAAAAACTACGCCAAAACTATTATGTACATAGAAATAAATACACATTTCATTACTTGTGCTAATCACAAAACAAAGAACATAAACTTTATGTTCGATTTAGCGTCACGTTTTTTTATATACAATTGGTGCAAAGACGTAAATAATATATTAAAGGGACGAAGAAAAGAGTTTGAAGATGGTGATAAAATAAAAGATCTAGCATTAGAATATGTAAGAAAAAGAAGAAAAAATAAATAAATACCTACTAAAAAGTAACTTGTTGTATTTTTTTTGTCTTTCAATTGCCATCTTCAAACCATTTTCTGATGATACTGATTAAATTATTAAATAATATTATTAGTATCATCAGGAAATGGTTTGAAAATAAAAGCAATAAATTTAGTGGGACTGGGGCGTACAGATACAGAAGCAGCTGCATCGGTTACAGTCCATTACCGTTAGATGGCGCTGGATACGGTTTTTTAACTGTTACCTCTATCTCCGTTTATTCATAGTAGTACTCTGTGCATCAAAATCTTAAACCACTTCCAGCAGGCGTAGCATGAGGTCCATTTTGTCTACCCACTAATGTCAAATGTAGACTTCGAAGCGCGACAAAACGGTTGTATCTCGACACCGAGCATGGCCCTCGCGAGATAAGACTGTTCGCGCTCTCATCTGTCATTTGTAGAGAGTGTGTAGAGATTTTTATTTCGTGCCGAGCATGAACGCATCGGAATAGTCTAAGTTTGACGTTTGATTGAAGACATATATGTCGGCAGAACCCTACTTAGTCTGTGGTCGGCACCCCCTTGAGGTATCGACAAACTTCTAGCGACTGTTTATCGATTTTTTGTGTTTTATTATTGTTTTATCATCAAATAACAAATTAGGTACTAACTTTTTCCTTTGCTTAAATTTCAGAAACTTGCACGAAAACCAACGGAGCCAGACAGTCCCCTCACCTCCAAAGAGCATATAATCACTACGTTTGCCCACCTCACAAACAATAACTTTTAGTTTTAGTTGTTTAGTTGGTAGTTTTAGTGGTTTTTAGTTGTTTTTGTGTCAAATTATTACTTAATCAAGCAAACTTTCATATCTCGGTCTCTTTTTGGAAATACAAACCAAACAATTTGCGAACAACAAAACAAAATCATAAAAAGATTTGTCGCCTATCAAACTGCTATGTCGCCGCGACTTTTTACTCTACACACTGGGTACGTTCCACTAAACGCCCGCAACGATTGTAACACCCTCTGTATCGTTCCACCTAAGGCCCGTGGTCGTCGCGAGCGATCGCTCGACGTCACAGATGACGTCACTGTTCGCGACCACATCGCGCCCACTTCGCCCACAAAATATTGGTGGGTCAGAGTGGGCTTTTACCAAAGAGAATGTGGCCTCCCTATTGAAGAAGAGACTCCGGCAAAAATCAGAAGAGGAGGAAGCGCGTGCCAAACGACATAAAGAGCGCTTGGAAATGGACGAAAAAATGCTCGCGTTACTTTCTAAATTAGTTGATAAAAAGTAATTAGTTTTATCGATTAAGTTCTGTTTTTTACGTGTTATGAGAGATTATATGATCATTTTCGAAAAACTAGAAAGTAAGTGTAATAGTGTAAGTTTTCATACGCAGTTAAAAAAAATCTATAGTATTCAGATTTAATCATCATTACAGCTCATATACGTCCCCACCGAGGGGCTCGAGCCTACCCTGAATCAGGGCGATTAGGCCTTAGTCGACCACGCGGGCCCAGTGCGGGTTGGTCGACTTCACACACAACCTTCGAGTTTCTTCGCAGGCGTGTGCAGGTTTCCTCACGATGTTTTCCTTCACCGTTAAAGCAATCGGTAAGTATGTACGTAAGTTTTTGAAAAACTCATTGGTACATTGGCCGTCCAGATTTGAACCCGGTACCTCTGGTTAGATGGACCGAGTCGTTACCGGTTGAGCCACCGACGCTTTAATATCGATTATTTATTGAACTATTTATACGAGAAAACAGAAAACTTTCACCATGCCGCCATATTGCGAGCACACAGCGCTCAAGATGTGCGTTCCACCTAAAACATTGGCCTACAACGCCCGCGGCCTTTTTCCGTTAGTGGAACGGCAGTTTCAGCGGTCGCGGTCGATGGCGTTGCGGGCGTTAAGTGGAACGTACCCACTGGGTACGTTCCACTAAACGCCCGCAACGATTGTAACACCCTCTGTATCGTTCCACCTAAGGCCCGTGGTCGTCGCGAGCGATCGCTCGACGTCACAGATGACGTCACTGTTCGCGACCACATCGCGCCCACTTCGCCCACAAAATATTGGTGGGTCAGAGTGGGCTTTTACCAAAGAGAATGTGGCCTCCCTATTGAAGAAGAGACTCCGGCAAAAATCAGAAGAGGAGGAAGCGCGTGCCAAACGACATAAAGAGCGTTTGGAAATGGACGAAAAAATGCTCGCGTTACTTTCTAAATTAGTTGATAAAAAGTAATTAGTTTTATCGATTAAGTTCTGTTTTTTACGTGTTATGAGAGATTATATGATCATTTTCGAAAAACTAGAAAGTAAGTGTAATAGTGTAAGTTTTCATACGCAGTTAAAAAAAATCTATAGTATTCAGATTTAATCATCATTACAGCTCATATACGTCCCCACCGAGGGGCTCGAGCCTACCCTGAATCAGGGCGATTAGGCCTTAGTCGACCACGCGGGCCCAGTGCGGGTTGGTCGACTTCACACACAACCTTCGAGTTTCTTCGCAGGCGTGTGCAGGTTTCCTCACGATGTTTTCCTTCACCGTTAAAGCAATCGGTAAGTATGTACGTAAGTTTTTGAAAAACTCATTGGTACATTGGCCGTCCAGATTTGAACCCGGTACCTCTGGTTAGATGGACCGAGTCGTTACCGGTTGAGCCACCGACGCTTTAATATCGATTATTTATTGAACTATTTATACGAGAAAACAGAAAACTTTCACCATGCCGCCATATTGCGAGCACACAGCGCTCAAGATGTGCGTTCCACCTAAAACATTGGCCTACAACGCCCGCGGCCTTTTTCCGTTAGTGGAACGGCAGTTTCAGCGGTCGCGGTCGATGGCGTTGCGGGCGTTAAGTGGAACGTACCCACTCTCTACCTGTAACGGCATGCTCGCACACGCGACTAAAGCCCCTAGAAAGAGATAATTTTCTCTTGTCGCGCGCGACATATGTCTATGACCTCATGCTACGCCTGTGGTGACTTAGAAACTTCAAATTTGACATCGGGGTAAGTTATTGGACGTATACAAAAAACGTAGTTTATTATATTCTCTTTGGTATACAAAGGGAAAATTCAAAAACGGCCAAGTGTGATTCGTACAAGCGTACCAAGAGTTCCGTATCACCACTACTCAGCAAAATATATAGACCACTTCCAGTAGCTGACTTAGAAACTTAAAATTTTACATTGAGGTAGGTTATTGAACGTATACAAAGGAAAAATTCGAAAAACGGCTGAGTGTGTATCGTACTCGTGCACTAAGGGTTCCGTATCACCACTACTCAGCAAAATATATAGACCACTTCCAGGTAATTAATAAACTTGAAAGAATCCCGTACCAAAAGTATGGAAAATGTGGTTTCAGTTAAATATTCTGAGATTTTGATATAATATAGATTTTAACGTCCTGAACAAAAGTCTCTATGGGGGCTACCACTGTTGTTGAGTCCCTTTCAGAGTTACGACTGATTTTGTATCAGACAACAAATCATTAATTAGATGCAATTACCAACTATTTATTTAAACAATTGACTCTTATTAATTAAATAAGATTTAACGAGTAACACTATTTTTCTTTGATTATACCCGTTATTAATAGTTTGTTTTGTCTGGTACTACTGTAAAAATATGCGTGCATTAAAATGCACAAAAATATGTTCCAATGATCTGTGTGTCGTTCTAATAAGAACTTCGTAAAATATTTATGAAACAATTTATTTTGCACTTGAGAAAGACGCTGGAGGTGTCATATTACTGATATTACTGTCACTGTGACAAGGTGCGAATTGGTACTAGAGTCGATTTCCTTGAGGGTACAAAGTCAGTCGTAACTCTGAAAGGGACTCGGCAACAGGGGTAGCCCCCATAGAGACTTTTGTTCAGGACGTTAAAATCTTGTATTATATCAAAATCTCAGAATATTTAACTGAAACCACATTTTCCATACTTTTGGTACGGGGTTCTTTGCCATCGAGAAAAGTTATGAGGCATATAAATATAAAAAAACTAAAAACTGGCCAAGTGCGAGTCGGACTTGCGAAATAAGGGTTCCTTACCAATACTATTTATCGAATTTACAGACTATTTCTAGGTGACTTTGAATCTAGTTTAACATTTAGGTAGGTTGATAGGCGAATACAAAGGTAAAATAACAACCGACCAAATGCGAGTCGGACTGACGAAATTTGGGTTACGTCAGTACTACCATAATATACTTTGGTTCCGTACTACCACTACTCATTGGGATTATTATATAGACCACTTCCGAGTGACTTTTTAATTTGGAATCGAAATAGGTTTATTGGGCGTACTGAGTAAAAAATTTAAAAAAAACTGGATAAATGCGACTTGATATCGCGCACCGATGGTTCGGTACCACCAAAAATATCTTATATGTATGTCTGTGATTTAAATAAGGATAGGGAATTAGTACTTTACAAAAAATAATGATATTCCAACAAAAAATATATATGTGAAATGGGGCCAAGTTTGATATTAAAAAAAAATTACAACGATCTAAATGGGTAGGTTCCTAAGTTCTATAGTGATTCCTAAATCGTAGCTACGGAACTTCAAATAGAAATATTTAAATTTAGACTTCTCCAAATAATAGAGAATGTACAACGGTTTTTAGTTTCTTAAACTAATTTGTTATGTACTGTGTTACTAAATAGTGTAACTTGGCAAGTTTAAATAGTCAAGGCACCAAGCAAGTTTAAATAGTCAAGGCACCAAGCAAGTTTAAATAGTCAAGGCACCAAGCAAGTTTAAATAGTCAAGGCACCAAGCAAGTTTAAATAGTCAAGGCACCAAGCAAGAAAAGCTTACTTTTTAAAAGTAAATATCAATATACTATAAAATTGAATAAAACTTGCCAAGTTACACCATTTAGTAGCACGGAACATAACAATTTTTTTAAGCAACTGAAAACCGTTGTAATTTCTTTATTTGGAGAAGTCTAAAATAAATATTTATATTTGAAGTTCCGTTGCGATGATTTATGAACCACTATAGAACTTGGTACCTACCCTTTTAGATAGCTGTATTTTTTACATCGAACTTGGTCCCATTTCACATTTATGTTTTGTTGGGATATAATTCCTACAGGAGTTGTAGATATCATTTTTATTTTACTATAATTTTGTTTACAACTTTGCTGAAATCTCATAAGTAAATTGGACTTCCCGTAGAACGTTAGCAAATCAGCTGATCTATTTGTCCAAAATGTCTTTTGATTTTAATTTTAGCCCCTAAAACGAGTCAGGCAGTATGGCTACACTAACGTATTTTTTTTTTCGTGAAAATATCTTCCATGAACCACCAGGTATAAATGAGTTTTAGAACGTTTTGTACTCGTAAACTGTCACTCGACAACGACAACTTATTTTTTTATGGTTTCGAACCCAAAGGGTAACAACTGTTGTTTATAGTAGCCGTACACCACCATATTACAGGCAACACAGGTGAATTGAATGAATAGGATGTTGCGAATCTGTTGTTCGTTCTCTTGGTTCACTCACTCTTCCGTTCTCCTCTAATGGCCGTTCAAAAGAAATGTCTGTCCACCAATATTTTAATTATAAATTAATTGTAAAATATTTAAGTAATCTCATTTCCAATACGGTGTATTATCTTGAAGGATAATATTAAACAGCTACGTATTTGGCAGCAGCCTGTGTATTTATTTCATGTCATACGAAGAAGTCGATCCACGCGTCCGTTTCCTCGCAACATTTTCAACAGGTTAAGAGGCCCCAGCGCCAACTAAACGGAACCTAAGCACAGATTGCAAACTTAACCAAAGACAGGTAAATACACGTTTTATACATTTCATTAAGTGGGCATTTGTTTCTACACATAATGTCGCTGCCGGACAATACGGAACCGCTGCGTGCTGCTGCCAACAACGTGTCGCTGCCGCTGGTACCTATGCAGGCCGCACCCGTAGCATCGATGACCATGGGAATCGATAAATTGGAAGGCGTCACTAACTACGTCTCATGGAAATTCCAAATGCGTGTGCTCCTGACATTAGAAGGTTTATGGAACTGCGTTAAAGGTGATGAAACAGACACTGCTCGTGGACAAAGGGCGCTTGCGCGCATTTGCCTTTCTATAAAGCCGAACTGTCATCAGTTCGTGCGGAGTGCAATGAATGCAAAAGAAGCTTGGGACAATTTGGCCAACATTTTCGAAGACAAAGGATTGTATCGAAGAGTGTTACTGCTAAGACAGCTTCATAGCATTAAGTACAATGACTACTCCAATATGAGTGACTACATAGAAGCCATCACAACTCTAGTCCAACAATTGGCTGACATAAACAGAATTATTGAAGACTCTGAGGTGGCCGAGCTACTACTAAGCGGCCTCCCCTCACAATATGATGCACTGGTCTCTAATCTCGAAACAGTATGCATCACAGGATCGCTATCAAGCGAGCTTGTTCGCACTAGATTGCTGCAAGAAGAATATCGTAAGGAAAGTTCTGATGCGGGCTGCAACAAAGCCTTCGTATCCACATCCACCAGACAGAAGAAAGCTGTCACATGTAATTACTGCAAGAAGCAAGGACATATGAAGGCACGATGCTTCAAGCTCAAGAAGGATAAGAAGAAGTTAGAGGCTGACACCCCTTCATCGTACATTGCTTCCGCCTTCATAGCCAAAAGTGAAGATTGGATAGTGGACTCCGGGTGCACAGCCCACATGTGCAATCAAAAAGAATGGTTTATGAACTTTTCAGACAATCCGTGCAAAGATGTTGTGATAGCAAATAGTGAGCGTTTAAAATGTGAAGGCTCAGGCAAAATTTGTATTAGGACTAGTGATAATATGGTAAGAGTTTTGAAAAATGTTCTTTATGTACCAAAATTGACAGCTAATCTTTTATCTGTGAGTAGACTTGTTGAGAAAGGTTTTATTGTTCACTTTAATTCGAATGGCTGTTATATTTTTGACAGTAGTTGTAAGATCTTTGGCAACCCCATTTTATTTGCTCCCCTTGATAAGGCAATGTTTTCTTTGACTGGTAATGTATGTAGGCAAGGTAGAAATTCGTCGGATGTGCACTCTTTGCTTCTGTGTGAAGAAAGACAGAAGTCACCGAGTGCTAAGGTTGCTGCCTCATCAGTGCCAATAAATATTTGGCACCAACGTTTGGGACACTTGAGTATATCAGGTATGTGTAGGCTAAGGGATGGTGGTGCAACTGGTATTATGTTTCAGGATGAAAATGCACAGGCCTTGAAGGAATGTGTCGCTTGCCTTGAAGGGAAGATGGCTGCAAAGTCTTTCCCAGTTGGTGAATCGAAGCGTGCCAGCTGTCCACTTGAACTGATCCACTCCGATGTCTGTGGACCCATGCAAGAGAGCAGCTTTGGAGGGGCGAAATACCTTGTGACGTTTACGGATGATCACACCAGGAAGACTTTTGGATACCTGCTTCGTGAGAAAGCAGAGGTAATGTCATGCTTTATTCATTTTAAAAATTTGGTGGAGAAGCAATTAGGGTTGTCAATTAAGATATTACGCTCTGATAATGGAGGAGAATATTGTAGTGGTAAATTTGCAGCATTTTTAAGAAAGGAAGGTATCATTCACCAAACTACTGTGCCCTACTGTGCACAACAAAATGGCGTTGCTGAACGTCTCAACAGGACTTTGATGGAGAAGGCGAGATGCATGATGCGGGGAGCTGGCCTCTGCAATCAGTATTGGGGTGAGGCTGTAATCACCGCCATATACTTGAAAAACAGAAGTCCCACTAGGACTCTAGCAGGGCAAACTCCAGAGGAAGTGTGGACCGGGTCAAAACCAGACCTTCGTCACCTTCATGTTTTTGGGTGCATTGCATACTCACTTGTACCAGATCAAAAGCGTCAAAAGTTGGATGCAAAAAGTAGGGAGTATGTTTTTGTAGGTTATGGTGAGACTACCAAGGGCTATAGGTTAATAGACCCATTAAATCCTAAGAAAGCTGTAATTTCGAGAAATGTTGCATTTATTGAAAATAAATTTTATAAGAACATACAAAATAATTTATTAAATAATAATGAATTTATTTCTCATGAATTGACCACTACTAGTAATAATTTGAATAATAATAATAATGGATTATGTAATGCAATGAAATGTGATAATCAATTGAATATTTTATTAAATAATATTGAACCGAATTCTAGTCAAAATAGTTCTAGTTGCTCTCATCAAAACACTTTACTGAATTCTTGCCCCAGTGTTGAGCCGAATGTCAGTAGTGATAATATAATAAATTCTAGTAAAAATAACAGTATTATTAGTGATATTAATGGTGATTCTTCTGTATCTTCAGATACCCAAAACTAGTATTACTGCACAGGCAGTGAGTTCGAGTCGAGCTCCGCTGCGTCACCGGTGCGGGTCTCGCACACTGAGTGTGTGATGCCCTCGCACATGGCTGCAGCTGGAGGGGAAGATGTTCCTGATTCGCCATCCGCCGCCAGTGCTCGTCCTACGCGTAGTACGCGTTGTAAGATGCCGTTGAGGTATGCTGATTATGAGACTGATTTTTCCATGCTGGCCCAGGGCCCATTGTGTGGAGAACCCCTCACGTATGGAGAAGCCACCAATTGTCCTGATAGTCCAGAATGGCAGGCTGCCATGCAGAGTGAATATGATTCACTCATTGCAAACCAGGTATGGAAACTGGTCAACAGACCACCCCAGGAAAATGTTGTCAAATGCAAGTGGGTCTACAAAAGAAAACAGATGCTACTGGTAAATTTGACAAATATAAAGCGCGTTTAGTTGCCAGGGGTTTTACGCAAGTGCCTGGAGTTGACTATGAAGATACTTTCTCACCTGTAGTCCGCCATTCCACCATGAGAATTTTATTTTCTCTTGCTAACGAACTAGATTTAAATATCGACCATCTCGATGTAACAACTGCTTTTCTCAATGGCGACTTACAGGAGACTATCTACATGGAGCAGCCTCCTGGATTTAGTAAAGGGGAAACAGATAAAGTTTGTTTACTCCTTAAAGGTATATATGGCCTTAAGCAGGCCAGTAGAATATGGAATGCTAAAGTTCATTCTTTATTGTCCAATAGTGGCTATACTCAATGTAAATCTGAACCTTGTGTATATGTGAAGCGGTCTAGTAGTGATTTAACTATAATCGCTTTGTATGTGGACGATTTTTATACATTTTACAGCTCCAGTAAAAATGAGTTATTGCCACTGTTGGAGAGTAATTTTAATGTCAAAAACTTAGGCTCATTACAGAGCTGTTTGGGCATGAGAATGATTAGAGATAGGTCTAAGGGAATTTTAAAACTTGACCAATCAGAATATGTTAAGAATTTGCTTAATCGTTTCGGTATGGAAAATTGTAAACCAGTGTCCACTCCTATGCCTATAAACAGTAAACTTTTAAAAGCAGATAGCAGTAAGTTATGTGATGAGTCTTATAATTTTAGACAGCTGATGGGTTGCCTTATGTACTTGTCTGTATGTACACGGCCTGATATCTCATATGCCTGTAGTCAGCTGAGCCAATTTAACAATTGTTTTGATATTACTTATTGGCAGGCCGCTAAGCGGATTTTGCGTTATTTAGCTGGGACAATTAACTACTCTTTATGTTTTTATAAAAGTAGTCAATTTTATATTACAGCATTTACTGACGCCGACTGGGCCAATGACCCCACTGATAGGAGGTCCTATACAGGATATGTCATTAAGCTAGGTAACAACACAATTAATTGGGAGTCACGAAAACAACGCTGCATCGCGCTATCCAGTACGGAAGCGGAATATCTTGCTATAGGGGATGTTTGTAAGGACATATGTTTTCTCAAAAACTTTTTGTCTGAGGTTGTACCTAGGGACTTAAAGGTTACTGTATTTAATGACAATCAGAGTGTGCAAAGGTTGTTAGAAGTAAAGGAATACTGTCATAAGCGCACAAAGCACATAGATCTTAGATATCACTATGTAAAAGATCTAGTTAAGAATAATTTAATTACAATAAGATATATGCCAACTAGTGATATGTTAGCAGATGTTCTGACAAAACCTTTGAGTTCCCTCAAGCATACCGAGTTCATACATAAGATGAACATAATGTGATGTTGTTTTTATTGCATAACTGACTGTATTATAGGCATGTAAATGTTATGTGTATTTGTGTTGTTAATTTTTGCATTGTGGTGGACAAGACTAATGTTGTATAGAATTTCAGACTTGTTTTGTTAGTCTTGTTGTAAACCAGTGTTGTATGGAGGGGAAGTGTTGTTTATAGTAGCCGTACACCACCATATTTATACAGGCAACACAGGTGAATTGAATGAATAGGATGTTGCGAATCTGTTGTTCGTTCTCTTGGTTCACTCACTCTTCCGTTCTCCTCTAATGGCCGTTCAAAAGAAATGTCTGTCCACCAATATTTTAATTATAAATTAATTGTAAAATATTTAAGTAATCTCATTTCCAATACGGTGTATTATCTTGAAGGATAATATTAAACAGCTACGTATTTGGCAGCAGCCTGTGTATTTATTTCATGTCATACGAAGAAGTCGATCCACGCGTCCGTTTCCTCGCAACATTTTCAACAACAACGGGACCCTGTTACTAAGACTCCGCTGTCCGTCTGTCTGTCCGTCTGTCACCAGGCTGTATTCCATGAACCGTGACAGCTAGACAGTTGAAATTTTCACAGATGATGTATTTCTGTTGCCGCTAAAACAAAAAATACTGAAAATTAGTTAAAGTGAATACCTCCATACAAAAAACGATTTGTTTTTTTACCGTGAAGAATTTAGCTCCATCTAGTATGATGGTACGGAACCCTATATCCGCGGTTCTGACTCGCACTTTACCAGTTGTTTCTGCTTAATTTACTCTTTACAGCACCGCAATACGTTTCATATTGTTTTTTTGTTTCACAAACTATGACAGCATGTAATGTAATTGCTATTTTTTGACTATCAGAAAGAGTGTGCACCTGTTTAGAATAAACATTTTCAAATTGAAATCCAAATATTATCTACCTGTCATTATCCCAATAAAACACCGTATCGTATTATTGGCCTCGGCGTCTTCAGCGAATTGCCGATAAAGCCTCTCCGTGGTTATATTCATGCTGGGATCCCCACTCAGGTGGTCGCAGTCGACCCTGGTGCGCAGGGCCGGCAGGTCTGGCTCCAACTTGGAATACGTGTCAGTGATGTGGAGGATCAGGGATGCGATGTGGTGCTGTCGCTTCTGTTAAAAAAGAGACCAAGTAGCGTATCGTAGTTTGCAGTAGGTATGATATGGAACAATTTGTATGGAGCGACTGTGAACTTTTACAAATCAAACTACACATATTAAGTTGGTAGACTGAGAAAAGCCGTGATAATTTTTCTTATGAAATAACTATCTTTTCGAGCTCCGCTCGAGTGGGCATCGTTTTCATGTTTACCCTCAAAGACATGAAAACGATGCCCACTCGAGTGGTGCGCGGGTCGCAAGCGGCTCGCGAGCGCAGACAGGAGTACACTCCAGATCCTTCGGGAACTATATCGGGTTATTCTAATTAGTAGTCTATGTCACTTCCCACTCCTTCAACTATACCTATATATTTCTATGCAAAAAAAAAATCAGGCCATAAGGAACCTCGCGCAAGGCTGGAAATGAGATCCCTCGGGAACTATCTCAAGCTATGCTAATAATATAATTTATTAGTAGTTATATCCTTTACCACTCTATCCCTGTGCAAAAAATCTGTTGCGATGTTAAAAAAGTTGACCAAAAAAGATTCTTTCTTTCAGTTCCCTAAGGAACTGTATAGGAATAGTAATTCTCATGGGATAAAAAGTAGGCTATGACCTTCCCCATAACACAAGCTACCTACATGCCAAATTTCGTCAACATTGGTTGAGTTGAAGCGTGAAAAGGTAACAAATACATTTTCATATTGATAGTATTAGCAAAGTATATAATACATTAATACTAACATACAAAGGACACTCCCTGCCGCTCTCTAGATTGTGACCTCACCCCCTCCTCACCCAGATTGATACAGATTGGTTACAGTTTGTTTGTCAAACGTATAGGATTTCGCCGCCATTTTGTTTGTTCCGTCATTCCTTTTTTGAAATGTGTTTTCTGGTCCGTTGTATGACGTGTCCAGGGTGTGGTATAGTAAGGATAATATGCCTTACTATTTCTAATACTTTTTAGCTTTCTTCCCCTAGTTGTGAAAAAAACCTCATCTCCATGTTTTTTTTTATCCACAATTGATAAGCCCTTGACATCATCTCACCTGATGGTAAGTGACGATGATGCCGAAGATGGAAGCGGACTTACCAACAATCCCTAGCGCAATGGGAAACTGACTCTTATCTTCATGCCGGAATACATCAATACTGTCAACATTGATATTTGGCGGCAAGACTTAGATAAGATGGTGGTAGCTAGCCAGGCGGGCTTAGAAAATGCCCTACCACCAACCAAACCGAGTCTTACAAGTTTAAATGTGGAATGCTTCACGATTTTGCGTGTCATCCTTGCGCAGAGGCCATGCTAATCTTCTCCGGGCTCCCGACCCATGGTCCAACTGCTTTGTACCACGGAATTCTAAATGTACACATGATCTAACTGTTGGAATAATTGTTTTTGAAATATTTATATTTATGACCCATAGTACAACCAAAGTATATATTTTCTATTATTATTTTTTATTAAAAATTTGAGTGCGATTGACTGCAACTCACCTGATGTATATATTAGTACTAACATACAGTATGGAACTATGGACACTCCCTGCCGCTCTCCAGATTGCAACCTCACCCCCTCGTCACCCGGAATGATACAGATTGGTTGTCGAACGTATAGGATTTCGCCGCCATTTTATTTGTTCCGTCATTCCTTTATTGAAATGTCATTTCTGGCCCATTGTATGAAGTGTCCAGGGTGTGGTATAACTGCAGAAGTTGACCACGACAGTTTAACCAGGGCCCTCCTGACTTTAAATAAAATAAATGTCAATAAAATGTATGTATCGTTCCAATTTTAATATACGTAAGACCATGCTTGTTGTTGTTACATGTCTGGGAGATGTCTATAACTCCTAATGATCGTTTCTTTTTCAGATTTATTATTATTCTATTTTTGTGCCAAATTTCATGCAATTTAGTTTAATTTTGGGAATGTTTGTGACGGACGAAACAGACGAAGAGAAAGATATATGTAACAAGGGTTTCTCGTAGGGATTACGGAATCCTAAAAACCAACTGACCTGCAAATCTGAACCGCAGTGAAGATAGCACCCCACTTTGCCGGACCCCTTTTTGTTGTGTATGCTGTGAACACGCCCTTACTATAAGGGGGTTAGCACCCTTAATCTTACTTAATTTACCAATAATCGACACTACCGTACAAATAAAAGAATTTCAACTGTCAGAAGCCTTTCTTTTCATCTTTGTCCATATCCTACCTTGATTAATAGTTCAGTCAATCTATAATATATAGCTGAGGTACCTACCTAAATAAACAAACGCACAGCACAGACGAATTATTGTAAAGTGGATAACTGAATATCAGCGTAAGTATCTACCTACCTATCAAGCAATAACGGAAGGATTTCACTACGAAAACAAAGCTTACTTTTGATCACGCACGAATAAACAACAGTTTCCTCAAATCGTTACTCAAGTGAATTGTACCTACTTTGAAAGAGATAGATAAGTACGGCTCCCTATTAAAATACATGCGGTGAAGTTGGTAAGACATATGTCGGCATGTTGAACAGGCTCTGCTGAATCGTTTAAGAGACAGAACGACTCCAGATAATGTTCATATTTTTGAGATATTTGCGTCTGAACTTTTCACGTACAGCCAATTTTTTGAAAAAAATAAAGAACAAGTTTAAGTTACTTTGCATGAAGTGAAGTGGGTAAGACATATGTCGGCATGTTGAAGAGGCTCTGCTGAATCGTATAAGAGATAGAGCGACTCCAGTTAATGTTCATATTTTTGAGATATTTGCGTCTGAAGTTTCTATATGAAGTCGAGTTTTTCAAAAAATTGAACTCCACTTTTACGTACTTTGCATGAGGTGAAGTAGGTAAGACACATGTCGGCATGTTGAACAGGCTCTGCTGAATCGTATAAGAGATAGAGCGACTCCAGTTAATGTTCATATTTTTGAGATATTTGCGTCTGAAGTTTCTATATGAAGTCGAATTTTTCAAAAAATTGAACTCCACTTTTACGTACTTTGCATGAGGTGAAGTAGGTAAGACACATGTCGGCATGTTGAACAGGCTCTGCTGAATCGTATAAGAGATAGAGCGACTCCAGTTAATGTTCATATTTTTGAGATATTTGCGTCTGAAGTTTCTATATGAAGTCGAATTTTTCAAAATATTGAACTCCACTTTTAGGTACTTTGCATGAAGTGAAGTGGGTAAGACATATCTCGGCATGTTGAACAGGCACTGCTGAATCGTTTAAGAGACAGAGCGACTCCAGTTAATGTTCATATTTTTAAGATATTTACGTCTAAACTTTATTTGTGTAGTCGATTTTCCAAAAAATTGAACTCCTCTTTTAGGTACTTTGCATGAGGTGAAGTGGGTGAGACATATGTCGGCATGTTGAAGAGACTCTGCTGAATCGTTTAAAGTACAGAGCGACTCCAGTTAATGTTCATATTTTTGAGATATTTGCGTCTGAAGTTTCTATATGAAGTCGAATTTTTCAAAATATTGAACTCCACTTTTAGGTACTTTGCATGAAGTGAAGTGGGTAAGACATATCTCGGTATGTTGAACAGGCACTGCTGAATCCTTTAAGAGACACAGCGACTCCAGTTAATGTTCATATTTTTGATTTATTTACGTAAAAACTTTGTTTGTGTAGTCGATTTTCCAAAAAATAGAACTCCTCTTTTAGGTACTTTGCATGAAGTGAAGTGGATGAGACACATGTCACCATGTTGAACAGGCTCTGCTGAATCGTTTAAAGTACAGAGCGACTCCAGTTAATGTTCATATTTTTGAGATATTTGCGTCTGAAGTTTCTATATGAAGTCGAATTTTTCAAAAAATTGAAGTCCACTTTTACGTACTTTGCATGAGGTGAAGTAGGTAAGACACATGTCGGCATGTTGAACAGGCTCTGCTGAATCGTATAAGAGACGGAGCGACTCCAGTTGATGTTCATATTTTTGATTTATTTACGTAAAAACTTTGTTTGTGTAGTCGATTTTCCAAAAAATTGAACTCCTCTTTTAGGTACTTTGCATGAAGTGAAGTGGGTGAGACATATGTCGGCATGTTGAAGAGGCTCTGCTGAATCGTATAAGAGATAGAGCGACTCCAGTTAATGTTCATATTTTTGAGATATTTGCGTCTGAAGTTTCAATATGAAGTCGAATTTTTCAAAATATTGAACTCCACTTTTAGGTACTTTGCATGAAGTGAAGTGGGTAAGACATATCTCGGCATGTAGAACAGGCACTGCTGAATCGTTAAGGAGACAGAGCGACTCCAGTTAATGTTCATATTTTTAAGATATTTACGTCTAAACTTTATTTGTGTAGTCGATTTTCCAAAAAATTGAACTCCTCTTTTAGGTACTTTGCATGAGGTGAAGTGGGTGAGACATATGTCGGCATGTTGAACAGGCTCTGCTGAATCTTATAAGAGACAGAGCGACTCCAGTTAATGTTCATATTTTTGAAATATTTGCGTCTGAAATTTTCATGTACAGCCAATTTTTTGAAAACAATAAAGTACAAGTTTAAGTTACTTTGCATGAAGTGAAATGGGTAACTCATATGTCGGCATGTTGAACAGTCTCTGCTGAATCGTATAAGAGACAGAGCGACTCGAGTTAATGTTCATATTTTTAAGATGTTTACGTCTAAACTTAATTTGTGTAGTCGATTTTCGAAAAATTAAACTCCTCTTTTAGGTACTTTGCATGAGGTGAAGTGGGTGAGACATATGTCGGCATGTTGAAGAGGCTCTGCTGAATCGTATAAGAGATAGAGCGACTCCAGTTAATGTTCATATTTTTGAGATATTTGCGTCTGAAGTTTCTATATGAAGTCGAATTTTTCAAAAAATTGAACTCCACTTTTACGTACTTTGCATGAGGTGAAGTAGGTAAGACATATGTCGGCATGTTGAACTGGCTCTTCTGAATCGTATAAGAGACAGAGACTCCAGTTAATGTTCATATTTTTGATTTATTTACGTAAAAACTTTGTTTGTGTAGTCGATTTTCCAAAAAATTGAACTCCTCTTTTAGGTACTTTGCATGAAGTGAAGTGGATGAGACACATGTCGCCATGTTGAACAGGCTCTGCTGAAACGTTTAAAGTACAGAGCGACTACAGTTAATGTTCATATTTTTAAGATATTTACGTCTAAACTTTATTTGTGTAGTCGATTTTCCAAAAAATTGAACTCCTCTTTTAGGTACTTTGCATGAGGTGAAGTGGGTGAGACATATGTCGGCATGTTGAAGAGGCTTTGCTGAATCGTATAAGAGATAGAGCGACTCCAGTTAATGTTCATATTTTTGAGATATTTGCGTCTGAAGTTTCTATACGAAGTCGAATTTTTCAAAATATTGAACTCCACTTTTAGGTACTTTGCATGAAGTGAAGTGGGTAAGACATATCTCGGCATGTTGACCAGGCACTGCTGAATCGTATAAAAGACAGAGCGACTCCAGTTAATGTTCATATTTTTAAGATATTTACGTCTAAACTTTATTTGTGTAGTCGATTTTCCAAAAAATTGAACTCCTCTTTTAGGTACTTTGCATGAGGTGAAGTGGGTGAGACATATGTCGGCATGTTGAAGAGGCTCTGCTGAATCGTATAAGAGATAGAGCGACTCCAGTTAATGTTCATATTTTTGAGATATTTGCGTCTGAAGTTTCAATATGAAGTCGAATTTTTCAAAATATTGAACTCCACTTTTAGGTACTTTGCATGAAGTGAAGTGGGTAAGACATATCTCGGCATGTAGAACAGGCACTGCTGAATCGTTAAGGAGACAGAGCGACTCCAGTTAATGTTCATATATTTAAGATATTTACGTCTAAACTTTATTTGTGTAGTCGATTTTCCAAAAAATTGAACTCCTCTTTTAGGTACTTTGCATGAGGTGAAGTGGGTGAGACATATGTCGGCATGTTGAACAGGCTCTGCTGAATCTTATAAGAGACAGAGCGACTCCAGTTAATGTTCATATTTTTGAAATATTTGCGTCTGAAATTTTCATGTACAGCCAATTTTTTGAAAACAATAAAGTACAAGTTTAAGTTACTTTGCATGAAGTGAAGTGGGTAACTCATATGTCGGCATGTTGAACAGTCTCTGCTGAATCGTTTAAGAGACAGAGCGACTCGAGTTAATGTTCATATTTTTAAGATGTTTACGTCTAAACTTAATTTGTGTAGTCGATTTTCGAAAAATTCAACTCCTCTTTTAGGTACTTTGCATGAGGTGAAGTGGGTGAGACATATGTCGGCATGTTGAAGAGGCTCTGCTGAATCGTATAAGAGATAGAGCGACTCCAGTTAATGTTCATATTTTTGAGATATTTGCGTCTGAAGTTTCTATATGAAGTCGAATTTTTCAAAAAATTGAACTCCACTTTTACGTACTTTGCATGAGGTGAAGTAGGTAAGACATATGTCGGCATGTTGAACTGGCTCTTCTGAATCGTATAAGAGACAGAGACTCCAGTTAATGTTCATATTTTTGATTTATTTACGTAAAAACTTTGTTTGTGTAGTCGATTTTCCAAAAAATTGAACTCCTCTTTTAGGTACTTTGCATGAAGTGAAGTGGATGAGACACATGTCGCCATGTTGAACAGGCTCTGCTGAAACGTTTAAAGTACAGAGCGACTACAGTTAATGTTCATATTTTTAAGATATTTACGTCTAAACTTTATTTGTGTAGTCGATTTTCCAAAAAATAGAACTCCTCTTTTAGGTACTTTGCATGAAGTGAAGTGGATGAGACACATGTCACCATGTTGAACAGGCTCTGCTGAATCGTTTAAAGTACAGAGCGACTCCAGTTAATGTTCATATTTTTGAGATATTTGCGTCTGAAGTTTCTATATGAAGTCGAATTTTTCAAAAAATTGAACTCCACTTTTACGTACTTTGCATGAGGTGAAGTAGGTAAGACACATGTCGGCATGTTGAACAGGCTCTGCTGAATCGTATAAGAGACGGAGCGACTCCAGTTGATGTTCATATTTTTGATTTATTTACGTAAAAACTTTGTTTGTGTAGTCGATTTTCCAAAAAATTGAACTCCTCTTTTAGGTACTTTGCATGAAGTGAAGTGGGTGAGACATATGTCGGCATGTTGAAGAGGCTCTGCTGAATCGTATAAGAGATAGAGCGACTCCAGTTAATGTTCATATTTTTGAGATATTTGCGTCTGAAGTTTCAATATGAAGTCGAATTTTTCAAAATATTGAACTCCACTTTTAGGTACTTTGCATGAAGTGAAGTGGGTAAGACATATCTCGGCATGTAGAACAGGCACTGCTGAATCGTTAAGGAGACAGAGCGACTCCAGTTAATGTTCATATATTTAAGATATTTACGTCTAAACTTTATTTGTGTAGTCGATTTTCCAAAAAATTGAACTCCTCTTTTAGGTACTTTGCATGAGGTGAAGTGGGTGAGACATATGTCGGCATGTTGAACAGGCTCTGCTGAATCTTATAAGAGACAGAGCGACTCCAGTTAATGTTCATATTTTTGAAATATTTGCGTCTGAAATTTTCATGTACAGCCAATTTTTTGAAAACAATAAAGTACAAGTTTAAGTTACTTTGCATGAAGTGAAGTGGGTAACTCATATGTCGGCATGTTGAACAGTCTCTGCTGAATCGTTTAAGAGACAGAGCGACTCGAGTTAATGTTCATATTTTTAAGATGTTTACGTCTAAACTTAATTTGTGTAGTCGATTTTCGAAAAATTCAACTCCTCTTTTAGGTACTTTGCATGAGGTGAAGTGGGTGAGACATATGTCGGCATGTTGAAGAGGCTCTGCTGAATCGTATAAGAGATAGAGCGACTCCAGTTAATGTTCATATTTTTGAGATATTTGCGTCTGAAGTTTCTATATGAAGTCGAATTTTTCAAAAAATAGAACTCCACTTTTACGTACTTTGCATGAGGTGAAGTAGGTAAGACATATGTCGGCATGTTGAACTGGCTCTTCTGAATCGAATAAGAGACAGAGCGACTCCAGTTAATGTTCATATTTTTGATTTATTTACGTAAAAACTTTGTTTGTGTAGTCGATTTTCCAAAAAATTGAACTCCTCTTTTAGGTACTTTGCATGAAGTGAAGTGGATGAGACACATGTCGCCATGTTGAACAGGCTCTGCTGAAACGTTTAAAGTACAGAGCGACTACAGTTAATGTTCATATTTTTAAGATATTTACGTCTAAACTTTATTTGTGTAGTCGATTTTCCAAAAAATTGAACTCCTCTTTTAGGTACTTTGCATGAGGTGAAGTGGGTGAGACATATGTCGGCATGTTGAAGAGGCTCTGCTGAATCGTATAAGAGATAGAGCGACTCCAGTTAATGTTCATATTTTTGAGATATTTGCGTCTGAAGTTTCTATACGAAGTCGAATTTTTCAAAATATTGAACTCCACTTTTAGGTACTTTGCATGAAGTGAAGTGGGTAAGACATATCTCGGCATGTTGACCAGGCACTGCTGAATCGTTTAAAAGACAGAGCGACTCCAGTTAATGTTCATATTTTTAAGATATTTACGTCTAAACTTTATTTGTGTAGTCGATTTTCCAAAAAATTGAACTCCTCTTTTACGTACTTTGCATGAGGTGAAGTGGGTGAGACATATGTCGGCATGTTGAAGAGGCTCTGCTGAATCGTATAAGAGATAGAGCGACTCCAGTTAATGTTTATATTTTTGAGATATTTGCGTCTGAAGTTTCTATATGAAGTCGAATTTAAAAAAAAATTGAACTCCACTTTTACGTACTTTGCATGAGATGAAGTAGGTGAGACATATGTCGGCATGTTGAACAGGCTCTTCTGAATCGTATAAGAGACAGAGCGACTCCAGTTAATGTTCATATTTTTGATTTATTTACGTAAAAACTTTGTTTGTGTAGTCGATTTTCCAAAAAATTGAACTCCTCTTTTAGGTACTTTGCATGAAGTGAAGTGGATGAGACACATGTCGCCATGTTGAACAGGCTCTGCTGAAACGTTTAATGTACAGAGAGACTACAGTTAATGTTCATATTTTTAAGATATTTACGTCTAAACTTTATTTGTGTAGTCGATTTTCCAAAAAATTGAACTCCTCTTTTAGGTACTTTGCATGAGGTGAATTGGGTGAGACATATGTCGGCATGTTGAAGAGGCTCTGCTGAATCGTATAAGAGATAGAGCGACTCCAGTTAATGTTCATATTTTTGAGATATTTGCGTCTGAAGTTTCTATATGAAGTCGAATTTTTCAAAATATTGAACTCCACTTTTAGGTACTTTGCATGAAGTGAAGTGGGTAAGACATATCTCGGCAAGTAGAACAGGCACTGCTGTATCGTTTAAGAGACAGAGCGACTCCAGTTAATGTTCATATTTTTAAGATATTTACGTCTAAACTTTATTTGTGTAGTCGATTTTCCAAAAAATTGAACTCCTCTTTTAGGTACTTTGCATGAGGTGAAGTGGGTGACACATATGTCGGCATGTTGAAGAGGCTCTGCTGAATCGTATAAGAGATAGAGCGACTCCAGTTAATGTTCATATTTTTGAGATATTTGCGTCTGAAGTTTCTATATGAAGTCGAATTTTTCAAAAAATTGAACTCCACTTTTACGTACTTTGCATGAGGTGAAGTAGGTGAGACACATGTCGGCATGTTGAACAGGCTCTGCTGAATCGTATAAGAGATAGAGCGACTCCAGTTAATGTTCATATTTTTTAAAATATTTGCGTCTGAAGTTTCTATATGAAGTCGAATTTTTCAAAAAATTGAACTCCACTTTTACGTACTTTGCATGAAGTGAAGTGGGTAAGACATATCTCGGCAAGTAGAACAGGCACTGCTGTATCGTTTAAGAGACAGAGCGACTCCAGTTAATGTTCATATTTTTGATTTATTTACGTAAAAACTTTGTTTGTGTAGTCGATTTTCCAAAAAATTGAACTCCTCTTTTAGGTACTTTGCATGAGGTGAAGTGGGTGAGACATATGTCGGCATGTTGAAGAGGCTCTGCTGAATCGTATAAGAGATAGAGCGACTCCAGTTAATGTTCATATTTTTGATTTATTTACGTATAAACGTTGTTTCTGTAGTCGATATTCCAAAAAATTGAAATCCTCTTCTAGATACTTTGCATGAGGTGAAGTGGGTAAGACACATGTCGGCATGTTGAACTGGCTCTGCTGAATCGTATAAGAGACAGAGCGACTCCAGTTAATGTTCATTTTTTTGAGATATTTCCGTCTGAAGTTTCAATTGTTTTTTATTTTTGAAAAATTCGACTTCATATAGAAACTTCAGACGGAAATATCTTAAAAAAATGAACATTGACTGGAGTCGCTCTGTCTCTTATACGATTCAGCAGAGCCAATTCAACATGCCGACATGTGTCTTACCCACTTCACCTCATGCAAAGTACCTAGAAGAGGATTTCAATTTTTTGAAAAATCGACTACAGAAACAACGTTTATACGTAAATAAATCAAAAATATGAACATTAACTGGAGTCGCTCTGTACTTTAAACGATTCAGCAGAGCCTGTTCAACATGCCGACATGTGTCTCATCCACTTCGCTTCATGCAAAGTACCTAAAAGTTGTTCTTTATTTTTGAAAAAAATCGGCTGTACATAGAAAGTTCAGACGCAAATATCTCAAAAATATGAACATTAACTAGAGTCGGTCTGTCTCTTATACGATTCAGCAGAGCCTGTTTAACATGCCGGCATGTGTCTTACCCACTTCACTTCTTGCAAAGTACCTAAAAGTGGAGTTCAATATTTAAAAAAATCGACTTCATATAGAAACTTCAGACGCAAATATCTCAAAAATATGAACATTAACTGGAGTCGCTCTATCTTTTATACGATTCAGCAGAGCCTCTTCAACATGCCGACATATGTCTCACCCACTTCACCTCATGCAAAGTACCTAAAAGAGGAGTTCAATTTTTTGGAAAATCGACACACAAATAAAGTTTGGACGTAAATATCTTAAAAATATGAACATTAACTGGAGTCGCTCTGTCTTTTAATCGATTCAGCAGAGCCTGTTCAACTTGCCGACATATGTCTCACCCAGTTCACCTCTTGAAAAGTACCTAAAAGAGGAGTTCAATTTTTTTGGAAAATCGACTACACAAACAAAGTTTATACGTAAATAAATCAAAAATATGAACATTAACTGGAGTCGCTGTGTCTCTTATACGATTCAGAAGAGCCTGTTCAACATGCCGACATG
Organism: Coleophora flavipennella; assembly: GCA_947284805.1. Taxonomy (NCBI): domain Eukaryota; kingdom Metazoa; phylum Arthropoda; class Insecta; order Lepidoptera; family Coleophoridae; genus Coleophora; species Coleophora flavipennella. Next base: position 1,166,269 of record CAMYPC010000001.1, on the reverse strand, counting down.
TGTCTTACCTACTTCACCTCATGCAAAGTACGTAAAAGTGGAGTTTAATATTTTGAAAAATTCGACTTCATATAGAAACTTCAGACGCAAATATCTCAAAAATATGAACATTAACTGGAGTCGCTCTGTCTCTTATACGATTCAGCAGAGCCTGTTCAACATGCCGACATATGTCTCACCCACTTCACTCCATGCAAAGTACCTAAAAGAGGAGTTCAATTTTTTGGAAAATCGGCTACACAAATAAAGTTTAGACGTAAATATCTTAAAAATATGAACATTAACTGGAGTCGCTCTGTCTCCTTAACGATTCAGCAGTGCCTGTTCTACATGCCGAAATATGTCTTTCCCACTTCACTTCATGCAAAGTACCTAAAAGTGGAGTTCAATATTTTGAAAAATTCGACTTCATATAGAAACTTCAGACGCAAATATCTCAAAAATATGAACATTAACTGGAGTCGCTCTATATCTTATACGATTCAACAGAGCCTCTTCAATATGCCGACATATGTCTCACCCACTTCACCTCATGCAAAGTACCTAAAAGAGGAGTTAATTTTTTTGGAAAATCGACTACACAAACAAAGTTTATACGTAAATAAATCAAAAATATGAACATTAACTGGATTCGCTCTGTCTCTTAAACGATTCAGCAGTGCCTGTTCTACATGCCGAGATATGTCTTACCCACTTCACTTCATGCAAAGTACCTAAAAGTGGAGTTAAATATTTTGAAAAATTCAAATTCATGTAGAAACTTCAGACGCAAATATCTTAAAAATTTGAACATTAACTGGAGCCGCTCTATCTCTTATACGATTCAGCAGAGCCTCTTCAACGTGCCGACATATGTCTCACCCACTTCACCTCATGCAAAGTACCTAAAAGAGGAGTTCAATTTTTTGGAAAATCGACTACACAAACAAAGTTTTTACGTAAATAAATCAAAAATATGAACATTAACTGGAGTCGCTCTGTCTCTTATACGATTCAGCAGAGCCTGTTCAACATGCCGACATGTGTCTTACCTACTTCACCTCATGCAAAGTACGTAAAAGTGGAGTTCAATTTTTTGAAAAATTCGACTTCATATAGAAACTTCAGACGCAAATATCTCAAAAATATGAACATTAACTGGAGTCGCTCTATCTCTTATACGATTCAGCAGAGCCTCTTCAACATGCCGACATATTATGTCTCACCCACTTCACCTCATGCAAAGTACCTAAAAGAGGAGTTCAATTTTTTGGAAAATCGACACACAAATAAAGTTTGGACGTAAATATCTTAAAAATATGAACATTAACTGGAGTCGCTCTGTCTTTTAATCGATTCAGCAGAGCCTGTTCAACTTGCCGACATATGTCTCACCCACTTCACCTCTTGAAAAGTACCTAAAAGAGGAGTTCAATTTTTTTGGAAAATCGACTACACAAACAAAGTTTATACGTAAATAAATCAAAAATATGAACATTAACTGGAGTCGCTGTGTCTCTTATACGATTCAGAAGAGCCTGTTCAACATGCCGACATGTGTCTTACCTACTTCACCTCATGCAAAGTACGTAAAAGTGGAGTTTAATATTTTGAAAAATTCGACTTCATATAGAAACTTCAGACGCAAATATCTCAAAAATATGAACATTAACTGGAGTCGCTCTGTCTCTTATACGATTCAGCAGAGCCTGTTCAACATGCCGACATATGTCTCACCCACTTCACTCCATGCAAAGTACCTAAAAGAGGAGTTCAATTTTTTGGAAAATCGGCTACACAAATAAAGTTTAGACGTAAATATCTTTAAAATATGAACATTAACTGGAGTCGCTCTGTCTCCTTAACGATTCAGCAGTGCCTGTTCTACATGCCGAAATATGTCTTTCCCACTTCACTTCATGCAAAGTACCTAAAAGTGGAGTTCAATATTTTGAAAAATTCGACTTCATATAGAAACTTCAGACGCAAATATCTCAAAAATATGAACATTAACTGGAGTCGCTCTATATCTTATACGATTCAACAGAGCCTCTTCAATATGCCGACATATGTCTCACCCACTTCACCTCATGCAAAGTACCTAAAAGAGGAGTTAAATTTTTTGGAAAATCGACTACACAAACAAAGTTTATACGTAAATAAATCAAAAATATGAACATTAACTGGATTCGCTCTGTCTCTAAAACGATTCAGCAGTGCCTGTTCTACATGCCGAGATATGTCTTACCCACTTCACTTCATGCAAAGTACCTAAAAGTGGAGTTAAATATTTTGAAAAATTCAAATTCATGTAGAAACTTCAGACGTAAATATCTTAAAAATTTGAACATTAACTGGAGCCGCTCTATCTCTTATACGATTCAGCAGAGCCTGTTCAACATGCCGACATGTGTCTTACCTACTTCACCTCATGCAAAGTACCTAAAAGAGGAGTTCAATTTTTTGGAAAATCGGCTACACAAATAAAGTTTAGACGTAAATATCTTAAAAATATGAACATTAACTGGAGTCGCTCTGTCTCCTTAACGATTCAGCAGTGCCTGTTCTACATGCCGAAATATGTCTTTCCCACTTCACTTCATGCAAAGTACCTAAAAGTGGAGTTCAATATTTTGAAAAATTCGACTTCATATAGAAACTTCAGACGCAAATATCTCAAAAATATGAACATTAACTGGAGTCGCTCTATATCTTATACGATTCAACAGAGCCTCTTCAATATGCCGACATATGTCTCACCCACTTCACCTCATGCAAAGTACCTAAAAGAGGAGTTAATTTTTTTGGAAAATCGACTACACAAACAAAGTTTATACGTAAATAAATCAAAAATATGAACATTAACTGGATTCGCTCTGTCTCTAAAACGATTCAGCAGTGCCTGTTCTACATGCCGAGATATGTCTTACCCACTTCACTTCATGCAAAGTACCTAAAAGTGGAGTTAAATATTTTGAAAAATTCAAATTCATGTAGAAACTTCAGACGCAAATATCTTAAAAATTTGAACATTAACTGGAGCCGCTCTATCTCTTATACGATTCAGCAGAGCCTCTTCAACGTGCCGACATATGTCTCACCCACTTCACCTCATGCAAAGTACCTAAAAGAGGAGTTCAATTTTTTGGAAAATCGACTACACAAACAAAGTTTTTACGTAAATAAATCAAAAATATGAACATTAACTGGAGTCGCTCTGTCTCTTATACGATTCAGCAGAGCCTGTTCAACATGCCGACATGTGTCTTACCTACTTCACCTCATGCAAAGTACGTAAAAGTGGAGTTCAATTTTTTGAAAAATTCGACTTCATATAGAAACTTCAGACGCAAATATCTCAAAAATATGAACATTAACTGGAGTCGCTCTATCTCTTATACGATTCAGCAGAGCCTCTTCAACATGCCGACATATGTCTCACCCACTTCACCTCATGCAAAGTACCTAAAAGAGGAGTTCAATTTTTTGGAAAATCGACACACAAATAAAGTTTGGACGTAAATATCTTAAAAATATGAACATTAACTGGAGTCGCTCTGTCTTTTAATCGATTCAGCAGAGCCTGTTCAACTTGCCGACATATGTCTCACCCACTTCACCTCTTGAAAAGTACCTAAAAGAGGAGTTCAATTTTTTTGGAAAATCGACTACACAAACAAAGTTTATACGTAAATAAATCAAAAATATGAACATTAACTGGAGTCGCTGTGTCTCTTATACGATTCAGAAGAGCCTGTTCAACATGCCGACATGTGTCTTACCTACTTCACCTCATGCAAAGTACGTAAAAGTGGAGTTTAATATTTTGAAAAATTCGACTTCATATAGAAACTTCAGACGCAAATATCTCAAAAATATGAACATTAACTGGAGTCGCTCTGTCTCTTATACGATTCAGCAGAGCCTGTTCAACATGCCGACATATGTCTCACCCACTTCACTCCATGCAAAGTACCTAAAAGAGGAGTTCAATTTTTTGGAAAATCGGCTACACAAATAAAGTTTAGACGTAAATATCTTAAAAATATGAACATTAACTGGAGTCGCTCTGTCTCCTTAACGATTCAGCAGTGCCTGTTCTACATGCCGAAATATGTCTTTCCCACTTCACTTCATGCAAAGTACCTAAAAGTGGAGTTCAATATTTTGAAAAATTCGACTTCATATAGAAACTTCAGACGCAAATATCTCAAAAATATGAACATTAACTGGAGTCGCTCTATATCTTATACGATTCAACAGAGCCTCTTCAATATGCCGACATATGTCTCACCCACTTCACCTCATGCAAAGTACCTAAAAGAGGAGTTAAATTTTTTGGAAAATCGACTACACAAACAAAGTTTATACGTAAATAAATCAAAAATATGAACATTAACTGGATTCGCTCTGTCTCTAAAACGATTCAGCAGTGCCTGTTCTACATGCCGAGTTATGTCTTACCCACTTCACTTCATGCAAAGTACCTAAAAGTGGAGTTAAATATTTTGAAAAATTCAAATTCATGTAGAAACTTCAGACGTAAATATCTTAAAAATTTGAACATTAACTGGAGCCGCTCTATCTCTTATACGATTCAGCAGAGCCTGTTCAACATGCCGACATGTGTCTTACCTACTTCACCTCATGCAAAGTACCTAAAAGAGGAGTTCAATTTTTTGGAAAATCGGCTACACAAATAAAGTTTAGACGTAAATATCTTAAAAATATGAACATTAACTGGAGTCGCTCTGTCTCCTTAACGATTCAGCAGTGCCTGTTCTACATGCCGAAATATGTCTTTCCCACTTCACTTCATGCAAAGTACCTAAAAGTGGAGTTCAATATTTTGAAAAATTCGACTTTATATAGAAACTTCAGACGCAAATATCTCAAAAATATGAACATTAACTGGAGTCGCTCTATATCTTATACGATTCAACAGAGCCTCTTCAATATGCCGACATATGTCTCACCCACTTCACCTCATGCAAAGTACCTAAAAGAGGAGTTAATTTTTTTGGAAAATCGACTACACAAACAAAGTTTATACGTAAATAAATCAAAAATATGAACATTAACTGGATTCGCTCTGTCTCTAAAACGATTCAGCAGTGCCTGTTCTACATGCCGAGATATGTCTTACCCACTTCACTTCATGCAAAGTACCTAAAAGTGGAGTTAAATATTTTGAAAAATTCAAATTCATGTAGAAACTTCAGACGCAAATATCTTAAAAATTTGAACATTAACTGGAGCCGCTCTATCTCTTATACGATTCAGCAGAGCCTCTTCAACGTGCCGACATATGTCTCACCCACTTCACCTCATGCAAAGTACCTAAAAGAGGAGTTCAATTTTTTGGAAAATCGACTACACAAACAAAGTTTTTACGTAAATAAATCAAAAATATGAACATTAACTGGAGTCGCTCTGTCTCTTATACGATTCAGCAGAGCCTGTTCAACATGCCGACATGTGTCTTACCTACTTCACCTCATGCAAAGTACGTAAAAGTGGAGTTCAATTTTTTGAAAAATTCGACTTCATATAGAAACTTCAGACGCAAATATCTCAAAAATATGAACATTAACTGGAGTCGCTCTATCTCTTATACGATTCAGCAGAGCCTCTTCAACATGCCGACATATGTCTCACCCACTTCACCTCATGCAAAGTACCTAAAAGAGGAGTTCAATTTTTTGGAAAATCGACACACAAATAAAGTTTGGACGTAAATATCTTAAAAATATGAACATTAACTGGAGTCGCTCTGTCTTTTAATCGATTCAGCAGAGCCTGTTCAACTTGCCGACATATGTCTCACCCACTTCACCTCTTGAAAAGTACCTAAAAGAGGAGTTCAATTTTTTTGGAAAATCGACTACACAAACAAAGTTTATACGTAAATAAATCAAAAATATGAACATTAACTGGAGTCGCTGTGTCTCTTATACGATTCAGAAGAGCCTGTTCAACATGCCGACATGTGTCTTACCTACTTCACCTCATGCAAAGTACGTAAAAGTGGAGTTTAATATTTTGAAAAATTCGACTTCATATAGAAACTTCAGACGCAAATATCTCAAAAATATGAACATTAACTGGAGTCGCTCTGTCTCTTATACGATTCAGCAGAGCCTGTTCAACATGCCGACATATGTCTCACCCACTTCACTCCATGCAAAGTACCTAAAAGAGGAGTTCAATTTTTTGGAAAATCGGCTACACAAATAAAGTTTAGACGTAAATATCTTAAAAATATGAACATTAACTGGAGTCGCTCTGTCTCCTTAACGATTCAGCAGTGCCTGTTCTACATGCCGAAATATGTCTTTCCCACTTCACTTCATGCAAAGTACCTAAAAGTGGAGTTCAATATTTTGAAAAATTCGACTTCATATAGAAACTTCAGACGCAAATATCTCAAAAATATGAACATTAACTGGAGTCGCTCTATATCTTATACGATTCAACAGAGCCTCTTCAATATGCCGACATATGTCTCACCCACTTCACCTCATGCAAAGTACCTAAAAGAGGAGTTAAATTTTTTGGAAAATCGACTACACAAACAAAGTTTATACGTAAATAAATCAAAAATATGAACATTAACTGGATTCGCTCTGTCTCTAAAACGATTCAGCAGTGCCTGTTCTACATGCCGAGATATGTCTTACCCACTTCACTTCATGCAAAGTACCTAAAAGTGGAGTTAAATATTTTGAAAAATTCAAATTCATGTAGAAACTTCAGACGCAAATATCTTAAAAATTTGAACATTAACTGGAGCCGCTCTATCTCTTATACGATTCAGCACCCACTTCACCTCATGCAAAGTACCTAAAAGAGGAGTTCAATTTTTTGGAAAATCGACTACACAAACAAAGTTTTTACGTAAATAAATCAAAAATATGAACATTAACTGGAGTCGCTCTGTCTCTTATACGATTCAGCAGAGCCTGTTCAACATGCCGACATGTGTCTTACCTACTTCACCTCATGCAAAGTACGTAAAAGTGGAGTTCAATTTTTTGAAAAATTCGACTTCATATAGAAACTTCAGACGCAAATATCTCAAAAATATGAACATTAACTGGAGTCGCTCTATCTCTTATACGATTCAGCAGAGCCTCTTCAACATGCCGACATATGTCTTACCCACTTCACCTCATGCAAAGTACCTAAAAGAGGAGTTCAATTTTTTGGAAAATCGACTACACAAATAAAGTTTAGACGTAAATATCTTAAAAATATGAACATTAACTGGAGTCGCTCTGTACTTTAAACGATTCAGCAGAGCCTGTTCAACATGGTGACATGTGTCTCATCCACTTCACTTCATGCAAAGTACCTAAAAGAGGAGTTCTATTTTTTGGAAAATCGACTACACAAACAAAGTTTTTACGTAAATAAATCAAAAATATGAACATTAACTGGAGTCGCTGTGTCTCTTAAAGGATTCAGCAGTGCCTGTTCAACATACCGAGATATGTCTTACCCACTTCACTTCATGCAAAGTACCTAAAAGTGGAGTTCAATATTTTGAAAAATTCGACTTCATATAGAAACTTCAGACGCAAATATCTCAAAAATATGAACATTAACTGGAGTCGCTGTATCTCTTATACGATTCAGCAGAGCCTCTTCAACATGCCGACATATGTCTCACCCACTTCACCTCATGCAAAGTACCTAAAAGAGGAATTCAATTTTTTGGAAAATCGACTACACAAACAAAGTTTTTACGTAAATAAATGAAAAATATGAACATTAACTGGAGTCGCTCTGTCTCTTATACGATTCAGAAGAGCCTGTTCAACATGCCGACATGTGTCTTACCTACTTCACCTCATGCAAAGTACGTAAAAGTGGAGTTCAATTTTTTGAAAAATTCGACTTCATATAGAAACTTCAGACGCAAATATCTCAAAAATATGAACATTAACTGGAGTCGCTCTATCTCTTATACGATTCAGCAGAGCCTCTTCAACATGCCGACATATGTCTCACCCACTTCACCTCATGCAAAGTACCTAAAAGAGGAGTTCAATTTTTTGGAAAATCGACTACACAAATAAAGTTTAGACGTAAATATCTTAAAAATATGAACATTAAATGGAGTCGCTCTGTCTTTTAAACGATTCAGCAGAGCCTGTTCAACATGCCGACATATGTCTTACCCACTTCACTTCATGCAAAGTAACTTAAACTTGTTCTTTATTTTTTTGAAAAAATTGGCTGTACATGAAAAGTTCAGACGCAAATATCTCAAAAATATGAACATTATCTGGAGTCGCTCTGTCTCTTAAACGATTCAGCAGAGCCTGTTCAACATGCCGACATATGTCTTACCAACTTCACCTCATGTATTTTAATAGGGAGCCGTACTTATCTATCTCTTTCAAAGTAGGTACAATTCACTTGAGTAACGATTTGAGGAAACTGTTGTTTATTCGTGCGTGATCAAAAGTAAGCTTTGTTTTCGTAGTGAAATCCTTCCGTTATTGCTTGATAGGTAGGTAGATACTTATGCTGATATTCAGTTATCCACTTTACATTTTCGTCTGTGCTGTGCGTTTGTTTATTTAGGTAGGTACCTCAGCTATATATTATAGATTGACTGAACTATTAATCAAGGTAGGATATGGACAAAGATGAAAAGAAAGGCTTCTGACAGTTGAAATTCTTTTATTTGTACGGTAGTGTCGATTATTGGTAAATTAAGTAAGATTAAGGGTGCTAACCCCCTTATAGTAAGGGCGTGTTCACAGCATACACAACAAAAAGGGGTCCGGCAAAGTGGGGTGCTATCTTCACTGCGGTCAAATCTGAAGGGCACGCACACCCATCCTTCTGTCCGCTGATCCTGCAGCATTCAGCTGGATCCACGTGGAGCAGCATGGTTGGCTTCACCAGCTGTGTCAGGTCCATGGTCGGGACGGAGTAGTCGGTGAAGATTAAGTTCCAGCGGTAGTCGCGGCGGACCAGCTTTTCTTTAACGGCCTGGTGATCAGGTGATAAATTAAAATCGTTATATAAAATCACTTATTGTATATAACTAAATTAAAATTTTAAAAAGTCTTGTCATTTATCTTTCCTGCTCCATCATAAGACCCTGATCACCTTCTATCCATAACCTATTCATTGAGATCATTCCAATGAGCCCAAACACGATACCTCTGCTGTAAGTTAGTGAGGAGTTGGGTATCCTATAGATTCCAGGTGATGCTGCAACATTAGGTCAAGGTTACGATGTTCTTGCAATGTTATTAAAGAAACAGAATACCAATGGTCAGACTTGTAGAAGTTGCTCACATTCCTACACCCACTAGAAAATGAGCCGATGATCTGCATACAACTGACCAGATACCTATTTTTACCCGACTACGAAAAAAGGAGGGTTATTTTTTTGACAGTCTATATATGTACATATGTATGTATCACTCCGCGTATCATAGGATATATAGCATTAAAAAAAATCAACATGGCAGATTTTATGGGTGAATAATAAAATCCAAAAAAATTTTTTTTATTCATATCATGTTTGGTATCAAAAGAAAGGTCTCGACGAGCACATTCTAAATATATACATATTATATATGCATTTTTTTAGTTTCTTAGCAAATTGTCTCACAAGCGATATCATAAGACGGCCCAATGTATGCGCGCTACGATCAAGCGACACGACACGCGGCCGCGGGTAGCGAGGTGGTGTGGCGTTATAATCTGAGCACAACAAATATGTAAAAAAAATAAAATTAAACAAACTAAAACCGTAAAAAAAACAATAGCTATAGTCGCAAGCCCTATCGTAATCAAAAATTATAGCTTGCGACCACGGCTATTGCTCCAGATGAAGGGAAAAACAAAGGCTGATTTCAGGCGGGGAACTCCTGCTGTCATACTTTTCCGTAGTCGGGTTTTAGTTTTTTAAACTTTTATTTCAATCAGAGAACACTGTCGATCAAGATACCTTTCACACAAAAAAACAATTTAAAATCGGTTCATCTGTTTGGGAGTTATTATACCACAAAACTTATAATACCCCTGGGCTTGGTACAAATAGTAATATGGTACAGCACGCACCAACTTTTTTACTGATCTGAACTGTGTGATGCGAGTGCTTTTGTGCGCCGGCACAGTAGAGTAGTAGGGTTACCTACCTTATACAGGGTGTAACAAAATTGGTGTGGCGCAGTAGAGTAGTAGGGTTACCTACCTTATACAGGGTGTAACAAAATTGGTGTGGCACAGTAGAGTAGTAGGGTTACCTACCTTATACAGGATGTAACAAAATTGGTGTAGGTCCCGTTATCTGGGGCATCTACTCTTCATACAAAACAACTTTTGTACTACAACTTTGCTGAAATCACAAAAAAAAATACTCTTCATACAAATCGATCAACTGATCGATCAATTTTGTGAATTTTAGTATGGAGGGTACAATTTTTTTTGAGAATTGACTATGGGTTCCTTGGGGAAATTTGTTCAGTATGATGAGTATATCCCCCAGTTAAGGGGTCCTACACCAATTTTGTTACACCCTGTATGTATTTACTGTACCTTTGAGCCCTGTTAAGGGTCTCGAGGAGGCTCGAGTTTCCATACAAACGTAGTTCCGCTTTAATACAATAACTACATGCCGGATTTAATACAAACTTTGCGAATATATTGAGTAGACACATATCGATGTTTTTAATTAATTTTCAACGTGGCAAATTGAAACATAACTAAACGAAGGCTTAAATTAGTTTTGAATTAAAAGTCTGCAACTTTTCTTTTTTCCGTTTTGTATTACTACATCGAAAACTAATTACAAACATCGATATGTATCTACTCAATATATTCGCAAAGTTAGGATTCAATCCGGCATGTAGTTTTTGTATTAAAGCGGAACTACATTTGTATGGAAACTGGAGCCTCCTGGCATAGCTCCTGGGGACCTTTAACACTCAAAGTTTGCTGCTGCAACGCGTTTTGCGACAACTTCAGAGCATAGTCAAGTTTGGCGCGACATATAACGTCTGGCCCTACACATGCAAAAAATATTACTTTTGATATATATCTACGTCTGCATACCTAGTTTACCTATGTGCTTAACTTTTAGGGTTCCGTACCAGATAACGGGACCCTGTTAGTTAACTAAGCCTACGGCCAGTGGTCAAAATCCATGTACGACTAGACATTGTGAGTGAATAATAATAATATTCTAAATGCCTCAGTCAAACTCCGGCGCGGCAATTCCACGAGTATACAGTGAGAGAAAATTTAAACTACTTTCGATATTTATAAAGCACAAAAATTCAAATGGGTTCGAGATTTTAGGCCCTTGGGGACCTGCTGCTAAATAAATTGTTAAAGAACTTTCAGACTACCCATAAGCATCGCCATCCAGCGCTCGCCATCCAGGTTCTCACCCAGGGATTTGTCAACATTATATATAGCATATCTCTGTTCTTACCCTCCGATATGTGTCGACGACGAACCCGCTACCCCCGACCAGAACGTGGAAGCTGGGCTCCGGGCGCATGCTCTTAAGCGCGCGCGCAGAGTCACGTGTCAGACCGGCGTGCGCCCACACGCGGATATTAGATGAGCCGAGAAGCTCGTACAGCGTTCTGTCTACATCTAGATGAATGAAATTTAAAAAAAAAACTGTTAACGACCCCTCGACGACGTGGTTCTCTTCCACGAGGCACTCGCCTTACAGAGTACCGGGACAAGCGTCTTGGCGGCAAGACCTACCGTAACTGGTCCTTGTCTTCACCTTATGGTGTTGGCAGGAATAGCGGCCCTCACTATATGACCTAGCTGTCGGTGAGGGGGGACGCTATATCATAAACCTGGTAGTTTAGCGTATCTGCCCAACTAGCAAAATTTGCTCTTACAAGTATCTTAAGAGCACTTTTTTTACCCTTATATCACACTTACAAAGGTCTATAAGTCTGGATTTGGGCGCACTTAGTAAGAGTATTTGCTCTTACAGTTGCTTTATTATAGACTTAGCAAGTGCATTTTTAACCTTACAATCATCTTGCTAATGCGATTGCAAGGATTAACACTTACAATAGACTTATACTGACATACTGTAAGGTTAAAAAGCCTTTGGGTGGTCTTCTTAATGCCGTTCTAAGTGTAGTTACTCTTAAATTCCTCTCTGTGATCTCATTGTAAGTGTATTATCACAACTTGTTGAAGACGCAAAAAAAGATCGTGCAAGTGGATTAAAAAAAACTAAAAAACGTAAAGTTTATTTTCGTATATTATGTTGAGTGTGTACTATTAAATAACTCATATAATTAATATATGCTTGATATTATTTATTTATAGCCAATCTTGATATTATAATGCTGAACAATCTGGCAGAGAAGATGGCCGTGATAGATTTACCAGTAAATAACAATATTTTCACGGGCCCTTTCCAAAATGAGAGTAGAATATTATAAATATACTTAATTATTTGTGAAGTTGAATATGATTTAATAAATCTATCTCGGAACGTAAATAGGCATTTCTCAGTTTCTAATAAGTTAATCGTAAGTGTAATATGTCTTATTTAACACTCGTTAAGTCAATTATAAGTGTTTGATCTTCTTATACACTACTTGAGACAATCTTTCTGTGGCCATGTTTATAATTTATAGGGTTCCTTAGTTGGGAAACAAAATATTTATTATTCAGTGACATAATTATATGAGTATGCCCAGAATGTTGAAAATTAAAATTAAAATGTCCAGTACCCAATGCAGTAATTTGTATTTCTTGTCTAGTTGTTTGAAGAAGTGTGCGAGCATCCTTAGGTAAAATATTTTGAAATCTATTGTTCAATATTACAGAAAGTTCATTATATGCTGCATGCGATAAATTAAATTTCATGGCCCAAATTTTAATTTCTTCTCGCAACTGTAGATTTTTTTCATATTCCATTTTCTCCTCGTCTGATTCACTTTCGCTTTCAGGCATTTCACTTAAAGAATCTGTTTGTTCCAAATTTTCAGTACTGCTTTCGCTCTTCGGTTGTACGGAACCATCATGCGAACTGCTAGTTCCAACTTCACCAGATCCAGTCAAAACTTGTAAGGACTCCAGTGGCTTTTGTGCTAACTCACAGTATTTTTTATTTACTTTTCGTCGATATGCTCCACTTCTTTTGAAACGCTTCCATTTATTTAAATCCATTTTCTTAAAATGATTTCAGCAACTCAATATTTGAGGTTATGTTAAATACTTAAAAGAGATGTCTTATGGCTCCTGTAAGATAACATGATCTTACAAAAGCCTTAAAACATACAGATTGGACTCAAAGATGATTGCTTTTACAACAGTTATAACAATGCTTTACTAAGAGTAAAAGCCTTATGACACACTTAAGAAGATGCTACTAAGAAGGAATACACTTCTAAGATGCTTTACTAAGTGTAAATATTGATGAAGACCAATTAACCTTATACGATGCTCTTGTAAGGCTTCATCCTTACAAATGACTTATAAAGATTTCTTACAGACGTCTATAAGAGGGCTTAGTAAGTTTGATTGCTCTTGAGTGCGAATTGTCTTTCAACATGCCTTTGTAAGATAAGTCCTCTTAGTCAGGATAGATATAAGTCTTTTATAAGGTCTTATTCTTATAAAAGATTGTTTATAAAGCCATTTTGCTAGTTGGGTGGTAGATATACGAGAGGAGAATGTTAACGATCCCTGGGGGCCAATGCAGCTAATGTATTTTTCACTTTACCAAACTTAAACCACACCGTTTTAGCCATAAATCTGCCTTTTGGTATGCCACTAAACAAAAGTGACCGTAACAGGCGCTACGAAACGGCAACTAAACTGAGCTGTGCTTTTACATGCTACTATTTGAACCGTCTGCAGGAACCATTCGGTTACGTCAAATGCGGCATGCCACTAAATTTTGGAAGCCGATTTAGCGCGCTCTAATGTCATATTTTGACATTTAACATTAGTTCTCATTTCGTGGTGAAAAAGTTGCTTGCGACCTACTTTTTCAGTGCGAATTCACAACGTTACGTACAAATAAGTAATATGTGAAGTGATTAATGTTCAAACAAAATGTTCGGAGCCTTCTGGAAGGTTTATAGTGTTAGCTTTGACGTATATTTAGTATAATTTTTGCAGATATTATGATTCAGATACTGGCAACCCAAAGAAGAACTGTCCCGTCATGAGATGGGCTGCTTAATTTGTCATTCTTTGTTGGGTGTTTTCTTGGTAACAGTCGTGTGAACCGAAAGGTCAGGTTATATGCAAAATAGACGGGTTTCTAACAGTTAAAGTGGTTTGATTGCAAGAACAGTTCATATTAGATACCATCCTTGAGTATGTCGATTTTAAATCAGAAGTGGGATGGAATCATGCCTGCAGCGGATACAGCGAATACCTAAGGTCAGACAATTTTATTTCGCTCTGATAGTGTCATCTGTCGGGAAAACCAACTGTAAAAATTTAGTGTGTGATTCGGTTAAATTCGTTTCAAAACGTTGAGAAAAATCTTTTTTTTTTGTGTACCGTCGAGATTCAGTAATAAGGTGCACTTTTAGCTATCCATCACACAGTAGTGTGCATAAATAGAAGTGAATGAGTATTAGAGACTGAACATTTTTGATAAGCACCTACCTACCCACTTAATGTGTGTAAATAGAAGTGAGTGAGTACTAGAGACTGAACATTTTTCATTAAGTACCTACCTACCCACTTATGATGACTTTTTCCGTGAATACAAATTGAATAGATACTTAGAGAAGAAACAAGAAGAAACCTTTGTGTTATTTATTTTTATTTATAATTATTTTGTGAAATTATTTTTATTACATATTAATTTGTGATTGGGTACTGTGTAAAAAAAATAATATTATTATTATATCTGTAAACAACTGAAGTTAAAGAAGATATAGCTTAACATTGTAGTTAGGGTAGGTGATCATTGTTTACGATAAAAATAGGATAAAACTTGTTTCTGTAGTTAAGTTAGGTAATCTTTGTTTTTAACTTGTTAAAATAGGAAAATCTCGCCGCAGACGGCAAAATAGTACGAGTGAAACTAGTGAACCGAGTGATTTTGAAAACAGTGCACATTCCATCAAAAGTAAACGCAGAAAACGCGTATCACGGCAAAACAAACGTCCATTAGGTCGCAAGAGTAATATAGTACGTAACTCGAATAATTTTTCTGAGTTTTCAACGAGTACGTGGGTAACTGAAAAAATAAATGAAAACCTTACGTCGTCGCTACCGACTTGTGCCACGATAAATCAAACTAGTTCTGATCATATTACTGAACGTAATAACGGTTCAAATAAAGAACAGCAATCGCAAATGTCTACAAATTCAAATAATAATTCAACTCAATTGTCGACTGAAGTGAATAGTGCGTGTACGATTAATAATCCCTGGGAGACCAATGTAAATTTTTGGGCTCAAAATAACTTTCCAGTGTCGTTCAGCGTGGTTCCAGAATATGACCCTAGTGATAATAGTCAAACTATAGAAAGCTGGATCAACAAAGTAAATGAATGTGCACAGATCTACTGTTGGAATGACCGTCAGATATGCCACTATGCACTGCCTAAATTATGTGGCCTTGCTAAGAAGTGGTACCAAGGGCTGCCATCTGTTCTGTTTTCTTGGACAGATTGGATTCATAAATTAAAATTAGCGTTTCCATCTAATGAAAATTACGGTGATCTGTTAATATCAATGTTAAAAGTTCGATGTAAATTTGGCCAGCCTCTAGAGCACTATTATTATGACAAAATGGCGCTGCTAAATAAATGTGAAATATCAGGAGCTAAAGCTGTAGGCTGCCTGGTTCATGGTATTGACGATAAGTTTATAAGAATGGGTGCTGGCGCCTGTATGTTTAGTGAACCTGAACAATTGCTTAATTATTTCCGAACAGTTTCACAAACTGAAAATAGCTATTTGACGCAAAACAACCGTGGTTTTAAAAGTAGTGGCCAAAATAAATTTGTTAGTAAACCTAGCGACGTACCAAAGAGTAGTACAGGTGGAAACCCACAAATTCGTTGTTTTAACTGCAACGAATTGGGGCATATTAGCCTAAAATGTAATAAACCTCTTAAACGGTGCGGTCTGTGTTTTAAGTTAGGTCATGAAACAAAGGACTGTCGTAAAAGAAATAAGATAAACAGCGGTGAAAGTGGAAAAATCCCGGAAAATAGTAAGACAGTTTTATGTGTTAAGGACGATAATACAGATAATGACAAATTTTACAAATCGGTAAAAGTGAACGGAAAGGAAAAAGAAGCGTATATAGATTTGGGTAGTAGATGTACTCTCATGAGGGAGACTGATGCAAGGGAAGTAATAGGGGAATGGGATATTTGTGATACGACGGTTTTACAAGGATTTGGAAATTCTAAGGTAAAACCGTTAGGGAAAGGGATAGCTTTAATTGAGATAGGAAACGTAAAAGCAGAGATTGACGTGTTAGTTATACCTGACCAGTATTTACAGACTGCATTGTTGATCGGTCATACTTTTACGGAACGGCCAAATGTAATTATGTTAAAAACGAATGATGAACTAATTTTCGTACAGTCCCCGGATTGTACAGATGAAGAGCTTAAATTAAAGCTTTATGTTAATAATGATTGTACAATTGATGCGCATTGTACTCAACCGGTTAACGTTAAAACAGGTGATGATTACTCTGGAGGTTTATATGTGCAGTACAGTCACAGAAATGGCTTGGATAGAGACTACATTATTTTACCAGGAATATACAATTTTGAATCTGGAAAAGGATACATAATGTTGAGCAATATAACGGATGGTAGCATACCATTGACTGGGGAAGTATTAATAACTAGAGGACATAAGTATAATGAAATAAATACTGAATATGTTGGCATGACACAAACGACAAATACAAATAGGTACGAACCACTTCCTCTTGAGGAGGTAAAACTAGGAATAGATTTGAACGATGAAGAGAAGAAGAGGTTCCATGAACTTTTAGAGAAGTACAGGGATTGCTTTGCAATGAATCTGAGTGAACTGGGGGAAACTAATTTGACAGAAATGCATATTACTTTAACTGATAATGTCCCGGTGGTTCATAATCCATATAGAATGGCACAAATCGAAAAGGAACAGCTTTCGGTGATAATTGAGGATCTTTTATCTAACGATATCATAAGAGGAAGTACCTCTTCATATTCGAGCCCTGTAATACTTGTAAAAAAGAAAAACGGTGAAAAGCGTTTATGCGTAGATTATAGGGCCCTGAACAGAAAGACGCTTAAGGATAAGTACCCTCTTCCTCGTATCGAGGATCAGTTGGACAGTTTGGGTGGTAACAGCTTGTTTACTAGTCTGGATTTGGCATCTGGTTACTACCAAGTCCCCATGAGTGAATCAAGCAAACATCTTACAGCTTTTGTGACGCCAGATGGATTATTTGAGTACAACCGGATGCCATTTGGCCTGAGTAATGCTCCAAGTGTCTTTCAGAGAACTATTAATTTAATGTTGAGGGGTTTTGGGAGAAAACTTGCACTAGCATATATGGATGATTTGTTAGTTGCGTCACGAAATGTAACAGAGGGACTGGAGAAATTAGAAAAGGTTTTCCAACTAATTCGTTCTGCGAAACTTACCCTTAATCTAAAGAAATGCAGTTTTTTTCAAAGCAATGTCAATTATCTTGGTTATGAAATCAGCTCGCAGGGAATTCGTCCAGGATCATCCAAGATTCAGGCAGTTGACAAATTTCCAGTGCCCAAAAATGTACACGAGGTCCGGCAATTTATCGGTCTCACAAGTTATTTTCACCGCTTTATTGAAAATTTCTCAATAATTGCGAGACCTTTGAATGCTCTTACGAAAAAGGACGTACCGTGGGTTTTCGAAAAAGCTCAAATACATGCATTCAATGAGCTCAAGAAAAAGCTAATCGAACGACCTGTTTTAGCGTTATATGATCCAAACGCTGAATTGGAAATTCATACTGATGCCAGTAAACTTGGCATAGGAGCGATTTTAATGCAACGAGATCATGTGGATAAACTACATCCAATCGCGTATTATAGTCGTCAGACGACTATGGACGAGAGTAAGTTACACTCGTACGAGCTCGAAACTCTCGCAGTAGTTGAAGCGTTAGAGCGATTTAGAGTGTACGTATTGGGAAAGTCATTTAAGGTGGTTACCGACTGCGCTGCGATTAGAAGTACGATGACCAAAAGAGACTTACTGCATAGAGTAGCAAGGTGGTATTTGGTCATGCAGGAGTATGATTTTACGGTAGAACATCGAGATGGCTCGAAAATGGCGCACGTAGACGCATTGTCGCGTAATCCAGTTGAAGCTGCAAAACCACGTGAACCCTTGGATGTTTATGAAATCTTGCGCGTAGATGACGATGTTTGGCTACAAACGGTTCAAGAACAAGACTCGGAACTGCAACGCATTAAAAGTATCTTGTCAGATCCCGCAACCAAAGGCATCGTCGAGATTCATAAGAACTATACTATAAAAAACGGAAGATTATATCGTATTATGGAGAAAAACGGGGAAATAAATTTAAAGTGGGTTGTTCCAAAGTCCGTCCGGTGGCAGATAGTTCGTATGAATCATGACGATGCTGGTCACTTAGGTTTCGACAAAACCTATGAGAAGGTTAGTCATGTATACTGGTTCAAAAAGATGAGACGTTTTATCAAAAAGTACTGCCAATCATGTCTGAACTGTGCACATAGCAAGACTCCAGCTGGACCAAAAGAAGGGTTTCTCCACCCTATTCCGAAGGTTGACAAGCCTTTTGACACATTACATACCGATCATTGTGGTCCGTTTCCGTTAAGTAAAAGGAAAAATTGTCATTTGCTTTGCATTATAGATGCTTTCACCAAGTTTATATATATAAAAGCGGTAAAAAATCTAAAAAGTAGCACAACAATTCAAGTGTTCAGTGAATACTTTTCTATTTTTGGAGTACCGCGACGTTTGATATCGGACAGAGGGACTAGTTTCACTAGTAAGGAGTTTGAGGAATATTTAAAGGAAAAAGGGGTAAAACACATTCTAAACGCGGTAGCTACGCCCAGGGCCAATGGCTAAATAGAAAGGTACAATCGTACAATTGTAGATGCTTTGACTGCTGCTAATCATGACAAGCCGGAAGACCAATGGGATCTTGCTTTGCCCCAAATACAATGGTCCCTCAACAATACCATTAATAAAACCACAGGACGCACACCTGCTGAAGTTTTATTTCGCATACGACCTACAGGGCTTTCGGATAGTTTTATGAACCCTATCGTAGCGGAAATTCAAAATAAACAGTCAGACGTTGAAAAAATGCGTGATGAGGTGTCCGATAAAATTATAGCAAATCAGGCAAAACAAAAGACACGGTTTGATAAAGTGCGTAAAAATCCAAAAACATTCTCAGTAGGTGATTTAGTTCGCGTCGAAAGAGAGATCCGCACAGACCCGGGTAATAGTAGAAAATTACTGCCCAAATGCAGTGGGCCCTACAGAATCACCAAAGTGATAGGAAATGACCGTTATGAAGTTGAGGACACGCCGATCACTAAAAGGGAGGGCTCAAAGAGATATAAAGGCATTTATTCGGTTGATAAGTTACATCCGTGGCTTGCTTTTAGTAATGATGTAATTTCTAGCGATTCGGAGTCGAGCGAATAAAAATATACAAAAAAAAGTAATATATTCAAAAAAAAGCGATAGATTAAGCCCCACTCTAGGTATATAAAGATGTAGTTTGAAAAAAAAACGTGATTAGTATTAAACATAAAAGAGATTTTTTGTACTGTAATGGTAAGAGAGAATCATTCATTTGTGAAGACAAAAAGATGTAATAAAAACTTAAATAGAGAGTTACAATTTAAGAGATAGATTTTAAGAGAGAGTCAACTGTTTGTCAATACAGACTGTTGATGTAGAATTTAAGACTTAGTCGTTGGTTTGCTACAGTAGACTTATGATGTAGATTTTAAGAGAGAGTCATCTGTTTGTGAATACAGACTGATGATGTAGAATTTAAGAGTGAGTCGTTAGTTTGCTACGGTAGACTAATGATGTAGATTTTAAGAGAGAGTCATCTGTTTGTGAATACAGACTGATGATGTAGAATTTAAGAGTGAGTCGTTAGTTTGCTACGGTAGACTAATGATGTAGATTTTAAGAGAGAGTCATTTGTCTGTGAATGCAGACTGATGATGTATAATTTAAGTGTGAGTCATTAGCGTGCTACGACGTGCTAATGATATATATTTTTTAAGAGAGAGCCATCTGTTTGTGAATACAGACTGATGGTATAGAATTTAAGAGTGGTAAATTAGTAAGTTACGTTCAGTTGGCAACGTAGAGTTTAAGAGAGAGTTACCCACGATTGTGAAGGCAAACTAGTGATCTTGTAATAAAAAAGAGAAAATTAGTAAATTAGTTCGTAAGACAATAGTTAATTTTAGATGGTACTTTTAGATGTTTAGATCATACGTTCAAATTTTATAATAATTAAAGAAGTTACATTAAGTTGTTGAAGGCAGGGTGTGAACTATTATTTAACTAAGAGTAACGCGTGGTCGCGTTTAGTGTCAGGACAGCCGAGTGTTAGCTTTGACGTATATTTAGTATAATTTTTGCAGATATTATGATTCAGATACTGGCAACCCAAAGAAGAACTGTCCCGTCATGAGATGGGCTGCTTAATTTGTCATTCTTTGTTGGGTGTTTTCTTGGTAACAGTCGTGTGAACCGAAAGGTCAGGTTATATGCAAAATAGACGGGTTTCTAACAGTTAAAGTGGTTTGATTGCAAGAACAGTTCATATTAGATACCATCCTTGAGTATGTCGATTTTAATACGAGAAAAGAAAATTCTCCAGAAAAGAAAATGTGGGCTTTGTTGGTCTTTCTGACCATATACAAAACGAAAACATAAAGGCTAACAAAGTCTCTCACCCGAGACGTATTTGAGGACCTAAGGCATCACATTCAGTCACTCGTCAGTCAGATGGAATCGACGTGGAGACAAAGGTAGGTTAAGTGTGTTCTAACGTTACGTAGGTACCCTGCGACGATTTTTCACTTTACACCCGCGATATGCATGCTTGTTACTCGTTCACTCAAAAGCATGCTAGCTACTGGCATGTACCCTCGCGGAGAAGATGGGGAGGAGGGATTCCATGCACTAAACAGCTAGCCTTTATAAGTAAATTTCACATCTCTTGCATGCTTAACAGGCATGTTGTCATTTCGACACACCATGTAAGGTATTGGCATCCCAGTAGGTAGCTAGCATGCTACCTATAGGCATGTGCATCTAGGTTTTTAAGACACCTTCCTAATAACAACATAACCATGCTAAATTTGACAATGGTAAGAGAAAGGTTAATTCCTTATCCCAGTTGGCTGTGTGAAGGGAAATTAAGGAGGTACCGGCTGCATGGAGCGAGATGCAGTAAAACAGGAATAAGGACTTGAATTGATCTTCTGATAAGTTAATGATGACTAATGCCACTGAAGTACTAAGTATAAAAATGATTAAAGTTGTAAATTTTCAGACCTTTAGGTACTTATTATCACCTTTACAGTTTCCACAGAATGTATAGAATCCCAGGACTGTATTGATAGCACACCATATTATGGCCATTGTTTGCCCAAACTCCCATGAAGAAAGGTACTTCAACAGGAAACAATATCATTCCTAAAACTGTATGATAGTAAAGTTGATGATGGTTAAACAATTCCTATGTAGTTTATCAGCATAGGTATCATGCTATTTTTTTATTTATTTTTAGAT
Source organism: Coleophora flavipennella (assembly GCA_947284805.1). Classification (NCBI taxonomy): domain Eukaryota; kingdom Metazoa; phylum Arthropoda; class Insecta; order Lepidoptera; family Coleophoridae; genus Coleophora; species Coleophora flavipennella. The sequence continues at coordinate 1,144,480 of CAMYPC010000001.1, read as the reverse complement.
ATGTTTAGCAAACATGCAAATACTGACTATGGACTCCAGTAATAACAGACACCGAAGGTACATGACTCCAAGCCTCCAAGGTGTGGGAAGATAACCCTCTACAGTCTACACCCACATCTTCAACATGATGTAACCACTGGTAGTGAACTGGTACATCTCATAGGTAAAAATAATAAAACATCAAGTTTTTATAAATATTAAATAAGTAAACAGGTACAAGACAATTACACATGGCTACAACTTATATGACAAAACATAAAACTAATCAGTTACACTAAGAAAAGTTGTAGCACACCCCGGACACTGCGTACAAAGTCGTGAAATGACATTTGTAAATACAAATGACAGAGCAAACAAAATCACGGCGAAATCCCATACGTTCGAGAACCAAACTGTATCAATATGGGTGAAGAGGTGGTGAGGTCGCAATCTAGAGAGCGGCAGGGAGTGTCCATACTGTATGTTAGTACTAATATATATACTTTGGTTGTAGTGCATCTCCAGGTTTACCACTTTCAATCCATATTAAGTAATGAATTTACTAGCTTTATGGGTATCCCTTTATGGGTGGTCCTCTCTCTCAAGTTAACTTAAATTTCGAAAAACCTAAAAGCTTTTAGGTAGGTACCTACAAGCTTTTTACAATCAAAGTACTTGTCAATATGAATCAATCGAGGCCAAACTCGATGGGGTTGTGTCGTTTTATTGCAGAGTTCCTATGGCCACCTTCAGCTCCATGTCATCATAATATTGCATTGTCACGCGATATACATATGCATGCAAAATTTCAGCTCATCGGAAACTGGAAAGTGGGTCTAATTTAACTTGCAAGATTTCATTACAGACACCAGGACAAATGAAACTAAATAGCTTCCAGCTCCGGCATCAGATCAGCTCCATGTCATCATAATATTGCTTTGTCACATGATATACATCATCATCATCATCATATCAGCCGAAGGAAGTCCACTGCTGGACATAGGCCTCCCCCAAGGATCTCCACGACGACCGGTTCTGCGCTGCCCGCATCCAGCGGTTTCCTGCGACCTTCACCAGGTCATCGGTCCACCAAGTGGGAGGCCTGCTTACACTACGCTTTCCGGTGCGTGGTCGCCACTCGAGAACTTTACTGCCCCAACGGCCATCAGGGAGCAAATGCTACTAATTACCAAAACGGTTTGGTTGTCGCGTAGTTTAAGTTTCACAATCGTTCGACGTATGGTGCAAACGGTACCCTACTATTTTTCTTGCAATACGTAAACTAAAACTTTACTACCATAACTGCAACGAAACATAAGCTAACTCTTTCCACAGATCACTACTATTTGTAGCAACACCTTTCAAAAACTTACTCTTTGTGCAAGCCGGAAACAGCTGGAAATGAGGTGTTATTTTTAAAAAAGCGAAGATTGTCTATGAGTTTAGTTTTGACATACAATGGTGTCGATTCTGGCAGACAGACTAAATTTAGTTTTACGTAAATTTAGACTTAGAAACGTCAAAATATGGTTTGCTATTCTGCAGTCCATTCTAATTTGACGTTTAATTCTTAAAATCAAGTCAGCTGATTTTGACGTTTCTAATTTTAGGATTAGGAATTTAATTTAGATTTAGGCAGTTTATTCTATTCTGGCGGTCAAAGTTTTGACGTTTCTCACTTAAAATTAGGTAAAATTAGTTTAGTTTAGACGGCACGTAAAACTTGACGCTTAACCTAAAATTTAAAGTAAGTCTATTGGATTCTGTGATTTGAAGTGTTAAAAAACTCCATATCGGATTCTTTTTGAAGAAAAAATGGATGATTAAATGGTGTTGGCTGGTGTTGCAGATGCTACGTAAAGGTAAAAGAGATCAATTAGCTTGTTATATGGATGTATACAGTGGTCCTTCTTGTCCTATTTACTTCAATTGATCTTGTACTTTTTCAGAAACCAAAGACTGCTTGTACCTACTAAGAAATGCGTTTGACCTCACAGAAACAAAGTTTCGCATATTGTTTAGGCTCCCGCCCGAAGGATGCTGCCTCGGAGTTAGATGAAGGCCAAAACCCGAAGCATATCAAGGTAGTTGATAGTCCCAGGGGATGACTGAACTTTTTTGAAATGGTCTATGTATTAAGAGAGATTAATCTTTCAACAGGTGTTTGCTGCTTTGAATTTTTATTCCCAGGGAAGCTTTGAAGCCCATGTAGGGGAAAACAGCTTAATTGATCTGGGCCCACCATCGGTAAGCCGATGTGTAAATAATGTTTCTACACAACTGTCAGCGAGCTGGCTCACCAATACATAAAATTCCCTGCTACCACAGAGGAAAAACATGGCAAAGGCAGCGTAAGTACCTAATCCACATATATATGTGCTGGAACTTCCACATTTAAAAAAAATAATATTACAAACATTTATATATTTAATCAAATATGCTTTGTTATTACAGGCGACAAGGGGTACCCTCTCCAACCATGGCTTACACCAGTATCCGAGTGCACCGAGTACAAACTATCTGTGAACCTGAAGAAAACTTGAACTAGTTTTGTTCACCAATAAATGAAACTTAGGTAACTACCTACTACCTAAACTTTTCAAAACAGAACTTCACCTGTCAATGGAGGTCAAGTACCTAGGTGTTACATTGACAGTAAACTAAACTGGAGTTGCCATCTCATCAAGAAAATAGACAAAGCAACTATTGCCCTGTGGCAGTACCGTAAAATGGTAGGTAGGAAATGCGGTAGTCTGGTGGCCACAAACTAAGCTATCTAAGGTCGTGAGTAAACTACAACGCTTCCAAAGAATGGCAGGCATGGCTGTGACGGGCTGCATGCGGACAACTCCCACTGCAGCCCTCCAGACCCTTCTGGACCTGCCGCCTCTGCACCTGTTTATCCAACAGGAAGCAGCAAGTGTGGCAGCCCATCTAAAACTGCTATCCCTTTGGAGCACTAACGCACACTGAGCTCTATATCATCGCAGAGGAGCCTTTGTTCGCAGCTACTAATGGTAGAATCCCCTAACGGTATGTTTTTGATATAAAATACATGGTGCAACTTTATGAAGAGCCCTGGGAGGGCCAGAACCTGAAAGAGCTTCGAGTATTCACCGATGGCTCCAAAACAGGCTCTGGCACTGGGTATGGGGTCTTCTCCGAGGATCTGAACATCAGGATAGCCAACCCCCTTGGTGCACATAACACGGGCTTTCAGGCTGAGTGTATGGGCATCATCAAGGCAGCTGAAGCGATTGGGGCAAGGGAAGTGTGTGATTACCCCATCCGCATCCTGTCTGACAGCAGAGCTGTACTACAGGCCCTGCAGACCAACATGACTACATCGGGGCTTATACTGGAGTGCCAACAAAAATTGATAGAGGTATGTAACCACAGCGGCGTAACTCTGCAATGGATTAAAGGGCACAGCAACTCGCGCGGCAACGATGCGGCGGACGAGCTTGCCAGGAGAGGGTCAGATCATAATAATATGGCCGTGGGACCGAAACCTATAATACCCCTCCCATCTGGCTGGCTGCGGTCCACCCTGAGGCAATGAACACAATTTGTACTGGTCCGGTTTGGAAACCTGCAGGCAAGCGAGGTTGGCCCTGCCGACAACTAACCCTGACTCATCTAAGAAGCTCCTGAGACTTGGGAGAGCTCAGCTCCGCAAGGTAACAGCCGCTATTACTGTACATGGCCATTTCAATAAACACCTATTCGCTCTAGGTATCACCGACAGCCCACTATGCAGAGCGTGCATGGAGGCTGAGGAGACTGCTGCCCACATCCTACTGGATTGCAAGGAGCTAGCACAGTACAGGGTCCTGCACCTCGGTGAGCCGAGGTCGCTTCAGGAAGTCGTCAGCAACCTTCGGGGGCTACTGGGCTTCTTGGAGGAGCTGGGCTGGCAGTGATGCCGGCCAAACAAGCGGAAACCAGCCCGCCCCTAACAACAACAACAACAACAGTATCAAGCCCAGAAAGTAAAGCCAAAGTGAGGTACAACAACTGCTATACCAACACCAGAAATATTGTTGAGATGTGGTATGGACGCCTTAAAAACAAATTTAGGTGTCTGCACAAGAATCGCACCCTCTATTTTGAACCACAGACTGCCTCTAAAATTATAAAAGCAAGTTGTGTCCTCTACAATTATTTCTCTGATGTGCTATCAGGTAATTCAAAAGTATTGTAGGTAATGAACTTGCCCATCGCTTAAATCACAATACACTGAAACCATGGAATAAGTAGGAAAAGGAGTTGCTGTTATGTCAATTTTTATACAGATAGTGTGACCCCGACACGGGTATACATAACCAGTATACCCGTTGGGGTGTACATAACCAGGCTGGCATACGAAATCCAAAAATGGGTATGTTAGGTTTGATGATTATACTGTCGACCGAGGCTCTCCCCCTATGGCAGCCCGGTTATGTGTACCCCAACCCTCCCTACTGTGCACTCATCAGCCACAAAGCCTAACCCTTAGCTATACTCGTAACTCGTGACATAGGGACCACATGGCATTTTTTTTGTTCCCAATAAGCAGATGTGATGAATTGCAGTATTTTTGAAGTACGATTCACAGTTTACAAACAGATTATGCCAAAAGTAATAAAGATAATTGAAATTAATTCTAACTTTCTAATAGTTTGCAAGTTTATTGTCCTCATATGACCTTCGCTCGCAACAATATATTTTTTTCTTGTATTGTCACTGCATAATTAAGAGATCATTTGACCTCACCTCGTGTCGCAGCCCATCATCCCTCACCTGTAGCTAGCAGACCACTAGCCCTCACCTCCTGCAGCAACTCTCACATCCTTTGTTGTATTTAAGAGCTGAGCTTTTGGCAGTGGAATAACTCTTTAAGCCCCCAAAATTTTGTAGTTAAAAATCCTATAAGACAGGAAAGCAAGAGTGATCTATAATTATTTTTTTCTTTATTACAGACGATGATGAAGATGACGACAACGACGACGCTAATATAGGAGTAGAAGCAGTGCCTGCTGGCTTTCTCGCTGATGCCCATAATATTAGAGAAAGTATAATAAGAAATAATTTTAAATAATAAAAACTCTGCATATTAAAATTCATATAATTTTTTACATTAAAACCACATTTACAACAATTTTTAACAAACAATCAAATATTTATTATTAAATCACATTTTCAAGAAAAAATATTCTCGCTCGTATCATACACCCAATGAGTAAAGTTCGTTTGCCAAATTAGCTGCATTTTTACAAGCCTGTTATTGGTGCTCCTCCACTCCACCAGTTGCTCACTTTCCAGGCCTTGTTTTTCACTTCAGTCACCCAAACATCCCAAATCTGTTGAGAAAACTTAACATTATAAACAGCCTAGATTAAATAGTAAACTGAACATCAAAGTATGTCTCCTTAATAATAGACACATATGCTTTCTAGAATATGCAGTTCGAATATTTATAAAAATACTAGCTGTCCCGGCGAACTACGTACCGCCTTACATTACATTACACTGCCCTACCCTACCCTACACTACACTACCCTACCCTACCCTACATACACTACACTACACTACCCTACCCTACACTACCCTACACTACACTACCCTACAATACCCTAACCTACCCTACCCTACATACACTACACTACCCTACCCTACCCTAAAATAAAATAGATGTTGGCCGATTCCCGATTCTCAGACCTACTCAATATGCTCACAAAATTTCATGAGAATCGGTCAAGCCGTTTCGGAGGAGTACGGGAACGAACATTGTGACACGAGAATTTTATATATAAGAATAATAGTTGTATGCCCTGTGCAATTGTAGCCCTTTGTGAATTTTTCCATAGAAATGAGACATTTTCTATTTTTAATATACCAACACAGATACAGGCATTTCAGCTATTTAGCTGCTCGCCCATTACATTTTAATAATAATTAGTGTAATAAAAAAGACAACCTACACAGACTACTATCTCAATGCCATTGATTTATGGGTAAGCCAGGTAACAGATGGAGTTATTTGTAATATTAGTTAAAATGTTGCGGTTGATATCTTACACAGGCTCAGGGAAGGCAGGGCACATAGCTCGTAGAACACATGTCCGTTGGGGCATTAAAGTTCTCGAGTAGCGACCGCGCACCGGAAATCGTAGTGTAGGCAGTCTCCCACGCGGTCAACCGACGACCTAGTGAAGATCGCGGGAAGCCGATGGATGTGGGCAGCGCAGGACTGATCGTCATGGAAATCCTTACAAAACATTACAGATTCACTTACATGCCGTCACTCCTCTATTGTGCAACTGCATCCACATCTATTTTGTGTCTACCCCTATAACCTTTGCACCTCAACCTACTCAAAGATGTACTGCAGCAATTCCACTGATTGGAAGGTGCTTGTTTTGGGTAACCATCACCTAGGAGGTACATAATATGCTTGCTAGCCAGGACATCGCAATGACACAGTAAGTGTTCCATTAATTCTGTATCTTCACCACAGGCCCTGCAGGTCGGGTCATTTGTCAGGCCAAATTTTTAGAGGTGAGCGTCAGTGGCAAAGTGGCCCATCAATACCCCTGTTACATCTATTTATTTTCCCTACTAAATTCTCCTAAAGTACCGCCACCGCAGAATTCTTATTAATTTCCTGAAAATTTTTAAAATATGTATTACAAGTCCATTATTAAAACATTGTTTCAATTTATGTTGTTTTGTTTTGATATTCAAAACAAAGCAATTCAATTAAAAAAAGGACTGCCTTTGCTACAGCCTTTTTAACCACCTCCACAGCAAAGTGGTTTAGTCCACTCGCAAGAGGTTGCGGGGTAGATTTCTGGTGGAGTCTTACTGTACAGTTCATTTAGGTATTTTTTTAAGCCCACATGGTTAGGCTACCACCATCTTATCTGTCTTGTCTCCAAATAACTAAGCTTGCTTCCGTCTTCAAGCATCATTTGTTACTTACCAAGGGCTTACCAATTGTAGAATTTTAAAAAAGGCTCACAGAACAAGGATTTTGGCAACCACCTAATCTGTGTTACTTCTTGTGTAAAATTACTGCGCGATTAAAGTTGTGGGTTTGGGATGCTGTGTGTTTCTCATTAGGTAAAGGCTCTCTGTGACATATGCGGAGCTCCTGCATATATATGGTTCTAATGTCAAACTGACCCACCCATTTCTAGCACAAAAAATTCAACCAAGTTGCGTTCAGTACACAGCGTGAGCCAAGCTTCGTTCACATTTGCTGGCATCTTGCCTACAACGGCTTGTCTCTTCCGTGGCATCCAGCGCCTCAATATGTTGGTTGTGAGCTTGCATGGAGCCGCTCTACTAGCAGCTCCTATTGTTTTTTGTTGGTCCTTTCACGAATCTCCATATTCTGCATCGTCCTGCGTCTCTGGGCCAACTCGTTATCAAAATTTTCCATCCAACAAACAGGAACTTCCTGTCAGGAAGACGTAGAGTATAACCACAGACTAAGTAGGGTTAACCAAATAGAAACAAAGAGTATAATCATCACTGGTTGATTGTCAAAAAGATATTTTTATCCCGAAAATTGCAATTTGTTTTCTATGGTCACGATTTTATGCTGCAAATGCTGTCAAGAACTTCAGAGAAGATGTGTAATGTACTGGCACTAGCATTACAAATCAAAAAACGAATATAGATTAAATAAATGGGGATTGTCTCGGAAGGGCTTTTGTCCCCGTGAGACGTTAAGAGACTGAAAAAAAAAATAAACATGATTTCATTCACTCATTTGTTTTTGGTTTCTTAAAAATGGCAACACAAAAGCTATTTATTTTAAATCATTTTAGACGTGTCAAATTACGGTCTAAATATAGTAGAGTGGTGAAACCAGAATAGCAAAATGAACTTCCTAAACTTAATTTTAAGAAATTTTAGGATTAGTTTAGTTTTAGTATGTGTTTGCCAGAATCGACACCATTAACAGTAAGGAATGATTAGCTAAAAAGAGATGAAAATATATAATTGGTATAGCGTTTTCCTTGTTTAGTAGTACCACTAAACGCAGAATGAATAAAAAAAAACATGATTAAACTCGACTTGACAACTTGTTCTTTTGAGACTTTTTGGCGGGAATTTGTTGCGTTCAGTTTGTCATTTTTCTTTTATTATCCGAAAAATTACATTTAGTGGTTTTCGATGTGTAATATTGATAGTGTATTTATCAGCGAAGTATCATTTATGTGTTTCTTGTGTAGGATAATGAAATAAAAGTGTGTATACTGTGTTTCGAGTTCCCACAAGAAGTCCGAGCAAGCTTTAGCAAAAGTGCTATCATTTTGCTAGAGTATGTAGGTTAGGTTAGTATATAGACAATGACATGATGTGAACGTGAAGAACAGTGACCTTGAAGACTGAAAAGGAGAAAATGACTACATAATCTGAAAAATATACTAAAAAATTACTGAAGACGTGAATTCTACAAATTAATACTGCTGAATAACATATACTGAAGACTAGGCGGTATGGCCAATGAGCCTTAGCCTGCCCTAAAAGGGCGAAGTAAAAAAAAACTTGTTCTTTTGAACAAAGTAAATATAAATCTTCGTTCGAGCTCTGGCTGGATATTGTTATAATTGTTTGCTGTTTATAAAGAAGGACAGACGACGACCTGGTGTAGGTCCCGGAAAGCCGCTGGATGCGGATGGATCGTTGTGGAAATCCTTGGCGAAGGGCATTGTCCTGCAGTGACCTCTTTCGGCTGATACATTATCCAAGAAGTTTATCCAAATACCTTTTGTAAGCTCATTGATGATAGAAAGAAGAACATTATCCAAGAAGTTTATCCAAATACCTTTTGTAAGCTCAGATCAAAGAAATTCTGAGTTTTGTAAGACGTCTTTTGCTTGGACTGCACTCAGGAGGGCTGCCCTCTCAAGTGGACTCACATGTCACAGTAACCAAAAAGATTTCGATGTAGCACTAGAGTTGCCTGGCATGATGGGCAATCACAATCTCCTGACTTCGTGAGTATATTTTTCCATGACAAGTTTTTATTCTTTAGTTTTCAGAGAAATATATGGATCCTAAATTTGAAATAAAGCATATGTCATTTTTTATCTACAATTGGTAAAACTGGCACCATCTCACTAGATGGTAAATGATGATGACGCCCTAAGATAGAAGCCGGCTTACCAGGATTCCCCAACGCAATGGGGAACATAAGATAATGGTACCTAACTAGGCAGGCTTCGAAGAATCAGAGCTGCTGGAAATCAAACCTGCGATCTCTTAGTGTGAAATGAGTGGACTGGCCATTACCCGTGGAGTTGTAAGAAAAGAATAGGCGTTGTAAGAAAAGTAGTTAACGTTTTTAAGGATCAGGTTTTCATAATGTTTTTTGGGGTATCTTTTGATGGGTGGACGATCATTGCAGATACTTTGTGTTGTTATTATTGATATGATTAATTATATATTACAGGAAAAGTCTTGAAATCTCCATTCCCTTGGACATACCAAGAGACTTCAGCTCTGTCACCACTGCCACATCGTTATCATATGTAAGTATTGCAGCTGTTAAAATTAAATATAATTTGCTGATGGCTGACTCTTGTGTTATACTCGTGACCGGGTGCTGTCCGTGTGAACTGGCCTACTCTTGTTAAAGGCATTAATGACATTCAATCATTTTTATGTATAACTTTTCATGTCATATTGTTTTCATGTTCTAATGAATCTGGTTTATATCAAGGATTTAATTTTGACATTATTAACTAATTATTGTTCATTTCTTGATTCTTCACAAATATAAATATAAATATTCTGGGACAAATCACACATGGTCATCTGGCCCCAAAGTAGGATTCCCTGTGTTATGGGTTACCAGAGACTGATATACATACTTACATACGTTTAAATACATACATATATAGATATATTTAACACCCAGACACAGAACAAACCCAGACACAGTAACAAATGACATTGTTATTTATTTTATGACCATCAGAAAGTGTAATTTGCACCTATCATATATAGGGTGACCTTAAATTAGTTCTTGATAGCAAAGGATATGAATGTACTCGTGATTACAAACAACTTTCCCATAGAAACTATATGTCGAATCAGAAAAAAATTTTAGGTCCTCGGTACATAACAAGTTATCAAATCGACAAAAATATATGAAGGACCAAATATTTTTTTTCATATTTGACATATAGTTTCTATGGGAAAGTTGTTTGTACTCACGAGTACATTCATATCCTTTGCTATCAAGAACTAATTTAAGGTCACCCTATATATATATATATATAAAAATCAATTGCTGTTCGTTAGTCTCCCTAAAACTCGAGAACGGCTGGACCGATTTGGCTAATTTTGGTATTGAATTATTTGTGAAGTCCAGAGAAGGTTTAAACGTAGGGTTGGGTAGTGTAGTGTAATGTAGTGTAGGGTAGGGTAGGGCAGTGTAATGTAATGTAAGGCAATACATAAAAATGAATCGCAAAATGTGTTGGTAAGCGCATAACTCAAGAACGGCTGGACCGATTTCGCTAATTCTTTTTTTGTCGAGTTCGTTATTGTCAGGAGAAGGTTTTTATGTAGGGTAGGGTAGGGTAGGGTAGGGTAGGGTAGTGTAGTGTAGGGTAGGGTAGTGTAGTGTATGTAGGGTAGGGTAGGGTAGTGTAGGGTGGGTAATGTAGTGTAGGGTAGGGTAGTGTAGTGTATTTAGGGTAGTGTAGGGTAGTGTAGTGTAGTGTAGTGTAGGGTAGGGCAGTGTAATGTAATGTAAGGCGGTACGTAGTTCGCCGGGACAGCTAGTTTTGAATAAATATAATTAATTGAATCGCATAATAGTTCCCGTACTCCTCCGAAACGGCTTGACCGATTCTCATGAAATTTTGTGAGCATATTGAGTAGGTCTGAGAATCGGCCAACATCTATTTTTTTTTTAGGGTAGGGTAGGGCAGGGTCGGGTAGTGTAGTGTATGTAGGGTAGGGTAGTGTAGGGTAGGGTAGTGTAGTGTATGTAGGGTAGTGTAGTGTAGTGTAGGGTAGGGTAGTGTAGTGTAGGGTAGGGTAGTGTAGTGTAGTGTAGGGTAGGGCAGTGTAATGTAATGTAAGGTGGTACGTAGTTCGCCGGGACAGCTAGTTTTGAATTAATATAATTAATTGAATCGCATAATAGTTCCCGTACTCCTCCGAAACGGCTTGACCGATTCTCATGAAATTTTGTGAGCATATTGAGTAGGTCTGAGAATCGGCCAACATCTATTTTTTTAGGGGTAGGGTAGGGCAGGGTCGGGTAGTGTAGTGTATGTAGGGTAGGGTAGGGTAGTGTAGTGTATGTAGGGTAGTGTAGTGTATGTAGGGTAGTGTAGTGTAGTGTAGGGTAGTGTAGTGTAGGTAGGGTAGTGTAGTGTATGTAGGGTAGTGTAGTGTAGTGTAGGGTAGGGCAGTGTAATGTAATGTAAGGTGGTACATAGTTCGCCGGGACAGCTAGTTTTGAATAAATATAATTAATTGAATCGCATAATAGTTCCCGTACTCCTCCGAAACGGCTTGACCGATTCTCATGAAATTTCGTAAGCATATTGAGTAGGTCTGAGAATCGGCCAACATCTATTTTTTTTTAGGGTAGGGTAGGGTAGGGCAGGGTTGAGTAGTGGTGTGTAGTGTATGTAGGGTAGGGTAGGGTAGGGTAGTGTATGTAGGGTAGGGTAGTGTAGGGTAGGGTAGTGTAGTGTATGTAGGGTAGGGTAGGGTAGGGCAGTGTAATGTAATGTAAGGCGGTACGTAGTTCGCCGGGACAGCTAGTCTTTATATATATAAATCTTCTGTCCGTGTGTTAGTCATTGAACTCCTCCTAAACGGCTGGACGGATTTCGCTAATTCTTTTTTTGTCGAGTTCGTTATTGTCAGGAGAAGGTTCTTATGTAGGGTAGGTTAGTGTAGTGTAGGGTAGGGTAGTGTAGGGTAGTGTTGGGTAGGGTAGGTTAGTGTAGTGTAGAGTAGTGTAGTGTAGGCTAGTGTAGGGTAGTGTAGTGTAGTGTAGTGTGTGTAGTGTAGGGTAGAGTAGTGTAGGGTAGGGTAGTGTAGTGTAGGGTAGAGTAGTGTAGGGTAGGGTAGGGTAGTGTAGGGTAGGGCAGTGTAATGTAATGTAAGGCGGAACGTAGTTCGCCGGGACAGCTAGTCTATATATATAAAAATCAATTGCCGTTCGTTAGTCTCGCTAAAACTCGAGAACGGCTGGACCGATTTGGCTAATTTTGGTATTGAATTATTTGTGGAAGTCCAGAGAAGGTTTAAACGTAGTGTAGGCACAGTATATATATTAGTACTAACGTACAGTATGGACACTCCCTGCCCCTCTCTAAATTCGACCTCACCCCCCCGTCACTCAGATTGGGTGTAGATTGGGTACCAAACGTAAAGGACGAGCTACGCAAGCACTTTTATTCACTATATTCACAAACATAACACTGAAAACTGCTATTATTTTATACATCTTCTAACACTTTTTCCATAAAATTTGGGGGTTTTAAATGGGTGGAGGGGGCTGGGCCCCCTGGACCCCATATCATGAATCTTGGTGATCAAATTGACTTCACTTTTTTTGCAATAAGCTGTAGCGATTTTCGCCGTCAGAGAAGTGGAGGACCTTTTTTTAATAAGCGGCAGCGATTTTCGGCGTCATAGAAGTAAATGACCTTTTTTCAAGCGACTTCCAAAAAGGAGGAGGTTCTCAATTCGTCTGTATGTTTTTTTTTTTTTTTTTTTTTATGTTTGTTACCTCAGAACTTTTGACTGGGTGAACCGATTTTTATGATTCTTTTTTTATTTGAAAGCTAGTGCTTTCCGTGTGGTCCCATATCAATTTTATCAAAATCGGTGTAGTACTTTAGTAGAAAATTAACAAAAACCAAAAATAATAATGCAAAAATTTACTAATTTGTTGCGATGGAAGTCGGTTTTTTAACGTGTTTAGCGTTTTCAATTATTTAATAAGCGGTAGCGATTTGTCGGTCAAGGAAAAAGTGTTATTCGTACGTCCACATCGCAGTTACCATTTATAATGTTTTTTAGTCTCATAATGTGTATGGTGTATTCGGAAAGTGGTGTTTTTTTTTTTCGAAGAGTTTAGTATTCACACAGCATTCAGTAAATAACTAACAAACATTGTGACCAATACCGCCGGTGTGATTCAACCCTACCTGCATTCTTGCCTATAGATACGTCAGTTATAATTATGTATATCATTTCTCGCTCGTTTGTATGGAGTGTCCGGGGTGTGGTGTAGGGTTGGGTAGTGTAGTGTATGTAGGGTAGGGTTGGGTAGTGTAGTGTATGTAGGGTAGGGTAGTGTAGGGTAGGGTAGTGTAGTGTAGGGTAGGGTAGTGTAATGTAGTGTATGTAGGGTAGGGTAGGGTAGTGTCGTGTATGTAGGGTAGTGTATTGTAGGGTAGGGTAGGGAAGTGTAATGTAATGTAAGGCGGTACGTAGTTCGCCGGGACAACTAGTAAAATTCTCGTGTCACAATGTTCGTTCCCGTACTCCTCCGAAACGGCTTGACCGATTCTCATGAAATTTTGTGAGCATATTGAGTAGGTCTGAGAATCGGCCAACATCTATTTTTTTTAGGGTAGGGTAGTGTAGGGTAGGGTATGGTAGGGCAGGGTTGGGTAGTGTAGTGTATGTAGGGTAGGGTAGTGTATGTAGGGTAGGGTGGTGTAGTGTAGGGTAGGGTAGGGTAGGGCAGTGTAATGTAATGTAAGGCGGTACGGAGTTCGCCGGGACAGCTAGTCTATATATATAAAAATGAATTGCTGTTCGTTAGTCTCGCTAAAACTCGAGAACGGCTGGACCGATTTGGCTAATTTTGGTATTGAATTATTTGTGGAAGTCCAGAGAACGTAGTGTAGGGTTGGGTAGTGTAGGGTAGGGTAGGGTAGGGTAGTGTAGTGTAGTGTAGTGTATGTAGGGTAGGTTAGTGTAGTGTAGGGTAGAGTACTGTAGGGTAGGGTTGGGTAGTGTAGTGTAGTGTATGTAGGGTAGGGTAGGGCAGTGTAATGTAATGTAAGGCGGTACGTAGTTCGCCGGGACAGCTAGTTTTGAATAAATATAATGAATTGAATCGCATAATATTTGTAACGTTTACTTACACTGAACATGAACAAACAATTGTTTTAAGACAACTTTTATGTTTTACAGGTTCAGTGGTGGTATATGAGGCGCCACCGCAGCATAGTGGCAGTTCATCAGTGGAATAGCAGCAGGACTTGGACCCGTGTGTGGAAAACTGCCAACTGCCCCGAGGGGTACTATAAACCCATGCAAGTCATACTTGTGCTTAGGAATCTGACTTAATGTAAAACATTTCTACTATAGGTCTCGTTGATGTCTTTTATGTTGTTGACCGACTCACAATTCGCAGATTAATGTTATACTAATATTAAACTGATTTAATGGGATATATTAAAAAAGTAAGTTCATAGTATTGAAGTCTTTTATTTACTTAGGTACATTTTTTTATTCACAACTGGTATGCCCTTGGCATCATCTCACCTGATGATAATTGCAAATAAATAGGTACCTACCTATATTGCATAGAGATCTAATACACTGCATAAAACACCCTTATTTAATTTTAGCATTATCCTTCTTCCTTATCAATACTTGTCCTTCCTGCCTCCATCCGCATTAAAATCTTTAGTGCTCTCTTCCTTCTAGCCAAGCCAGACCATTATTGCGACGAGCTTGTAACTCGTGAGCAGCCCCAGCCTAGAAATGCAAAGCAGTTAACATAAGGAATGAATATGGTAGTATACAGGGTTTAACAAAATTCTGACAGGGCTTCAATCAGACTGAACAAATTTCCCCAAAGAATAATAGTCTATTTGCAAAATAGACTCTTTATACAAATCCATCAGCTGATTGACCAAGAGAAACTGTAACCTATAAGTAGATATGGACTTTTCAAAAGCAAATAGCATATTTTTACAAGCTTTTATTTACTTTCACCTGTCTTGGTGTCCGTGATGAAATCTTGTAAGTTAAATTTGACCCACTCCCGGGTTTCCAATTGAGCTGAAATTTTGCATGCATATGTATATCATGTCGGTTACTTTGGTTCTCTTACGGATCTCCTCGTTTCTGATTCGATCACGCAGAGAAACTCCGAGCATAGCACGCTCCATTGCCCTTTGGGTGACCTTGAGCCTTCTTATGAGGCCCATAGTAAGCGACCATGTCTCAGTTCCGTACGTCATCACTGGCAACACACATTGGTCGAAGACCTTGGTCTTACAACACTGCGGTATGTGGGACGTAAAGATATTGCGAAGCTTCCCGAACTCTGCCCAGCCGAGTTGGATTCGACGATTGATCTCTTTCTCGAAGATGGACCTACCTAACTGGACTGTTGTCCCAGGTATACATATTCGGTAACAACTTCGAGTGTAGAGCCTCCAACCTTCAGAGGAGTAGGTATATAATAATAATATAAAGGTATAGGTAGGTAGATAAAGTAACCGACATAGCTCTCAGAATTGCTAAACTTAAGTGGCAGTGGGCGGGGCACATTGCTCGTAGAACAGGGGGCCAATGCAGCTAATGTATTTTTCACTTTACCAAACTTAAACCACACCGTTTTAGCCATAAATCTGCCTTTTGGTATGCCACTAAACAAAAGTGACCGTAACAGGCGCTACGAAACGGCAACTAAACTGAGCTGTGCTTTTACATGCTACTATTTGAACCGTCTGCAGGAACCATTCGGTTACGTCAAATGCGGCATGCCACTAAATTTTGGAAGCCGATTTAGCGCGCTCTAATGTCATATTTTGACATTTAACATTAGTTCTCATTTCGTGGTGAAAAAGTTGCTTGCGACCTACTTTTTCAGTGCGAATTCACAACGTTACGTACAAATAAGTAATATGTGAAGTGATTAATGTTCAAACAAAATGTTCGGAGCCTTCTGGAAGGTTTATACGAGAAAAGAAAATTCTCCAGAAAAGAAAATGTGGGCTTTGTTGGTCTTTCTGACCATATACAAAACGAAAACATAAAGGCTAACAAAGTCTCTCACCCGAGACGTATTTGAGGACCTAAGGCATCACATTCAGTCACTCGTCAGTCAGATGGAATCGACGTGGAGACAAAGGTAGGTTAAGTGTGTTCTAACGTTACGTAGGTACCCTGCGACGATTTTTCACTTTACACCCGCGATATGCATGCTTGTTACTCGTTCACTCAAAAGCATGCTAGCTACTGGCATGTACCCTCGCGGAGAAGATGGGGAGGAGGGATTCCATGCACTAAACAGCTAGCCTTTATAAGTAAATTTCACATCTCTTGCATGCTTAACAGGCATGTTGTCATTTCGACACACCATGTAAGGTATTGGCATCCCAGTAGGTAGCTAGCATGCTACCTATAGGCATGTGCATCTAGGTTTTTAAGACACCTTCCTAATAACAACATAACCATGCTAAATTTGACAATGGTAAGAGAAAGGTTAATTCCTTATCCCAGTTGGCTGTGTGAAGGGAAATTAAGGAGGTACCGGCTGCATGGAGCGAGATGCAGTAAAACAGGAATAAGGACTTGAATTGATCTTCTGATAAGTTAATGATGACTAATGCCACTGAAGTACTAAGTATAAAAATGATTAAAGTTGTAAATTTTCAGACCTTTAGGTACTTATTATCACCTTTACAGTTTCCACAGAATGTATAGAATCCCAGGACTGTATTGATAGCACACCATATTATGGCCATTGTTTGCCCAAACTCCCATGAAGAAAGGTACTTCAACAGGAAACAATATCATTCCTAAAACTGTATGATAGTAAAGTTGATGATGGTTAAACAATTCCTATGTAGTTTATCAGCATAGGTATCATGCTAATTTTTTATTTATTTTTAGATATGTTTAGCAAACATGCAAATACTGACTATGGACTCCAGTAATAACAGACACCGAAGATACATGACTCCAAGCCTCCAAGGTGTGGGAAGATAACCCTCTACAGTCTACACCCACATCTTCAACATGATGTAACCACTGGTAGTGAACTGGTACATCTCATAGGTAAAAATAATAAAACATCAAGTTTTTATAAATATTAAATAAGTAAACAGGTACAAGACAATTACACATGGCTACAACTTATATGACAAAACATAAAACTAATCAGTTACACTAAGAAAAGTTGTAGCACACCCCGGACACTGCGTACAAAGTCGTGAAATGACATTTGTAAATACAAATGACAGAGCAAACAAAATCACGGCGAAATCCCATACGTTCGAGAACCAAACTGTATCAATATGGGTGAAGAGGTGGTGAGGTCGCAATCTAGAGAGCGGCAGGGAGTGTCCATACTGTATGTTAGTACTAATATATATACTTTGGTTGTAGTGCATCTCCAGGTTTACCACTTTCAATCCATATTAAGTAATGAATTTACTAGCTTTATGGGTATCCCTTTATGGGTGGTCCTCTCTCTCAAGTTAACTTAAATTTCGAAAAACCTAAAAGCTTTTAGGTAGGTACCTACAAGCTTTTTACAATCAAAGTACTTGTCAATATGAATCAATCGAGGCCAAACTCGATGGGGTTGTGTCGTTTTATTGCAGAGTTCCTATGGCCACCTTCAGCTCCATGTCATCATAATATTGCATTGTCACGCGATATACATATGCATGCAAAATTTCAGCTCATCGGAAACTGGAAAGTGGGTCTAATTTAACTTGCAAGATTTCATTACAGACACCAGGACAAATGAAACTAAATAGCTTCCAGCTCCGGCATCAGATCAGCTCCATGTCATCATAATATTGCTTTGTCACATGATATACATCATCATCATCATCATATCAGCCGAAGGAAGTCCACTGCTGGACATAGGCCTCCCCCAAGGATCTCCACGACGACCGGTTCTGCGCTGCCCGCATCCAGCGGTTTCCTGCGACCTTCACCAGGTCATCGGTCCACCAAGTGGGAGGCCTGCTTACACTACGCTTTCCGGTGCGTGGTCGCCACTCGAGAACTTTACTGCCCCAACGGCCATCTGTTCTACGAGCAATGTGCCCCGCCCACTGCCACTTAAGTTTAGCAATTCTGAGAGCTATGTCGGTTACTTTATCTACCTACCTATACCTCTATATTATTATTATATACCTACTCCTCTGAAGGTTGGAGGCTCTACACTCGAAGTTGTTACCGAATATGTATACCTGGGACAAACAGTCCAGTTAGGTAGGTCCATCTTCGAGAAAGAGATCAATCGTCGAATCCAACTCGGCTGGGCAGAGTTCGGGAAGCTTCGCAATATCTTTACGTCCCACATACCGCAGTGTCGTAAGACCAAGGTCTTCGACCAATGTGTGTTGCCAGTGATGACGTACGGAACTGAGACATGGTCGCTTACTATGGGCCTCATAAGAAGGCTCAAGGTCACCCAAAGGGCAATGGAGCGTGCTATGCTCGGAGTTTCTCTGCGTGATCGAATCAGAAACGAGGAGATCCGTAAGAGAACCAAAGTAACCGACATGATATACATATGCATGCAAAATTTCAGCTCAATTGGAAACCCGGGAGTGGGTCAAATTTAACTTACAAGATTTCATCACGGACACCAAGACAGGTGAAAGTAAATAAAAGCTTGTAAAAATATGCTATTTGCTTTTGAAAAGTCCATATCTACTTATAGGTTACAGTTTCTCTTGGTCAATCAGCTGATGGATTTGTATAAAGAGTCTATTTTGCAAATAGACTATTATTCTTTGGGGAAAGGTCATTGGTCAAAATCTGACCCGGTTAACTAAAGTTATCCTACAAAAACCAAATTAGTTTTAAATTGTTAAGTATTAACCCACATTTCATTACAAATAGTTTTTTTTTTTTAAACCATGGGAATAAAATGTAAAAAAAATATATAAATGCGTAAATAAAACAATTTTAGTGAAGCATTAAGTGTGTAAAATAGACAAAATAAACGCTTGTTTAGTTTTTGGTATTGGACTTTTTATAGCCCGCCTGGCTAGCTACCACCATCTTATCTAAGTCTTGCCGCCAAACATCGAGGTCGCGGGTTCGATTCCCGGCGGGGTCAACTTTGTAAGACTAGGTTTGGTTGGTGGTGGGGACTTTTTATAGCCCGCCTGGCTAGCTACCACCATCTAATCTAAGTCTTGCCGCCAGACATCGGTGCCGAGGGTTCGATTCCCAGCGGGGCCAACTTTGTAAGACTCGGTTTGGTTGGTGGTACTTAGATAAGATGGTGGTAGCTAGCCCGGCGGACTATAAAAAGTCCCCACCACCTACCAAACCGACTCTTACAATGTTAACCCCGCCAGGAAATGAACCCGCGACCTCGATGTCTATCGGCAAGACTTAGATTAGATGGTGGTAGCTAGCCAGGCGGGCCATAAAATTGCCCCACCACCAACCAAACCAAGTTTTACAAAGTTGACCCCGCCAGGAATCGAACCCGCGACACCGATGTCTGGCGGCAAGACTTAGATTAGATGGTGGTAGCTAGCCAGGCGGGCTATAAAAAGTCACCACCACCAACCAAACCTAGTCTTACAAAGTTGACCCCGCCGGGAATCGAACCCGCGACCTCGATGTTTGGCGGCAAGACTTAGATAAGATGGTAGTAGCCATTTGTTCAGTCTGATTGAAGCCCTGTCAGAATTTTGTTAAACCCTGTATACTACCATATTCATTCCTTATGTTAACTGCTTTGCATTTCTAGGCTGGGGCTGCTCACGAGTTACAAGCTCGTCGCAATAATGGTCTGGCTTGGCTAGAAGGAAGAGAGCACTAAAGATTTTAATGCGGATGGAGGCAGGAAGGACAAGTATTGATAAGGAAGAAGGATAATGCTAAAATTAAATAAGGGTGTTTTATGCAGTGTATTAGATTTCTATGCAATATAGGTAGGTACCTATTTATTTGCAATTATCATCAGGTGAGATGATGCCAAGGGCATACCAGTTGTGAATAAAAAAATGTACCTAAGTAAATAAAAGACTTCAATACTATGGACTTACTTTTTTAATATATCCCATTAAATCAGTTTAATATTAGTATAACATTAATCTGCGAATTGTGAGTCGGTCAACAACATAAAAGACATCAACGAGACCTATAGTAGAAATGTTTTACATTAAGTCAGATTCCTAAGCACAAGTATGACTTGCATGGGTTTATAGTACCCCTCGGGGCAGTTGGCAGTTTTCCACACACGGGTCCAAGTCCTGCTGCTATTCCACTGATGAACTGCCACTATGCTACGGTGGCGCCTCATATACCACCACTGAACCTGTAAAACATAAAAGTTGTCTTAAAACAATTGTTTGTTCATGTTCAGTGTAAGTAAACGTTACAAATATTATGCGATTCAATTCATTATATTTATTCAAAACTAGCTGTCCCGGCGAACTACGTACCGCCTTACATTACATTACACTGCCCTACCCTACCCTACATACACTACACTACACTACCCAACCCTACCCTACAGTACTCTACCCTACACTACACTAACCTACCCTACATACACTACACTACACTACCCTACCCTACACTACCCAACCCTACACTACGTTCTCTGGACTTCCACAAATAATTCAATACCAAAATTAGCCAAATCGGTCCAGCCGTTCTCGAGTTTTAGCGAGACTAACGAACAGCAATTCATTTTTATATATATAGACTAGCTGTCCCGGCGAACTCCGTACCGCCTTACATTACATTACACTGCCCTACCCTGCCCTACCCTACACTACACCACCCTACCCTACATACACTACACTACCCAACCCTGCCCTACCATACCCTACCCTAAAAAAAATAGATGTTGGCCGATTCTCAGACCTACTCAATATGCTCACAAAATTTCATGAGAATCGGTCAAGCCGTTTCGGAGGAGTACGGGAACGAACATTGTGACACGAGAATTTTATATATGTCACCGGAAAATAACAAGACTCGTAAGTTGATCAATTTTCAAGGTAGTTGATCAACTCCCGAAAAATAATAAACAGCAGTTAAAATGTATTATTTAACGTATGTATTTTAGTAAATTGATTAATTTACGGCGCCTTGTCGTAAGATCTTCCGACGAAGGCGAGGTGTACGTTGATTGGTTAAACGACTCACGTGCTTGCTTTTACACTGCTCCCCGCCCGCCACCCGGCCGCCACCTCACCCGCCATTGCCGGTCTAAACGTAAACAAACCGAACTTGTCCTTACTTGTTTTTATTTATTTACAGTAGTGAAACCTTAGTAAAACTAGCAATTGTTGTTTTGTTTCGTAATATTTCCCATTATTACGTGTCAGTTTATTCAAGATGAGTGAAACGGAGTCTGTAGCTGAAGAAATAACCGAACAATCAGTGAGTAAAACTAGTTTTGTCGATCGTGAACACTTTGATGCAGAGTTACAAAAGTACTACAGTGGGCTAAGTACAGAAAATAAAAAAACTCAGTGGACAAGTGAAAAAATCCGAAATGTTATTCAAATGATAGAAGAATACAATCTTGCTAAAATTTTAGGTAAGCGACCATCTGATAAGCAATATTATAATGTCAAAAAATACGATATAATGAATATTGGTGACGAAAAAGTTTTAATAATAAAAAGAAAATCTCATTCAGATCCAACGGTACGGATAGTTCCTAGCGCTGAATTCTACCAGCGAATACATGATGCCCACATTGAGACAGGTCATGGACGTCGGGACAAAATTATTTATGCCCTGAAAAATAAATATTTAGTACCAATATGGGTCATAAATATTTTTCTTAACCTGTGTAAAACATGTCTTTCGAAGAAAATTTTACCAAAGCGTGGCATAGTCGTAAAACCCTTGATTTCTGACGACTTTAACAGGAGAGAACAAGTCGACCTTGTAGACTTTCAATCCTCGCCAGATAATGGCTACAAATGGCTTTGGATCTTTCACATCTCATCATCGGTATTAAAATAACATATCTAAGTGTTTGTTAACTCTATGAATAAACACTAGCAAAATGCTTATAAAATGCCCTCGACCAATCAGAGAACAGTGTATTATGTGACGGGTAATAGTATACCGTTAAATAGTACACTGAGCAACGATTGGCCCGTTAGTGGATGATTTTACTTGTGGCACAATCGTAAATTATTAAATTACTGCCAGGTACTGTAAGTTGACCAATTAGCTAAAATGCACTGCGTTAAATAATACATTTCTACTAACGTTTGTTATTTTTCGTCAGTTAATCAACTAACTAGAAAATTGATCAACTTACGATTATTGCTATTTTCCGGTGACATATATAAGATAGACTAGTTGTCCCGACGAACTACGTACCGCCTTACATTACATTACACTTCCCTACCCTACCCTACAATACACTACCCTACATACACGACACTACCCTACCCTACCCTACATACACTACATTACACTACCCTACCCTACACTACACTACCCTACCCTACACTACCCTACCCTACATACACTACACTACCCAACCCTACACCACACCCCGGACACTCCATACAAACGAGCGAGAAATGATATACATAATTATAACTGACGTATCTATAGGCAAGAATGCAGGTAGGGTTGAATCACACCGGCGGTATTGGTCACAATGTTTGTTAGTTATTTACTGAATGCTGTGTGAATACTAAACTCTTCGAAAAAAAAAAACACCACTTTCCGAATACACCATACACATTATGAGACTAAAAAACATTATAAATGGTAACTGCGATGTGGACGTACGAATAACACTTTTTCCTTGACCGACAAATCGCTACCGCTTATTAAAAAAAAGGTCATCTACTTCTATGACGCCGAAAATCGCTGCCGCTTATTAAAAAAAGGTCCTCCACTTCTCTGACGGCGAAAATCGCTACAGCTTATTGCAAAAAAAGGTGAAGTCAATTTGATCACCAAGATTCATGATATGGGGTCCAGGGGGCCCAGCCCCCTCCACCCATTTAAAACCCCTAAATTTTATGGAAAAAGTGTTAGAAGATGTATAAAATAATAGCAGTTTTCAGTGTTATGGTACCCAATCTACACCCAATCTGAGTGACGGGGGGGTGAGGTCGAATTTAGAGAGGGGCAGGGAGTGTCCATACTGTACGTTAGTA
Source organism: Coleophora flavipennella (assembly GCA_947284805.1). Lineage (NCBI taxonomy): Eukaryota > Metazoa > Arthropoda > Insecta > Lepidoptera > Coleophoridae > Coleophora > Coleophora flavipennella. The sequence goes on along the minus strand of CAMYPC010000001.1, from coordinate 1,121,369 downwards.
CTAATATATATACTGTGCCTACACTACGTTTAAACCTTCTCTGGACTTCCACAAATAATTCAATACCAAAATTAGCCAAATCGGTCCAGCCGTTCTCGAGTTTTAGCGAGACTAACGAACGGCAATTGATTTTTATATATATAGACTAGCTGTCCCGGCGAACTACGTTCCGCCTTACATTACATTACACTGCCCTACCCTACACTACCCTACCCTACCCTACTCTACACTACTCTACCCTACACTACACTACCCTACCCTACACTACTCTACCCTACACTACACTACCCTACCCTACATACACTACACTACACTACCCTACACTAGCCTACACTACACTACTCTACACTACACTAACCTACCCTACCCAACACTACCCTACCCTACACTACACTAACCTACCCTACATAAGAACCTTCTCCTGACAATAACGAACTCGACAAAAAAAGAATTAGCGAAATCCGTCCAGCCGTTTAGGAGGAGTTCAATGACTAACACACGGACAGAAGATTTATATATATAAAGACTAGCTGTCCCGGCGAACTACGTACCGCCTTACATTACATTACACTGCCCTACCCTACCCTACCCTACATACACTACACTACCCTACCCTACCCTACATACACTACACTACCCTACCCTACCCTACCCTACATACACTACACTACACTACTCAACCCTGCCCTACCCTACCCTACCCTAAAAAAAAATAGATGTTGGCCGATTCTCAGACCTACTCAATATGCTTACGAAATTTCATGAGAATCGGTCAAGCCGTTTCGGAGGAGTACGGGAACTATTATGCGATTCAATTAATTATATTTATTCAAAACTAGCTGTCCCGGCGAACTATGTACCACCTTACATTACATTACACTGCCCTACCCTACACTACACTACACTACCCTACATACACTACACTACCCTACCTACACTACACTACCCTACACTACACTACACTACCCTACATACACTACACTACCCTACATACACTACACTACCCTACCCTACCCTACATACACTACACTACCCGACCCTGCCCTACCCTACCCCTAAAAAAATAGATGTTGGCCGATTCTCAGACCTACTCAATATGCTCACAAAATTTCATGAGAATCGGTCAAGCCGTTTCGGAGGAGTACGGGAACTATTATGCGATTCAATTAATTATATTAATTCAAAACTAGCTGTCCCGGCGAACTACGTACCACCTTACATTACATTACACTGCCCTACCACAGTATATATATTAGTACTAACGTACAGTATGGACACTCCCTGCCGCTCTCTAGATTCGACCTCACCCCCCCGTCACTTAGATTGGCTGTAGATTGAGTACCAAACGTAAAGGACGAGCTACACAAGCACTTTTATTCACTATATTCACTTTGCGCGCCGCTGTGATTTCGTTCACAAGCATAATAAAAACCAACCAGTTACCGAACGTAAAGGCCCAACTTAACCTTTTTTTCATACTTGTCTTATGTTTTAAACAACCACCGCTCGAACAAAAAACACCACTTTCCGAATACACCATACACATTATGAGACTATTAAACGCAGGTAGGGTTGAATCACACCGGCGGTATTGGTCACGAAATGTTTGTTAGTTATTTACTGAATGCAACAGTGTGAATACTAAACTCTTTTTTTTTTCATACTTTTCTGTTGTAAACAAACACCGTTCGAACAAAAAACACCACTTTCCGAATACACCATACACATTATGAGACTAAAAAACATTGTAAATGGTAACTGCGACGTGGACGTATGAATTAACACTGAAAACTGCTATTATTTTATACATCTTTTAACACTTTTTCCATAAAATTGCGAAATTGATAAAGGATTTTGTCACAGATTAAAAATCGACATGATAGTTTTGTTGCTTTGGTGTAGAGATGGGATGAAGTGAACGAGTGAATGAATGATTTTGAACTGTTGTTGCGAAGTAAAAATTGGGTCATCTTTGGGCTCAACTGTACAATAGGGTACATCGATTTGGCAGTCCGCGATTTTTTGGTAAGAGATAGGCTTTAGCAGCTAAAGTTTAGCTGAACAAACTTCCATACCAAATTTCAAGGTTAGGAAACCAGCGGTTTTTGAGTTATGAATTTTTGAAAATTGTATTTTTAGGTACTCTTTGGTCTTTGTTTTGTGAGTTTATGTAGGACCAAAGATGACTTATTACTGATTGTATAATTTGATTCCAAAGATTCATAATATGGGGTTAAAACCCTCAACAAACCTTCGGGATCCGAGGGGGATGTGGGAGTATCAAGGCGGGGAAAGCACGCGGGGCCGACTTGAGGGCAGACAAACTTGGGGGTAACAAATCGAAAACCAGGGGGTAATCCGTCAAGGTCAAGGTCTAAGTCAATTTGATCCCAAAGATTCATAATATGGGGTCCGCGAGTGAGGTACGGGGAGTTCTAAACAGAAGCGGGAGCGAGCGAAGCGAGCTCGAACTTTCGGAGCACCCCGACTCGGATCCGTTAGGTTCGGAGACTGTGCGGGGAGGCGAGCTTAGCTTGCCTCCCCGCACAGTCGTAGTGTTAGGTTTAACATGAGAATGAAGAAGTAGGAGCCCCGAGTTTGTCGGCCCCGCGTGCTTTCCCCGCCACTCCCACATCCCCCTCGGATCCCGAAGGTTTGTTGGGGGTTTTAAATGGGTGGCGGGGGCTACGCCCCCGTTAGGGGTCCGGGCCCCGCGTGCTTTCCCCGCCCTGATACTCCCACATCCCCCTCGGATCCCGAAGGTTTGTAGGTGGCTTTAAATGGGTGGCGGGGCCTACGCCCTCGTTAGGGGTCCGGGCCCCGCGTGCTTTCCCCGCCCTGATACTCCCACATCCCCCTCGGATCCCGAAGGTTTGTTGGAGGTTTTAAATGGGTGGCGGGGGCTACGCCCCCTTTAGGGGTCCGGGTCCCGCGTGCTTTCCCCGCCCTGATAATCCCACATCCTCCTCGGATCCCGAAGGTTTGTTGGGGGTTTTAAATGGGTGGAGGGGGCTAAGCCCCCTGGACCCCATATCATGAATCTTGGTGATCAAATTGACTTACACCTTTTTTTGGAATAAGCGGTAGCGATTTTCGGCGTCATAGAAGTAGAGGACCTTTTTTTTGAATCTTTGGAATCAAATTTTACAATCAGTTTTCAGCTCGCAACAACAGTTCAAAATCATTCATTCAGTCATTCACTTCGTCCCATCTCTACACCAAACCAACAAAACTATCATGTCGATTTTTAATCTGTGACAAAATCCTTTATCAATTTCGCAATTTTATGGAAAAAGTGTATAGAGATGTATAAAATAATAGCAGTTTTCAGTGTTAATTCATACGTCCACATCGCAGTTACCATTTACAATGTTTTTTAGTCTCATAATGTGTATGGTGTATTCGGAAAGTGGTGTTTTTTGTTCGAACGGTGTTTGTTTACAACAGAAAAGTATGAAAAAAAAAAGAGTTTAGTATTCACACTGTTGCATTCAGTAAATAACTAACAAACATTTCGTGACCAATACCGCCGGTGTGATTCAACCCTACCTGCATTCTTGCCTATAGATACGTCAGTTATAATTATGTATATCATTTCTCGCTCGTTTGTATGGAGTGTCCGGGGTGTGGCCCTACCCTACACTACACTACACTACCCTACCCTACACTACACTACCCTACCCTACACTACACTACCCTACATACACTACACTACCCTACATACACTACACTACCCTACCCTACACTACCCTACCCTACCCTACACTACCCGACCCTGCCCTACCCTACCCTAAAAAAAAAAAAAAGATGTTGGCCGATTCTCAGACCTACTCAATATGCTTACGAAATTTCATGAGAATCGGTCAAGCCGTTTCGGAGGAGTACGGGAACTATTATGCGATTCAATTAATTATATTTATTTAAAACTAGCTGTCCCGGCGAACTACGTACCACCTTACATTACATTACACTGCCCTACCCTACACTACACTACACTACCCTACATACACTACACTACCCTACCCTACACTACCCTACCCTACCCTACCCTACATACACTACACTACCCGACCCTGCCCTACCCTACCCTAAAAAAAAATAGATGTTGGCCGATTCTCAGACCTACTCAATATGCTCACAAAATTTCATGAGAATCGGTCAAGCCGTTTCGGAGGAGTACGGGAACTATTATGCGATTAAATTAATTATATTAATTCAAAACTAGCTGTCCCGGCGAACTACGTACCACCTTACATTACATTACACTGCCCTACCCTACACTACACTACACTACCCTACATACACTACACTACCCTACCCTACACTACACTACACTACCCTACATACACTACACTACCCTACACTACCCTACATACACTACACTACCCTACCCTACACTACCCTACCCTACATACACTACACTACCCGACCCTGCCCTACCCTACCCTAAAAAAAAATAGATGTTGGCCGATTCTCAGACCTACTCAATATGCTCACAAAATTTCATGAGAATCGGTCAAGCCGTTTCGGAGGAGTACGGGAACTATTATGCGATTCAATTAATTATATTTATTCAAAACTAGCTGTCCCGGCGAACTACGTACCGCCTTACATTACATTACACTGCCCTACCCTACACTACACTACACTACCCTAAATACACTACACTACCCTACCCTACACTACATTACCCACCCTACACTACCCTACCCTACCCTACCCTACACTACACTACACTACCCTACCCTACCCTACCCTACCCTACCCTACATAAAAACCTTCTCCTGACAATAACGAACTCGACAAAAAAAGAATTAGCGAAATCGGTCCAGCCGTTCTTGAGTTATGCGCTTACCAACACATTTTGCGATTCATTTTTATGTATTGCCTTACATTACATTACACTGCCCTACCCTACCCTACACTACATTACACTACACTACCCAACCCTACGTTTAAACCTTCTCTGGACTTCACAAATAATTCAATACCAAAATTAGCCAAATCGGTCCAGCCGTTCTCGAGTTTTAGGGAGACTAACGAACAGCAATTGATTTATATATATATATATATATATATATGATAGGTGCAAATTACACTTTCTGATGGTCATAAAATAAATAACAATGTCATTTGTTACTGTGTCTGGGTTTGTTCTGTGTCTGGGTGTTAAATATATCTATATATGTATGTATTTAAACGTATGTAAGTATGTATATCAGTCTCTGGCTCTGGTAACCCATAACACAGGGAATCCTACTTTGGGGCCAGATGACCATGTGTGATTTGTCCCAGAATATTTATATTTATATTTGTGAAGAATCAAGAAATGAACAATAATTAGTTAATAATGTCAAAATTAAATCCTTGATATAAACCAGATTCATTAGAACATGAAAACAATATGACATGAAAAGTTATACATAAAAATGATTGAATGTCATTAATGCCTTTAACAAGAGTAGGCCAGTTCACACGGACAGCACCCGGTCACGAGTATAACACAAGAGTCAGCCATCAGCAAATTATATTTAATTTTAACAGCTGCAATACTTACATATGATAACGATGTGGCAGTGGTGACAGAGCTGAAGTCTCTTGGTATGTCCAAGGGAATGGAGATTTCAAGACTTTTCCTGTAATATATAATTAATCATATCAATAATAACAACACAAAGTATCTGCAATGATCGTCCGCCCATCAAAAGATACCCCAAAAAACATTATGAAAACCTGATCCTTAAAAACGTTAACTACTTTTCTTACAACGCCTATTCTTTTCTTACAACTCCACGGGTAATGGCCAGTCCACTCATTTCACACTAAGAGATCGCAGGTTTGATTTCCAGCAGCTCTGATTCTTCGAAGCCTGCCTAGTTAGGTACCATTATCTTATGTTCCCCATTGCGTTGGGGAATCCTGGTAAGCCGGCTTCTATCTTAGGGCGTCATCATCATTTACCATCTAGTGAGATGGTGCCAGTTTTACCAATTGTAGATAAAAAATGACATATGCTTTATTTCAAATTTAGGATCCATATATTTCTCTGAAAACTAAAGAATAAAAACTTGTCATGGAAAAATATACTCACGAAGTCAGGAGATTGTGATTGCCCATCATGCCAGGCAACTCTAGTGCTACATCGAAATCTTTTTGGTTACTGTGACATGTGAGTCCACTTGAGAGGGCAGCCCTCCTGAGTGCAGTCCAAGCAAAAGACGTCTTACAAAACTCAGAATTTCTTTGATCTGAGCTTACAAAAGGTATTTGGATAAACTTCTTGGATAATGTTCTTCTTTCTATCATCAATGAGCTTACAAAAGGTATTTGGATAAACTTCTTGGATAATGTATCAGCCGAAAGAGGTCACTGCAGGACAATGCCCTTCGCCAAGGATTTCCACAACGATCCATCCGCATCCAGCGGCTTTCCGGGACCTACACCAGGTCGTCGTCTGTCCTTTTTTTTTTTTTTTTTTTTCTTCGCCCTTTTAGGGCAGGCTAAGGCTCATTGGCCATACCGCCTAGTCTTCAGTATATGTTTTTCTATGTAGAATTCACGTCTTCAGTAATTTTCAGTATATTATTCAGATTATGTAGTGTTTTTCTCCTTTTCAGTTTTCAAGATCACTGTTTTTTCACGTTCACATCATTGTCTATAAACTAACCTAACCTAAATACTCTAGCAAAATGATAGCACTTTTGCTAAAGCTTGCTCGGACTTCTTGTGGGAACTCGAAACACAGTATACACACTTTTATTTCATTATCCTACACAAGAAACACATAAATGATACTTCGCTGATAAATACACTATCAATATTACACATCGAAAACCACTAAATGTAATTTTTCGGATAATAAAAGAAAAATGACAAACTGAACGCAACAAATTCCCGGACAGACAGAGCATTAGATTTGCCTAAGATACTGTACCACATATACATGTACAGATAGATTGTTTTGCAGGAGATACAACGACGCCGACGTACAAACAATTTATTTATCACTCCTCGAGTCTTATCTGGTATGAAACCCTACAATCTATACATTATGTATCAAATCATTATCTTCATCATATCAGCTCATATACGTCCCCACCGAGGGGCTCGAGCCTACTCTGAATTGGACCTTAGTTGACCACGCGGGCCCAGTGCAGGTTGGTCGACTTCGAGTTTCTTCGCAGGCGTGTGCAGGTTTCCTCACAATATTTTCCTTCACAGTTAAAGCAATCCATAGTATATGTACGTAAGTTTTGAAAAACTTATTGGTACATTGGACGTCCAGATTTGAACCCGGTACCTCTGGTTAGAAGGACCGAGTCGTTACCGGTTGAGCCACCGACACTTTTGTCATCATCTTAGCACAAAGAAATCCACTACTGGACAAAGAATTTCCACTAAAACCAGTCCTATGCTACCAGCACCCAGCAGCTTCCTGCTACCATGTATCAAAAATAATAAACACTAATCCACAAACAAAAATACGAGGGGAGTTCAATGTATTCTCGGTATTGATATGTTATACTCATTGGTAAGAAATCTCCTTAGTCTCATATTAATGAAAAACTCTTTGGTATTATAAATGCGAAAATCTATGACATTTGCTTTGTCAGTTTATTTGTTATATATAATCAAGTTCCTTACAAAACAGGGAAAAACACAGCAAGAAATAAAAACAGAAATGGACGATGTTTATGGGGATACTTCTCCTTCATTATCCATTGAGAGATCATAGAAGAAGACCCCCCCGCCCTGGTCAAAGTGTGGTGGCGACGGGTTAGTATCGTTTCGTCTAAAAAGCAGCCGGTCTATGTAGCATCTGGTCTAAAAAGCAGGTGGTCTAAAAACCAAATCGTTTAAAACGCACTTGACCTGGTCTAAAACGCTTTTCGCCTAAATAGCATCTGGTCTAATCTTCCGATGATTTCTTCTGCTGCGAAGTATTTTGGTACCCAGGGTGGGGAGGTAACTTCGCGAGGCTCTTTGACTGTTAAATCAATCAAACCTGACCGAACCTAACATCGCTCGCCCATTTATTTATTGTTACATAGACGAGCTACTTTTTAGACCAGATGCTATTTAGACGATTTGGTTTTTAGACCACCTGCTTTTTAGACCAGCTGCTTTTTAGACGAAACGATACTAACCTGTGGCGACTATGCAGGAAAATATCAATAAAGTCGAGAAATTGATATTGGAAGATGCTCGAGTCTCTATAAAATCATCATCATCATATCAGCCGAAGGACGTCCACTGCTGGACATAGGCCTCCCCCAAGGATCTCCACGACGACCGGTTCTGCGCCGCCCGCATCTAACGGCTTCCCGCGACCTTCACCAGGTCATCGGTCCACCGAGTGGGAGGCCTGCCTACACTACGCTTTCCGGTGCGTGGTCGCCACTCGAGAACTTAACTGCCCCAACGGCCATCTGTTCTACGAGCAATGTGCCCCGCCCACTGCCACTTAAGTTTAGCAATTCTGAGAGCTATGTCGGTTACTTTGGTTCTCCTATGGATCTCCTCGTTTCTGATTCGATCACGCAGAGAAACTCCGAGCATAGCACGCTCCATTGCCCTTTGGGTGACTCTATAAAATCATTAGCAGAGAATACATACAATTATTCATGACCATCTTAATATGTCAAAAGTCTCTTCAAGATGGGTGCCGCGAATGCTTACTCCGGTTCAAAAACAAACGCATGTGGCCTGCTGTAAAGAATTTTTAGAGTTGTGTGGCGAAGAACCCAATAACATTTTCAAAAGAATAGTGACAGGAGATGAAACTTGGGTTCATTATTATGATCCAGAAAGTAAGAGTCTATGCAATGGCATATTAAGGGTACAGCTCCCCCAAAAAAATTCAATGTCATTCGGTCAGCTGGAAAGATAATGGCCACTGTATTTTGGGATTACGAAGGAATCCTTATAAAAAAAATAAAGTCAATATTACCGGAGAATATTATGCTTCTCTATTGCATCAGTTACGGGATGCTATCAAACAATAAAGATGTGGAAAGCTGGCCAAAGGTGTGTTGCTTCTACACGACAATGCACCTGTTCACACATACCGAGTTGCGAAGGCTGCTATACAGGACTGCGGCTTTCAAGAAATTAATTACCCACCGTACAGTCCAGACCTGGCGCCTAGTGACTATTTTCTCTTCCCAAACCTTAAAAAAAACCTGCGTGGGAACCGATATGAGGATGATGAATCTTTGAAGGCTGCAGTAAACGAACATTTTGAGGACAAACAGAAGGAATAATATTTTGAGGGTTTATCAAAGTTAACTCATTGATCAAATAAATGCATATCAATTATAGGAGACTAATATTGAAAAATAAAATAATTTTAAGACCTTTAACTTTTTTTTTTCATACCCATACTGAGAATATATTGAACTCCCTACACAATAATTAATATATACTGTATAAAATTGCAGGCAACAATCTAGTGAAACAGCAAATATTTCTTACTCCTCTTTTCTTCCATGCGGCCAGTGATGATAATGTTTTCCAATGTGTCCAATCTGCTCCTGACCATGTGCCTTATTAAGCATAAGACTGAGGACTGGTAGCAAGCCTCGTAATGTTTAATTAATCCAGATTAATTTTTACAGCATTTAGTCCCTGAAATACCAACAGCAAACTATTTTTACCTCACCTGGTGGAGTCAAATCAGTGGTAGAGGTAGAAGACAATATTATCACCTCTATGCACCATTGTTAACCCTTAACAACCCACAAGTGTCTCGCGGACACAATTTTTTGTTCGTCTACGCATAAAAAGTTTAATATTTATTTCTACGAAAAACCGCTTTATCTATTCTATCTTTATGGTTTTAGCTATCTAAATTTATTATAAAAATATTTTTTATGTAAATCGTGCAACATTTACAAACAATAAACAAAAATAGTAACTTGTCGGCCCACAAGTGTCTGATAGACACAGTCTGAGGGCATGGTATGAAGGTAGATTGTTTGTTTACATTTTTCTCGCAACATGTCGGTACTCAGAAATCATCAGTACTATAGCGCTGATGAAGAAAATCTTGCTCTTGACAGTTGTTCCGATTTTGAAAGTAATGCGACAGAACAAGCTTCTGAAGGTACGGTGAACAATTATGGAGCGTAGGTGATGATATGCCGCTACAAGTACACATTGCACTTGAAACTTTTGAAGGCAGAGATGAAACTAAGTGGAAATCGGAACCCGAGAAGCAAACTAGAACTCCTCGCCACAATATAATTCGCGGTGGTGTTCACAAAGTAGTTCTACCGCCGGGGCAACTTGTGGAAGATCTGATTGATAGTTTCAAGTAAATGCGAGTAATAAAAACAAATCTGAAATCAATTTGTACTACAACTCCAGCAAGGGTGGTGTCGATACACTTGATCAGATGGTTCATGAGTACACTGTTCGGCGCAAAACAAATAGATGGCCTGTAGCATTTTTCCAAAATATAATAGATGTGGTAGGTATCGCATCGCTAATTATATGGAAAAATTTATATCCTACTTGGAACCAACGGAAGAAGTATGTTCTAAGGAAAGTATTTTTGCGAGAAGTCGTAACTAAGCTGGTTACGCCTCATATAAGGATACGAAACAAGAAAGGCCTGACAAATTATCATTTAGCAGCTATTGAAGATGTAATAAGATCTAATGAGGAAGTAAAGCAATCATGTGAACCTCATCATCATCATATTAGCCGGAAATCGTCCACTGCTGGACAAAGGCCTCCCCCAAGGATTTTCACGACGACCAGTCCTGCGCTGCCCGCATTCATCGGCTTCCCGCGATCTTCACCAGGTCGTCGGTCCACCGCGTGGGAGGCCTGCCTACGCTACGTTTTTCGGTGCGGTTCTAAAAAAAGCGATGTCACATTTTGTCCTGCAAAAATATCCGATCTTCGAAACAGTGTTGCGATAAATGTAACCGTAATGTGTGCTCTGAGCACTCCGAGCAAATGTTTGTAACGTTTGTAAATAAATAAATATAGATTTAAAAAGTTAAATACATGTAAATAAATAACTGTGTTCAATGTGTTTGTTTAAAATCACATTAAAGTCTTTCATTATCGTACGTAGTTAATTTTTCTCCAACAAATACTCTTCACTTTTTTCATAGTGTCCGTTAGGCACTTCTGGTCAGTTACGTTTGTAAAGCTTACTGGGTTGTTAAGGGTTAAATAAACTCCCCACAGCTAGGGCACAGGTCTCTTCCCAAACACGGGAAGGTAAGGCTATACTGGTTAGTTCCTTTAGTTTCACATCAAGGGTTTTTCAGATTTGAATCCCGGCGGTGTTTAACTTTGGTTGGTGGAAGGATATTATCTAAGCCCACCTAGCTAGCTACGACCACCAAGTCTTGCCTTATAGCATAGATGAGTTTTGGCTTGAAGATTAGATAGCCAGTTCCCCATAGCGTTTGTGAATCTTAGTAAGCCAACTTCCATCTTTGGCATCATTGTCACTTACTTGAAATGGCTTAACGACAGCCACCTAGGAGCGCTTCATAATGTAAACAAAAGACACAAAAAAGGGGCAACTTTCTAATGAATTGCATGGCTAGAATGGCTGCTAAAATTACTGTCTAAGGATATTCTGGAGTGATTGTTTGCTCAGTGAGTGCACCTGCAGCCATAATCTGATCTGTGGTGGCTACTGAATTTATTTTTATGTGACATAATTAATGCTCCTTTTTACCTTGGTACAGACTACTGATATTATTTTTTCAGTCCTGCAATCTATTGTGTTGTAGAAATTGGCCATTATCAGCTGCCACAGGTACAACTACAACAAAGACACAAACACATAAACTTGTTCCTGTCACAGCCATTAGAACAACTTTGCCTACATTCTTAATTAAAAAAGCCATAGTTATACACCCATTATGGTTAAACACCAAATAGTTTTCATTTATATCAAAAACACCAAACAAAATTCAAAATTTCATTCGAATTTGTAGTAACTCCCTTTTTTATTTCTCTTTGTCATCCTGAGAACATCAGTTATGGGTGTGCTGGTTTCCACAACCATGTGATCAATGCACCTATTTTGCAGCTTCACTGCCAGCGAAGCTCCTTCAAGAATTCCAGTAGCCCCCATAGGTCAATGTGGATTCCAAAAATCCCTTGGACATGGACTAACATAGGTAAGTAGTGAAAAAATTCTGGGCTCATTTCACTTGCCCATTAATGTGCAAAAGGATCTTTTAGTTGTGGCAAGGAAATCACTTTACCCTGGATCCATAAAAACTGTACTGACTGATTCTAGACAGATTTTTTTTCAATCAGTCTGCCATATTATAGACACCCCTGTACCTAACAAAGTAAGCGGCGCCAGGATAGGTACTGATTGTACCCAAGCGCTACATGAGCTTGAGCCAGCACTGGCTATATCATAACTCAGGTAGTTTAGCGCATGCAGTATAAATCTTACGGAAAGAGCTTGATGGATCTAGCTATCTTACCTCAATCCGGAAGACAGGAATGCTGTTCAAGCTGTGACGGCGGCAATGAAGAGGGAGTGGTGTGTCCTCTCCCAGATTTTAATTAGAGGTAGCAGTAAACTAGAAATCACCCACAAAAAACAAACACAACACATTAGCTCCGTCAGTCACGACACGACACTATAAGGCTCGCCATACAGCTGCGGACAACCCGCACCACTGAGTAGGGTGTTTGTGCGTAGGCGCTCTATGCCGTGCAGCACATTGAAGCCGCCAAGCCGTGCATGCGAGCCCCTCCGCCGCCGCGAACATCTCCGACATGCTACATCAGCGCAGCAGGCGGTGCAGCGCCCGCCACACGCTGTTGTATTACGAGCGAATGTCATTGTGCGAAGCTTTCGGTTCCTTTTTAACACACTCATAGCACGGCGCAGTCTTTCTTTCCAAGTTTCCATGTCTACCTTATGGCCTCATCACCAAATTAAGCTCGTAAAGCGACATTCAAAGAAGCAAAGTGAATCCAACTAAGAAATGCAATCATTCATCATAGGAAAGGTAGGTTATTTTGTCAATATTATATTCCCGCCCTTCGGCCCTAGGTAAAAACGTACGAAGTAGCTATTCCTACGGGGCACAGATAATTTTTACCAATAAAAAATAATTTTTTTTGTTGCTCTGGGTACAAAATATATCAATTTTTTCACCAATTTCGGTGGTTTTTTTGTGAATCGGTAACTTCCAACTCTACAATATTTTTTCCTGAATGTTGGCTGTTTTGACAATTTTAGACAACTAAGAAACAAACAAAAGTCAACCCTAATGACGTTTGTTGTGGCTATTCTCACGGGTTGCTATGGGTTACCAGACAGAGTATCGTGACGTCATCACACCGGCCAGCTGGCCAGACGGAGTTGATTTTAAGCTTCACAAAACATAAATGTGAAAGGGAGCCAAGTTCGATATCAACAAATTACGACTGAATTGGGTAGGTTAGGTACCAAGTTCTATAGTGGTTCTTAAATCATCTTTAAATAGAAATATTAATTTTAGACTTCTCCAAATAATAAGGAATGTACAGCGGTTTTCAGTTGCTTAAAAAAAATGTGTTCTGTGCTACTACATGGTGTAACTTGGCAAGTTTTCACTATCCAATTTTATTTTACACACAGAACATAACACATTTTTCTAACCAACTGAAAACCGTTGTACATTCTCTATTATTTGGAGAAGTCTAAAATTAATATCCATAGCCATTATTCATTAACCTAGTCATTAAGAACGCTGTATTTTTTATATCAAACTTGGCTCCATTTCACATTTATATTTTGTTGGTAGGTATATCATTAATTTTTGTAAAATATTAATACAAATTTCCAATCGTTATTCAAGTAATACACATACATATAAGATATTTTTGGTGGTACCGAACCCTTGGTGCGCAAGCCCAGAGTTTTTTGAAAAATGCCAGTTTTTTGAATTTTTACTCAATGCGCCCAATTAACCTATTTCAATTCCAAACCTCAAATTAAAAAGTCACCTGGAAGTGGTCTATATCATTATTCCCATGTGTCCCACGTCAGGCATAGCTAGTGGTTACATCAGGTGCATTCTTTACCTATTAAATCGAAATGACTGATTTTGTAACCTCTGTTCAAATACGTCCACGTGTCATTCGATCTACGTAATGCCCCCTTGTATTTGAACTTACGTTCATAAACGCTTTAGGCGCGTGGCAACGGTCAGGTGAATCTTAGCACGTTTAAACGTTGGTACTCTTAGTTAAGTGTCCTTTAAAATATGCTCACTTCCTTCGAGTATAGTAATGAGATTTCAATGTTACAAGTCCTTCCATGATGATCATTTGGCAGCAACCAAACTGTTGGGTTAACCGAGTTACGAAGTACAGCCTCCTGGAGTTGCTTCTAGGTACGAGTAAAGTAGCCTAACCTCTAAATGTCATGTTTGTCGATTACACACACAGGCTGTAATTTTATCTAAGTGAAGCACGACAACATACTAGTGATAATACGAAGAGTAACGCATCCTATTACAGGAGTTGTTAATCAGCTTGCTGCTGATGTGATAATAGACATGGGCCTCCCCATGTTGGAGCGGTTTTACCAATTGTAAAAAAAAAAAAAACGCTACACTTGGCGGGCTGTTTGGCGGTACAGTATGAGCGTGAAGGACGATGTTGCTTGTCCTCAAATTTTTAGTCCCTTAGTCACTTCTTGTGAAACCCTTGGGAAGAGATGGGGTGGTGTATTGCTCTGAGGCAGCGCCACTGGCTGATTTCTAGACAAAAGCTTAGTTTCACAAGTTACCTAACTTTGTGTTGTTACAAATGGAGAAGCGTTACCTACCACTTTAGATATCAAATACCGTCAGTTATTGAGGACAGACTACGTTAAATGCCCGATAGTGACAGTATTATTGACTTGGACAGAATTGATGATGGAGAGACTGAACCTCGACCATCTACTAGTGCAGATTAAGGACTTTTGTACTTGACCGTGATTTTAACGTTCACTAGTTTGTATTTTGAACCTTAGACGTAAACAATTTTTCGCAACTGGATGACAATAGCCTCAGCCATTCGTAGACGTAGGCGTAAAACACCGAGTTGATTTTCTCGTTGCTGTGCGGCCACAACTGTGTGTGGCGTGCGTTTGGCTCGCAGGCGTATCACCGGGGAGGTGATGTTGGCAATGACCAGAAAGAGGTGATGTTTGAGATCGCCGCATGGAAGCGATAGTGTGGTTGGACACCGGAGGGAGGTGGTCCAAGAGTCGCCAGGTAGGGTGACTGTGTGTTTGGGCGGGCACCGGATGGAGGTGTCTGAGAGTCGCCAGGTTGGGTGACTGTTGTTTGTTTGGGCACCGGATGGAGGTGGCCCAGAGTTGCCAATATGGGTGACTGTTGTGGTGATACAAAATAAGGAGCGTAACCAAACCAAGTTAGATCCCAAATACCGAGGGCCGTTCAGGGTCGTAGAGGTCTTAGAAGGTGACAGATACAAATTACAAGCTTTGAATTTGAGACGAAGTTACAAGTATGCCCATGACCGTTTACGTAGTATGTCCGAAGGTTATTTGCCTCCGGATGTTGACGATGAATCTGGTGCAGAGGCGTCTACCTTTCAATGTTAATTGTATTGACAGATCGTAACTCAATCAATTGTGTACAGTTGTAATTTTTTTCTTTATCGTTTATTTTTGTGTGTAGTACTGAAGTATTCCGACATGTTTCAGCGGTAAATGAAGAGTGCTGAATGGCGCTATATGTTTGCATGAATTGGCTGCTGCTTGTTTTGTCAGACTCGTTCTGTCATGATGTGTAGCAGGTACATTCGTGTTTTTGTAAAAAAAGAAGTATCCCGTTTACCGGCTAAAACTGTTGATGGTATTCCGTCGCCTGTATAGGTGATGATGGTATTCCGTCGCCAGTATTGGTGATGATGGTGTTCCATTGCCTGGATTGGTGATGATGGTATTCCGTCGCCTGTATTGGTGATGATGGTGTTCCATTGCCTGTATTGGTGATGATGGTGTTCCATTGCCTAGATTGGTGATGATGGTATTCCGTCGCCTGTATTGGTGATGATGGTGTTCCACTGCCTAGATTGGTGGTGATGGTGTTCCGTCACCTGGACTGGTGATGATGACTGATTGGTATTCCGTCGCTTGGCGTTAGTGATGATGATTCTTTGTGGTGTCCCGCCACCCGGATGTGGTGATGTTTAGTTCTGGTGTTCCGTCGCTTGTGATTTGCGATGATGATTATGTTCCGTTCTATGTGCCCCTAAAAGTTGTAAATGGTTGTAAGGTTTCAAGCCTTGCAGCTGTGATTTACCTTGGAGACCTAAACTGATTTGAGATTGTTTGAGTTACGATGCTAATGCTGAGGTTTATTTAGTTTACGAGAGTGAAATTATTTTGGTTTTTTTTGAGACTGTTAAAATATGTCATTACCATGATTGTAGTCTTGAATTAAAGCTTCACATTATTAGTGTTGCTTTTATTCCTTGAGCTGTGGACCTTCCTAATGAAGGTCAGGATTGGCCGAACGAAATGGAATCTACTGGTTACCCTTTTCTTTTTCAGGTTAGTCGCCCGAGGACGTGTGACTCGCAGGATGGCCGTGTCGGAGGGTCATTGAAAACGCGACCAATACCAGCTCGAGATAAGTTTACATAGTTACACTTTGTTTGGATCAAACGTCAGGTATTAGTACCTGGGTGAAACCGGTGGTGGCGTGACGATCGCTTGTACTCGTGAGACGATCGTTTGTGGTAGCAAAGATGATGTATTAACGGAAGGCTGTTTGTGCTGCCACACTGAGTTGAGAATTTATTAGATCTGTGGAGAAGCCAGATTAGCTGGACGTCAGTCTCGGAGCAGACACTTTTTGACGGAGCGTCGAGCAGAACACAAGCAGTGGTGATCTGTGAGCAAAATGGACGTGTCACGCCATCGCTGTGATCACCGCGTTTGCATCCATTGTTATCCAAGGCATCCTGTACAATTTCGATTACCAAATGATCAAGACTATTGAAGAAGGACCTCTGTGATATAGCTGCATTGTTATTTCGACGCCCAATACCGAAATAGTTAAGGACGTGAACCACGAGGCCAACCATAACCTAACCATCACCCTCACCTTTGAGATATATAATACAATTATTATTATCTATCTACCCATATTTATATTTAAAACATATATATTTATCGTGGATTATTATTTCTTTGTCTTTTGGAAAATAGGCACCTTGCTATCAGATTCTTGCGCTATCGTTGTTTTACATAATATGTTTGAATATATCTCATCTGCCAAGGGTTGTCTGGAAGAGATCGCTTTTAGCGATAAGACCGCCTTTGTACACTTAAGTCTGATGAAACCATTTTGTGATTATTCCTTGTGTGCAATAAAGAATTTATACATACATACATACTTATTTAATTCACGTTGATTTATTGACACACTTTACTATAGAAATTGCTTAACTGGCTACGCGTGAGCTAACGAGTCAAGTGACTGGAGACGACTGAGGGGGCCAGGCGCGTCGCTGCCGGCGGGCACATATTGCACGGTCAGCCTGATCGCACCTGTGTTCCTACATAGATCCCCTTTTTTTAAAAAAAATTTTCCAAAATTTTACAAAATTGTATCAATCTGTATATCTAACTTAACTCTAGTCGCATAAAGGTACATAAGACTAAATAATCCTTACTCGGTGCCGGTGTAACTGCCGGGCTAAATGTAATTTGATGCGCGCCGACATTCCGAGAAACGATAACACACTCGGGCGCTGCTTGAATTAAACATTTACAATTACAAGTTCTAAGTTTGAATTATTACATTATTTGACCGACTATACATGAAAAAGGAGATGAGTTTAACTGTTACAACAGTTAGTTTAGCAAATAACTTTTTAACATGGTTTTGAATTACAATTAAAAATACCTTTAAACAGGGTTACTTAACACGGAATTACCAACAGTATGCAAACTGAAAGGTAGATTAATATCGAAAAAAAATCATTTTTATAAACTCAAAATACAATCAAAGTAAAAGTAATCAAAGTAATTTACATTTACCGGGTTATACTGTGGCAGAGTCTTACGCAAGAAAAAAAATAAAAAACAAAAGAATCAATAGTAAAAGAGGCGGTTGTTGTATACTTCAAAGAAATAATATACAATTTAAAAAATTGGATTACGTTAAATCATTTAGTAAACGTTACGCGTTTGAATGTTGTGGGGTTGTCTTGCCCTCTGAAAATATTATCTTAATTTGTATATATCGTGTTCCTGATTTATCTAATGTTGACATATTCTTTGACAGATTGGAGAATTTGTTAATTAAATTAATGACAAAACAGAAGAGTAAAATTATTTTGTGTGGTGATTTTAATATTGACTTACT
The DNA here is from genome assembly GCA_947284805.1 of Coleophora flavipennella. Classification (NCBI taxonomy): domain Eukaryota; kingdom Metazoa; phylum Arthropoda; class Insecta; order Lepidoptera; family Coleophoridae; genus Coleophora; species Coleophora flavipennella. Next base: position 1,102,995 of record CAMYPC010000001.1, on the reverse strand, counting down.
GCCTACAACTAAATATGTAAATATAGCACGTAAATTCGTTAGATTGCTAAACTCCTACAATTTCTATCATCAAATCACGGAACCTACTAGAATTATAAAAAACTCTAAAACTTGTATAGACAATATAAGTTGTAATTTTAAAAGAAACATTCATACTGACATTCTTATGCTAGGCTTATCTGACCACACTGCACAGATAATCACAATTAAAATTAAACGTATGACAATTCCCAAGTACTGGTACATCAGTAAAAGAGACTATTCGAAGGAGAATGTTAGCAAGTTCGTTGAATGTTTGAGTCAGTTGTCGTTTTCGGATATCTATGCCGAGACAGATGTGGACCTTGCATTTGTTTCCTTTCTAGAATTATATAAATTGTTTTATGATCTATGTTTCCCTACAATACGAATAAAGATTCAGTGTTCAAATAAACAGAAGTGGGTCACAAAAGGAATTAAAGTTTCAAGTAAAATAAAAAGAAAACTTTATACAGATGTCAGATATAAAGGTCAGAAATCAAAACAAGATGAATATTTACATTACAATAAATTGTTTAGAAAATGTATCAGAACATCCATGCAATTAATGAATTATAAAATAATGCACAATTCCGATAACAAGAGTAAAGCATCTTGGAATATAATCAATAATCAGATGGGACTAAACATGTTACCGCAAATGATCGAAATGATTAATGTGGGTGAGTCAAAGATAATGGATCCACATGAGATTGCCAGTTGTTTTAACAATTATTTCATCGACTCGCTCCCCGACGTGTTGTCGAATCAAATAGAGGGCAGTTATGATCTCATAGATTGCAACACTGCAACTATCTACCTTTCACCGGTCTCTGAAAGTGAGATCTACAATGAGATAAGGCTATTAAAGAATACCGCATCTGTTGGGTATGATGACATATGTACACGGATAATAAAAGATACAGCACTTTTGATAGTAAGACATCTCACTTATATAATTAACTTATCTTTAGAAACGGGAAAATTTCCAGAGCGGTTGAAATTCTCCATAGTGAAACCTTTGTTTAAAAAAGGAGACCAAGCTGAAATAGGTAATTACAGGCCAGTAACACTAGTTCCATTATTTTCTAAACTATTTGAACGCATTATGGCGAAAAGACTAGTAAATTTTTCTGATAGATACGGTTTGATTGTCAATCAGCAAAATGGCTTCAGAAAAAATAGATCAACAGATTTGGCAATCTATCAATTACTGGAACCCATTTATAAATCTATTGATAAAAGAGTAAATATCTCAGCAATATTTACCGACATGTCAAAAGCATTTGACTGTGTTCGCCATGACATACTTTTAAATAAATTGGAGCGCTATGGAATACGGGGAACGGCTCTAGAATGGATTAAATCTTATTTAAGTGATAGACATCAATGTACTGAAATTAGATATTTTGCAAATGACATAAAGGCAGTTGAGAATATAAGATCTGACTATAGAATCAACGATAGGGGGGTGCCACAGGGAAGCATATTAGGACCACTTCTGTTTATATTCTACATCAACGACCTACCAAGGTGCACAAGCCAACAAATGATTTTATACGCTGATGATAGCACGGCTTTAGTGAGGTGTGATGTGGAGGATAAATATGAATGTGACATAAACAACGCTCTTAGAGATATAATTTATTGGATGAACCAAAATGGTCTACAGATAAATCTTTTAAAAACTCATTTCATACAATTTCACTCCTCCAAACGACAACCGTTGGATGTACATATTAAATATTCTTCGAGCACTATAGAATGTGTTACGACAACAAAGTTTTTAGGCCTTCTGGTAGACTGCCATTGTAACTGGAAGCCACATGTCCAAAATTTATGTGATAGGCTGTCGCGATTTGCTTATCCTATAAGGCAAATTGCACAAAAATCTTCGGTAAAAACGGCATTACTTGCATATTTTGGACACGTACAGTCCTTGTTAAGCTATGGTCTCATCTTTTGGGGTAATTCGGTTAATGCAGTTGAGGCGTTCAGAGTACAGAAGCGCTGCGTGAGAGCCCTCTGCGGGTGGTCACAGATGGACTCCTGTAAGCCCCTCTTTACAAACTACAATATTCTACCTCTCCCATGTCTGTACATAAAGGAAGTGGCGGTATTTGCAAAGAAACATCTACATTTTTATGAAACAAAAAAAATATATCAAAGAAACTTAAGACACATTAACCACCTCGTTCTTCCTGAAATTCATAAATCTAGTTTTTTCCATAATAGCGTATACTACATGGTCGTCAAAGTATACAACAACATTCCAGACTGTTATAAAAGTCTTAGCGACAAAGCATTTAAGAAAGCAATAACAAAATGGCTTCTTGGTAAACTCTACTACAGTATGAAGGAGTTTTTTGACGACAAGAATAAAAATAAAATTTCTTCTAATTAAGCGTCAGTATAGTAATTATAACAAATGGACACAATTTGACAATAGTGTAAAATTGCAAAATTAGAATTAGGTACAGGTTCTATGACATTTTTTTTTTTATTATTATTATTTTTATTTTATTATTAATGACATCAAACTATGAAATTGTATTGTATTGCGAATATTGAATATCTTGTGCGTAATAATAACAAATGGACATACCTAATTTGAAAATAGTGTAACATTGTAAAATTGGAATGGGTATATTTTCTATGACATTTATTATCTATATTAATACTGACTTCAAACTAGTAATTTGTATTGTGTTGCGTTTAATGAATATCTTGTGTGTAATTATACAAATAGATAAATTTGATCCTAATAGTGTAACATTGTAGAATTTAAAAAGGTGTTAAATGTTTGAAATTTTGTACATGTTCTATGACATTTATTGTCTATATAAATATTAACATCGGACTATTAAATTGTGTTGTGTTGCGAATATTGAATATCTTGTGTGTAAATTATTATATGTTTAATGGTTTGAATAATCATTATTGCACGCCGTGTTAGGCAAATTATAGAGGTAAGATTCAAATTAAATAATTAAGACCATATTTTTGTACCTATAATTGCAATAAATATACTTTGACTTTGACTTTGAATAGTGTTACAAAAGGTAAATTTGATTAATATCACTGTAAAAAAATAAAAATGTGTCAACAAAAAACATTGTACCTTAACATACGGCTTATAATACTTATCTACGTACTGTAGGTATGCGCAAAATAGGTTATTACTCACTACACTTTTTATATCTTTTTATTCAACACTAATATATTGTGGTCGTGGGAGTTTGTTGTGGCTGCTGTGGTATGGATTGTACCTTAACAACGGGAGACAATCCAATACCTATCGCTTCCTTGCGAAGCCAACTTCTCATTTTTCTTCTGCACTGATTTTGTATTACGTATAGCAACATTGCTGCTAAAAACACGACGATCGCCATCAATATTATGCCATAATTGTTTATCTTGTTTTCAAAATTACTTGTAGAAACACTTGCTTGCGCATTTAAGTTATGCTCTTGGACCTTACTTTGTCCGTAGCCCATATTGCTTTTTAATTAAAACTTTAAGAAAATTATACGAAATATTAGCACAACCTTGCTGGTTGCCAAAAATATAAATGAATGAGACTTCATTTCCCAAAATATGCTTTAAATAACGAACAACTGCAAAATAGACATTATTATTTCAACACTATTTTTCGCATACATACTCTGCTAATACAAACATGTTACACATAGGTACTTGATTTAATAACTAGCTTAGCGACCTTAAGTGGGTCGACAGTATGCAATATACAAATCAAATTACAATGCACATCTATACAGTGAATAAAATATTAGGGCACATACCATGTGTGCTTAACATACTAAAGTACTTATTTGTTAAAAACAATACTACACGGTGAAAAACATTATTAGACATTATTTATGCAAAGCGAACTGGTCCTTTTATTTTGCGACCACTCCTTGTAAACTGTAGGCTTTGTTACTTCTACGCTTAACTCTTTTTCTGGTTGTCGGGAAACACTGGCTGAGGTCTCATTACTTTCAGATTCATGTAACAAATATGCTGGTTTTAATCTGTCCAGCGAAATATTACTGGTGCGATCTGGCAACTGAATTTTGAATACCTTTTTAGCCCTACTCACGACGCGAAAAGGGCCATCGTAAGGGGGTTTGAGGGGTCTGCGCACTGTATCATCCCTAACAAAAACATGACTACACTTCTGCAAGTCTGGATGTACGAAAAATGATCGCGAATTATTCATTGACCTCGTTTCCGGCTTTAACTTGCCTAAATACTCTCTAATCTTGCCAACTATACTGGAATCGTCACTATTTTCCTTACGTGTGACATCATAAAAATCTCCGGGCAATCTTAACGTTTTACCAAAAGTCATCTCGGCTGCGCTGACGCTATTTTCGCTTCTCAGTGCGGCACGAAGACCTAACATAACGGTAGGTAACTCTTCTACCCAAGACTTATTGTCATTTAATTTTGCCTTAAGGGCGGATTTCAATGAACGGTGCCAACGCTCTACCATTCCATTACTTTGGGGATGGTAAGGGGTAGTTCTATTTTTCTGTATACCCATACATTTCATTAACTCACTAAACAAATTACTTTCAAATTGTCTTCCTTGGTCAGACGTGAGCTTTATAGGGGAGCCATAACGCACTATCCATCCCTCGTAAATTGTTTTTGCTACGCATTCCGCTGTAATTTCCTGAACAGGGAAAGCTTCTGGCCAATGGGTTTTCCTATCTATTATGGTAACACAGTATCTATAGCCATCTTTTGAAATTGGTAACGGACCAATTATGTCCACGTGTACGTGTTCGAAACGACCTACTTCTGAAAATTTTTCGAATTTTGAAAAAGTATGTCTACTGATTTTGGCTTTTTGGCAATGTATACAAGTCTTTGCCCAATTTCTTACGTCTTTGTTCATATTTGGCCAAAAATATTTGGAAGTCACAAATTTCTGTGTCATCTTAATTCCACAATGATTAAGGTTGTGAACTGAATCGAAAGCTAACCTTCTAAAACTTTTTGGTAGGTAGGGTCTGGCATTGTTCGTTGAAACCTCGCAATAAATTTCATCATTTCCTGTAGGTAAGAACAGTTTTTTTATACTTACACTGCTATCGTTGTTATTGTTATACCTTTCCTGTGTAATGTAGTCATCGGATTTCTGCGCTTCGGCAACTTTGTCGTACTCGATCGCTGTGGGACATGTTATTGTGTCTACTCGGGAAAGACTATCTGCAACTATATTATTCTTACCTGAGTAGGG